>JAODUH010000012.1:1294267-1307234 GCA_027564835.1 Typhlichthys subterraneus | reverse complement strand
GATAGTGGCCGGGTCCACGCCAGTCAAAAGGTGAGAGGTTAGAGAACATGATGAAGCCGTGTTGTCACTGTTGCAGCAATCATATCTAAAGGTATAGTCAGCGATTCTGATTAGAGCTTAATCGGGCCTGAAAAGCTGAACCTGACACGGGCCAAGCCCGAAACAATTCTGCCTGAACCCGAGCCCGAGCCCAAACACACACAATACAAAGTCAATGGAGAGCTATGGGAATGTTTTTTTCCCTCCCGCGTGGGCGGGACTTAACTGTGCTCTCTCTCTATGATGTTTTGTCCAACCTAGTTACAGTAACTAGGTTGGACAGGTGAAATGGGCGGAGCTTAGGATCAGTCAAATTTTTTTGATCCCCTCATCTAGGGTGACTGTGCGAACTCTAAAGCGAATAGGGTCTCCAGACTATAATCTCCGCTAAATAAATTGAGCTGGGAGGATAGTAAAAAGTCCCCCCCTCCCAAAGACAAACATCATTCAATGTAAAGCGGTATTCGATACGTACGTCTACGATGAGGAAGTCTAGCCAACACCAGGCGTTGGTGAAGTACTTGACAAAGCCGTAGGCCACCCACTTCAGCAGCATCTCCAGGATGAAGACGTACGTGAACACCTTGTCCGCGTACTCCAGAACTGTTTTGACTGTTCGCCGCTGCTCAATGTAAATGTCCTCAAACGCCTGTAGGGGGCAGTTCAAGGGGGAGTTAGTTAATAGTAACTAATTAAATACCCAGTAATAAGTAAAGTAATATAATTACTTTTTGAAGGAGTAATATGTTAATAGTAACTTATTACAATGTATGAGTTACTTGCCCAACACTGGTCATCAGCCTGGCTAGCAAAGACAGCATGGAAACATTGGTCCATCACCTCACACACACACATAGAAACACACGAACACACACGCACACACGCACACACACATACAAACACACGAACACACACGCACACACACGCACACACACGCACACACACATACAAACACACACACACACACACACACACAAGCACATAGAAACACACACACATATAGAAAACACACACACACACACACACACACACCCACCAGAGCCCCGCTGCTGAGGAGGATCATGAAGATGATGAAGGATTCAAACCAGTTGTGCTCCACTATGAGGAAGCAGGTCTTCCTCAGTGTCCACCAGCTCCTCCAGTGAGGCTTCTCCATGTTCACCTGGCAGCACTGGAACCTGAGAACGCACCCTGGGGGACAACACACACCACACACACACTCGGTCACTCTTTGTTTTATTCACTGTATTATTCTGTATAATATTATATATTATTCTGTTTATAGTATTATTGCATATTATGTTCTGTTTTAATTTAATTTTAAATGTTTTATTTTATTTTATTCTGATTTAATTCTGTATATTATTGTATGTTATTCTGTATATTATTATGTTTTAATTCTGTATATTATTGTATGTTATTCTGTATATTATTCTGTTTTAATTCTGTATATTATTCTGCATATTATTGTATGTTATTCTGTATATTATTATGATTTAATTCTGTATACTATTTTGTATATTATTCTGTTTTAATTCTGTATATTGTTCTGTATATTATTGTACATTATTCTGTATATTATTTGGTTTTAATTGTTTATATTATTCTGTATACTATACATAATATTGCATAAGGCTATTTTCAAATGTATTTTTCGTCTTTATATGTTTTTATAAGTTGTATTGTTACAAAGAGAGTGGGAGACAAAATATTTTATTGTACGGGTAAACTTGTCTTTAAACTGTAAACGTTTTATTGTTTTGAATATGTGTGTGTGCTGTACGAGACTCTTCTTTGCCCAGGATACATGTGTAGCCTTGACATTACGGTACTTTTAGGCTGTATTAGATTTTCTCTTTCACGTTCGGCGATATTATTTTCCTGTACAAAAATATTGCTGTAATACGGCTCTCAATTTCACTGGGTTGAGATATGATGAAAAAGACTTGAATATGACCTTATTATTATCTATTATTAGCAAAAGCACGCCTGTCTCCTGTACCTACGCCTACAAGCATGATTTTGTAAATCAACAAACCCCCCCCTTTCTGAAACCTCCCACTGTATCTAAACAAACATGTAGACGGACATGTGCAACCAGAGCACATATTCTCACATAGCCATTTGACTCACACACTCTGTGACTGAATTTATAGCTTTAAAATCCTACCTACAAACAGTCATTCTGGGGAGAGCGTGTTGATATTTCACCCCAAACAAAAACACCTCTCCCTTTAACACCAGCTCCTGTTTCTGTTCCCAATTACAGAGCCAGGGCTGATTCATATTTTAGCGTACAGCTAGGCTAGCAGACCATGAGGAAATATTCTCGAAATTTAACAAAAATGTGATCTTACAATTGCTACAGTACTATACATTTATAGAGTATGAAAGGGGAAATCTCACGGCCCCCCAAACGCATTGTGAATCAAAGCAAAGCTACGGCTTTGTTGATATGAGCGGTGTTTGCCACTTTGTTTATATTCCTGTTTACGAGCGAGGCTGCATGTGTAGAAGGTAGTCGGATCATTTATTCAACACGCACAGAGAACGAAATGTGAGGTGAATTTGTATTAGCTTACAATTAGCTTACAATTAGCTTACAATTAGCTGACTGTACCTTTAAGGGGGACCCAACCCAGCATGCCTCACATGTTCCTCTGTGTTCACCACCTCCGTGAACCCCTCCCCTCCCCTCCCCCCTCACCCTCGGTGAAGCAGGCCTCTGGGTCCAGGGACTCCTCCGGCTCGAGCTCCACCGACTCGCCTCCATCCCCGGGGGGCCGGATGTCCACCGTGCTCCCCTCGGAGGAGCTGAGGTGATGCTCGTGGGGCTCCACGTCCAGCTTCTGCGGGGTGGGGGGAGCAGGACACACGTTATACCAACACCCACCACCGGGGGGCCGGGGGAAGCACTGGCATTAGTTCAGTCCAGGTGCAGCAGGAGCCAACCTTCTAAGCCGAGGCTATTGTCATTCTCCATTCACGTGCACTGTGTCCCTATAGGCACTGTAGTGGCTCTCAGAGGAGCTCCAAAATCATCTTTCAGCCGCTCACTGATTTTGTCATCGCATGCAGCGCAGATCAAAAGTACCTACAGGCGTGAAGCCGTTAAGCTGGATCAGGTGTGTTTGGAGACAAATTACGTGGCAGTACTTGTCACGGTTGGGGGAGGGGGGGGGGGGGGTGTGTGTGTGTGTGTGAGGGGCCAGGGGGGCGGGGGTTGGGGGTGTTGCCGTTTTACAAATGCACTGTGGGTACCTTTGATGTGACCTTTTCTCGAGGGAGAGTGCATGCAAGTATTCCAGTGCATTATCAATCCAAGCCTGAAATAGGACCAAGCATTACATTTGCTAAGGTATTTTCATGTCCACTGAAAAAATGGCCGCAGATTCATGATTAAGTCATCTAGGAATTTACACGTCTTCGTTATGTATGCTCTTATGAATAACAATTTCCCCTCTCCCAAACCCTATAACCCGCCCACCCGTGAAAGAAATTGCAGAACATTCTCCTCAATGACATGAAAACACGTTATTTACATTCCTTGAAAGCAGTGTACAAGCTTTTTCTTGTTGTGTTTATAGTAGACGGGTAACCACATTAGCTTACCAGCAAAAACCAGTACTGTGCACTGTTTATAAGACAACATGAGGTCTGCTGTTACCGTTTCCATGTTGAATTGGCACTCATGCATACCCAGACAACATAACTGTAGTGCTCAACGATGCATGATGTTTCACAAGCATACGCAAACCGGATTAGTTGTGACTGGTGTTTCTTCTGGGTAATAAGCTGAATTCCTGCTCCCTGCCAACAAAAATGTATGCCCAATGCCCAATGTGGCTTCGCTTACAAAGCTCCTCTGTTTTTCTGATCATGTTAACAATACAGCGGCATGGTCTGCAACCGGGCAACACTTGACAGTATGTAGTCACGGTTCCCTACGGAACTCTGTGGAGCCTTTGGTTCTGTTTGTCACTGGTCAAACATGACGTGACTCTGACTCAAGCAATCTGACTGGTGTGTGGCCTATACTGTATATAGAAATTGGGGATGGGACGATATACTGTACGATATTATCTTTTATCGTGATAAAAATTCTGACAACAATCGTATCGTGGTGAGTTTCCATTATTGGGATAATCATGAATATCCTTACATAAATATTCATATTTTCAAGTGACCCTGGCCAGATCACTTGTACAGTTCAATTGTTCTGAATTACTAATTTATTTGTTAGCCTGCATCTTCCCAGTCAATCACCGCTATAGCGGCTTGCCCATTGTGTCCCCCACATAAAAAAAGATGCATTGCATTTGTTGTAGTACTGGATTCAAAACAAAAAGAATCACACTGAAAGTTACAGTAAGTGTATCATGATACAATATAAATGCTTGTTTTTTAACTAAATGTAAGAGAAAATTATTCCAGTATGTTTTAGTGACGTTTAAGGAGTTTAATAATAGTAATATAATAAATAATGGCGGAAACATCATCTATGGCATATATTCTGGCCATGATAATCGTGACATTCATTTTTCATATATCGTCCCAGTAAGATCCCGTCATAGACAGTGCAGCAGCCCTGATTGCCGTGTGACCCAGCTAATACGGCATGGGAATGATGGAATCATGCTCTTCGGACATATATGTGCGTTTCTCTCTCCCTCCTTTGTATTTTGACCATTTTATAATCAGCACCGTATGGAGTTTGATAGATAGATATGGAAAAAGGTGTCGTTTGGCATAACACCGGCATTAAAAAAAAAAAGGCCTTAACAAAGTAAACATTTTCCTTATCAAAAAGGGACGGGGATGGTCTAAATGTAATAAGGATATTAAATTTGAAGGGTTATGGAACATTTGGTGAACCATGACCGCTGCAGCTTCTTTACCTTGCGCTAAATGTAAATATGATCCCTGATTGGCGATACAAGAAGAACCTGAATGTTAAAGTGTAACTGCACCCTAAAACGTGTTTGAGCTGTAAACTATGTAACAGGATTGATCTGTGATGACATCAATGCTAGCGATAATATTGACAACATTCCCGTTTTTATAAAAATCTGCATTTTATGGGCTGAAAACGGAAACTACATGTCATATCTGTTAAAAATCACCTCAGGACCTGGCTGGTGATCATCGGTACGCTTACGCTCATACGTCATCATATTCAAATGTGTGGGTGGAGTCAGGCTCAGAGCTGGGGTGCAGTTACGCTTAAATTCTCCAACATACGTCTATCGTGTTTGAATGTATTTTTGTGGAAAAACAATGGTATTCAAGGTAAATACGCATTATTTCATGCCAAACCTGTCAGTGAGAGGACTTGCGAAAGGAAGCTACATTTGAGGGTTTAACCAATGTTCTACATCCCTCTCCAGTGGAATTACTTAAGAAATACAACAATTTGCAGTGTTCTGTATGGGATATAAGTCTACTATCACATCCGTATAACAGAAACAGTGTTTGAGATTGTGATGCTTATATAGAAACAGGACAAATAAACTCTGTCCGTCTGTCCGTCTGAATTACATTCCCCTATCTATCCATCTGTCACTCCCGTACTCTGCCACCTCCGCTCTCCTCTCATTCGCTCTCAGGCTGCGGGTGGTGGATGCCAATCATGTCCCCGAAAACCAATCAAAACCGAGCAATGCGTTCAAAAAGCAAAACTGAGAAAGGACATGAGAAATGTAAGTTCGATGGGGTTTGCTCATCAGCGGAGGGAGAGGTGGTGGCTCATTCCTGATGGTGGGTAACTGCAGATTTATACAGCCTGATGTTTGCAGGTACAGGTCAAGGAGGGGTGACGCCTGGATCACACCAGGCACGGCAAAAACAATGTCGTACGGCACCGTGACGCAAACACTGCAACCAATCTGTGAAGACGCCGAGGTCAATCTTCCGCACCTTCAAGACGAACATCAGGCGTAACAGAGACCTTAAACATGTGACTGGAAGTGGTGCCATGCAACTAAAGTTGACTGAATGTACGACTGAATGTGTAGGCTACAGGCTACTAAGTCAATTTATTTTCACATGCACCGAATAGCGTAGCGAGCGCCATTTTGTACAGAGAAATTCTAGAAGCTACTCAGTAGGCAAAAAAAAAAAAAAAAAAAAAAAATATATATATATATATATATATAAAGCCTGTCAAGCGTTTCTTGCGATCCCATAAACCTAGCTGAACGCTACATACATGAGCTCATTTTCGGTGGTACTATTTCAACGTCCGGTTCTGATGCCGTACGGCGAAGCACCGGAGTGACCGCACGAGTTGAAAAAAACGCAACTCTTGCGGCACAGCTGCCGCGCCGCATCCAACTGTCGCCGTGTCCGGCAGACTAGCCGCAGCGGTGTGGACTGCTTAACGCGCGGAGTTTTGCCAGGCCTGGTTTGATCGGGGCTTGAGGTTTTGGGGGGTGCGGAGGGCAAAGGTCGGGTGAGCTGCTGGTTGGGGAAGAAGAAGAGAAGGGGTCGATGGAGGAACAAGAAGGATGGCGAGGCGAGGAGTTAAAGCAAGGGCATGGGGGCAGGGGCGGGGGGGGGGCGGGGGAGAGCAGACCAGGCAAAGAACGTAAAAATGGGCAATCCACTGAAGGAATGAGAAAAACATGTTGTTGGTCTGTAAATGGCATAGGCAGTCGTTGTGGTTAGTGCTATGGGTACAATAAAGTGGTCTTACAGGTCTGGGTTCAGTGAAAACCTTGAGAGCATCTGTGACACCGCTGCAATAAAAAACGAGTGGGGGGGGGGGGGGGGGGTTTAAAAAGGGTAACAGGTCATACGCACCAAACACAACCGCACAACGCCGGCTTTAGTTTCATCAGCTGCGCCACACAGGAGGGGAACAGGTTAGCCACAGAGAAACACACACACACACACACTATAGACCGGATATAGCCATGTACATATATACTCCTCAGGCAATACGCTTGGATGCTTTTTACAGCATAGATCTGCTGTACGTAAGGCCTTCCCTTCACACAGTGGAAATTAACATTTGTGGATACCGTGAATATTCACTCTAACATCTTCAACACACGCACGCACACACACACACACGCGCACACACAGTACATGTACTACATTACATCACAAATCACAAAGACAGTCCAATATGTCCTGTCATGCATTTCTGAAAATTCTAGAACAATTGCTTCCATTATCAAAATGTTTAGAAAATATTTTACTGAAAGAAACAATGAAATAATTGCTATTAATATACGGTACAAATGATTTAATAATAAAATAAAAAAACAACGGTAGAGGAATCATCTAATAATTATTTATTAATTACTACTACATAATATAATAACACATAATTATTATTAAAAGAAATGTTTACTACTGTACAGTAGCTACCGTAGGTAGAATAAAACAAACAATTTCCAAACTAGTTCTGTCCCCTAACTTTGCAGGGCGTGAAGCTCAGTGGTGACATTAAGACCAGTTCTTGTTCAGATGTTATGGCCAGAAATAAACCAGGGGGCTGTAGTTCAAAATAAAAGGGCTCTCTCTGCCCACCTTGCCCACGCTGGCATCGCCGGGGCAGAGCTCTCCTAATTCACTGTACGCCTGGTAGCAGCACTGGGGCTAGTGGGGCTAGTCTGGAAATCTCTCTCCTGAAGGAGAATGACCTGGTTTTCATTTAGGTTCCTTATATATTCTTTTTTTATATATTTATATTTTGTAGTGCATTCATGTTTTTTTTTAAATAATCAGTTTTTAGTTTTATGGAAGCATCGTCTTTGGCTTCATCAACAACTAGTTCTTGATAAACATTTGAAAATAGTATCAATAATGATAAAATTAATCAATAAAATAACAAAGAATAATGGCAAATCCATAAGCCTCTACTGTGTTCTTTTTTCAACTCTTCAATAAAAAGCTTTGATTTATAATAAATCGGTTGTTTATTTCAGTTACCTTCAACATGTATACAGTTCTAGTGACTTCTGAATACACGCAGCAGCATGAGCTAGATACTGTAGATGCTGAGTCATTGTCTGTTCTGGGTTTCAGCGCCCACGTCTTTAGCACTAGAAATAAATAGATAACGCAGGTTCCATTGATGACGTAGCATAACAAGTACAAATTAGCCAGTGAGATGACACCATCAAAAGCCGTCTGACGCTCTGAAAACGTATGAGAAACATTCGCTCCGTTCACATATCAACGCGTCGGGTCTCGCGGTTCTTTCTCAAGAACGCTTGCTAACTTCAAGAGCTAAAAACAAAACAAACTCCCTCAGAAGTTCTGCCCCCACACATTGAAACGCATTGCGAAGCCAAGTGGCATTGTTGCTGTGAGCGGTGTTTGCCACTTTGTTTATGTTTCCTATTCACGGAGCAGGGCTGTGTAGAAGTACAGGATAATTTATTCAGAGAACGGTAAGCTGAAATGCAAGGAGATATTTGGTAGATTTGACAAAAAGCGCATTAGCTTACAATTATCTTAAAATAGTTGACTATACCTTTCATGTAAAAAAATTTAATAATTTGAACCAGAACCTTCCGAGGCTGATTGGAATCACTCGCCCTTACCTCCTTGCTGCCTTCCACATCTGACGAGTCGCTGCTGAAATCCTCCGTGTTCAGGTTCTCGAAGTCGGACTCCCCCACCGCGATGGGCACGGTCACCGTCAGGCTGGGGTTGTGGATGAACGACATGTAGTCGCACTCTTCCATCGGGTACTTCTCTGACTCGTTTTCCCCCACAACCCCGACCCCAACCACCAACCCCCCCCCGCCCGGCCGCCCGTTGCCCTCCTTGGCGTACGCAATGTCCTTGGCGAGCTCCACTACGGTGTGATGGTTGGAGATGCAGTTGCTCTTGCCGTTGCTGTGCAGCTCGTCCAGCGGCTTGCTCTCCTCCGCCAGCCCGGCGCACTTCGACCCCCCGCTGCCCCCGCCGAAGCAGAGGCTGCGGATGAAGCGGCATGCCGAGGCCTTGACGAAGGCGATGCCGCGCTGGATGCGGCCAACAGCGATCTGCAGGTTGTTCATCTCACTGTCGTCGTCAGTGGCCGCCAGGTTGTCGGCGCTGAACGAGCTCAGCAGCAGAGCCAGGAAGAGGTTGAGGACCTGTAGGGGACGATAGAGATATCCCAGATGTTGAAAATAGTCATTTTCGCCAGAAAAAGGGACTCGTTTAAAGTTTCATCCTGCCCTACACTGCAAAAACTATATATAACTTCTTGTTAGAAATCTTGTTTTCAGATTTTAAATATAGTTGGACTTGTTTCTAATATAAATGGCTTATCTAGTGATTAAATTAAGTAAATTTGCACATAATTTAAGAAATATTATCAAGTGAATTTCACTTACTGCACTGGCAGCCAGATTTGCTTGTTTTAAGCATGAGCAAACTCAAAACTAATATATTTGCACTTATATTTGATAGGGCATTTTTTGCAATGTAAACTTGATTGGTTATTTGAGTGGAAGTAGCAGAATAGTGTTGTCACACTTGGGGTCACACCTGATTTGATTCATGAACAATGCTTTTTGCTAAAAGGTTGAACAGATTAAAAGGTTTACACATGCTGCATTTTGGTCAGACCACCAACTGACCAAACGTAGGATAGAGGGTTTCAACCATTTGCCTTGCGAGACAATCCTGATCTTCTGATGAGCCATCAATCAGTCTGGACAGCTTGATACGATTGCGCTTGATATGATTGAGTCCGAACCATTCAATCATATCATGTGCTATGAAGTGCTATGCTGATCAATCAGCATAGCACTGGCAGTTAGGTGTGACCTTAACCGACAATGAATGACAATCACCGTCGATTCAACCAATCACCTGCCAAGGTTTCCTTGGCAGGTGATTGGCTTTCTAAACAGTTTCAATGGATGGCTTCCCAGATGTGTAACAAACCATTTAGCCATCCACTGAAACACAAATATACAAAGTGGTGCGACGGACTGAGACTTACTGTAGGCGGTTAAAAAAGTAAGTAAGTGCGACGGAAGCTAATAATACAAAAATACCAAAGGTTAAACTGCGTACCACCAGGTTTCCGATGACCATGACCATCATGAAGACCACCAGGCACATGCTCTGGCCCGCCACCTCCATGCAGTCCCACATGGTCTCGATCCACTCGCCGCACAGCACCCGGAACACGATGAGAAAGGAGTGGAAGAAGTCGTTCATGTGCCAGCGCGGCAGCTTGCAGTCTTCCCCGATCTTGAACACTGACTCCTTGTAGCTCTTGCCGAACAGCTGCATGCCCACCACGGCGAAGATGAAGACGATGATGGCCAGCACCAGGGTCAGGTTGCCCAGGGCGCCCACGGAGTTGCCGATGATCTTGATCAGCATGTTTAGCGTGGGCCACGACTTGGCTAGCTTGAACACCCTCAGCTGTTGCGGGAACATCGACAACAAATTTACAACAAACTCACACGATTCACACGTTGACTTTAGCCTCGTGCCTATCAGTCGGGAACCCCTAAATTCATAAAGTGTCATAAAGGAGGCGCTACTACATTTCAATCAAACGTATTTTTAGAAGACTGGACTTCCTACCTTCATCTCACCCAATCAGAATGTTTAAAATCAGCTAGAGCGCCGGTGGTACCGGAACGTATGACGTGCGCCGTTATCGTCATCTTGGGGAAAAACATCAGCTGGCCGCTGATTGGCCCTATTGCTTTTTACATGGTGGACAAATGCTTTTGCATTGAGGGGTTCCAGAATGAGAAGTTAAGAACAAGACAGTTTAGGTTAAATACATCAAAATTATGATTGTTCACAGTTAACCGTTTAACCGACAATAAGAATTGTGACCGGTTAATACTATCGGTTATACAGTTAAAAAGTTAGCATTTTGCTGGGTTAGGGTTAAAATAAATAAATTGGGGGCGTGTTGGCAGACTCGGCACCAGCTCGGCATTTGCACATCGCTACCATACGATCTGAGTGGGTAGCCTAATCCCGCTGCGGATATCTCCACAGAGCAACATACATCCCATACAGCATGTCGGCGTGTTTCGATGATTTCGGAGTAAAAAGCGACAAGCTGCTGAGGACTAGGCTGTAGCCCATAAGCTATTATGCTAGTGGCTAGCCTACGAGCATCCGGCTAATAGCAGAGTGAGATGTTAAGAGCAAGACCAAAAAACATCGTACCAATCTGAAGGACCTGAGCACAGACAGGCCCTCGACGTTGGCCAAACCCAGCTCCATCAGACTCAAACTGACTATGATGCCGTCGAAAATATTCCAGCCCTCCTGGAAGTAGTAGTAGGGGTCTAGAGCGATAATCTTGAAGCACATCTCTGCCGTGAAGATGCCGGTAAAAACCTAGAGACAGACAGATTTAGAGAACTGGAAAGGTTGCATGATGATATGACATTCAGCACACATTTAATTCTCCTCAGAAACACATTCGGGTGAAATTGTTACAGTATACAGTATATTAAAGCATTTGCTAAATATATCGGGTGCACTCGTTGACGTGCCCCGAAGAACCACACATCTCTCCAGCATGGGCGGATATATAGTGAGGGGTAGAGAATAGGGATGTCACGCTACCAGACATTTTGCAGTAGATACCAATACCAATGAAATTCCACAGTTCTTGATACTAATTTCGATACCACTAGGCGGAGAAAACAAAACAAATATGATTTATTTAAATATACTTAAATATACTGTATATTGTGTATATATAATAAAATATTCATAGGTACTTAAATGAGGCTATAACTGTTTATGTATTATTGGTTATTAAAAGCTAGGTACCTAAGTAGCCTATCGCAAGCTCATAACGTTGTATTTGTGTGGCCCGCTTGGGGCTCTAAGGAAGTATCACCTGGACCTCCGTGACTTGGTGCCAGCACGAGAGTGCTCCTAGGGCGGGAAAACATTCTCCGAGATCCCGGATGGCGCTCCGGAGGTATAAGTAAGCGCGAGGTGAAAAAGTATCGGTTAAAATGCATTGTAGTAAATACACATGTCTGCATATTTTATTAATTTTCGACTGCTGCTACATTTGCATCCAAGTTGGATTTCCGGAGTACAGTCATGTTTTCAGAACTTTGGCATCGAATTGGTACTGAAGAATCGGTTCTCGTGACATCCCTAGTAGAGAACTGTGCGAGCTACTCAGCAGGTGTGGCCAGTTTAAAACTTTGTTTGTTTTTTTTTTAATCGACAACGGAAATAAATTATTGCGAAAATATTTTAGTACACAAAATCAAGGAGGGCACCTTTAAAAACGTTTCATCATCCAATCTTGTTGGCGGGTGACACTTACAAGGTTTCCGACCGTCAAGACGTTCTCAAACTCGAGCGTCATGGGGTAGTGCTCCATGGCCATGAACAGAGTGTTGAGGACGATACAGATGGTGATGGCCAGGTCCACGAACGGGTCCATCACCACCATGTTGACCACCTCCTTGATCTTCAGCCAGGTGGGACAACAGTCCCAGATCAGGTAGTTGTTGACAAACTTATACCAGCAGGGGGGGCACTTCTGTCGAGACTCTTCTAGTTCTAGCATGGTGGGCACAGAAACACTATTATAATACAATATTATAGCATTATTATTATGATTATGGTATTATTATATTATGATAATAGAGGAATTATTGTCCGTCAATTCTATGATTTGTTATAAGCTGCTTGGCATTTCGCAAATATTTGAGTAAACTTTAAAAAGGTCCACCAAATGTTTGAACCAAGAGCACATTTGTAGATAAAAAGTAGAAGCGAGAAACTATGGAAGTTGCCATACAGTATTTTGGCTGCATCTACACCAGTAGGTATCAGCATATCGGGCCTTTAAGGTCCATATATAGATACTAACAATGTATCTTTTTTACCAGATTACCAGAGGATCTTAGACATGCCCCAAATATAGCAATTTTTAAATCCAGGTTAAAAACACTTCTCTTCAAACGTG
>JAODUH010000012.1:1271919-1282439 GCA_027564835.1 Typhlichthys subterraneus | reverse complement strand
CCCTTTTCTCTCTCTCCCCCCTCCCTCTCTCTCTCCACGCACCACAGACTCCTGTCTCCTCCTGAGATCAGAGGGGTGTCAATCACCCATGTGCAGTGGGTTTTACCGTTAAAACAGCATCTGCACGCACACACACACACATACCTCTACACACACGCACCTACACACACACACGCACACACACACATACACACACACCTACACACGTCCTACCTGCGCCTCCTCCTGCTGTCTCTTCAGCTGCTCCAGCATGGCCTGGAACTCCTCCTCCTTCTGCTGGGCCTCCTCGATGGTGGCCTGGTTCTGCTCGTCGTACGCCATGGCGACCACGGCCAGGATAAGGTTGACCAGGTAGAAGGAGCCCAGGAAGATCACCAGGACGAAGAAGATCATGTAGGGCTTCCCGGCCGCACGGAGGGTCTGATTCGCGGGGGAGACGGGGAGGGGGGGGGGGGTGGTTGATTCTCAGAATGGTCCTGGCTTTGATTCTCCACGTAGGATTAGAAAACCCTTGAGCAAGACGCCAGCTGCTACTCCTAATTAAGTATTTGTACTCATTATTATACCTAGTGAAACTAATTGATCATTCCCCTCAAAATACATGGAAACTATTATGTCTGATTAGACTTAAAATATTTATCTAGACAGTTGTAACGCTGGGATGGTGAGGCGAGTGCAAATTAATGAAAAACAACACAGATGCCGGAAAAGCAACGAGCCCCACGGCTCGTCCTTTAATTGAACTTAAAAGAACTCAAATAGCGAATACAAACTCAAAAACAAAACTTAAACAAAAGGCGTATACAGTCACGAAACACATCTAGCATAAACTGAACAGGAACATGAAACAATAACCCACACCCCTTCCCAGCAGTCACAAGCCTATATGCCCTCACACCCACACTGTTGAAGGCAATCGAGGAGCTGGGGATGCGGACAGTCCTACCCCGGTCATACCACACCGGCGAGACCACGCAGATGTTACAACAGTACTGATATTTGTGTTAAATTAATCGAAAATATAATAACACAAGACTGTCAGAAATATGAATACTAGTACTGAATACAGACACATGAAAACGACTGAACTGTACTTAAAAGGAACTGTACTAACTTCTAGGGCTGTGCAATTAATCACGTTTTAATCGCGATTTCAATTTTGGCTCCTAACAATTACACAGACAATATATTCGAGAGCAAACGATTATTGTGCACATTACGTTAACTCTTATTCTGTCTTGTGTTCTGAATGACAGGCGCACGTTCACTTTCACGTTCACTAGTTAGTGGTTCTTTTAACCTGCTGATAGAGGTTTTCCCAGTAGTCTTGGGTCATGAGTCGGAACAGGGAAAGGAATGCCCAGCTGAAGGTATCGAAGCTGGTGTAGCCGTAGTTGGGGTTTCGACCCGCTTTCATACACGTATATCCCTCTGGACACAGCCTGTCAGACACAAAGGCTTAATCAATTAGTGGCACAACTCTCAATTGTCCCCACACCTCCCAGTAACCTAAACTGAACACCTAAACACACATTAGGAGGTTTTTCATTGTAGGAACACGAGCACAGCACAATTCACAGATGTAAAGTAGGGGTAAAATAAGTGCACAGCACATTAAGTTCTGCTCCCATTCGATAAGTGGACCTCAGCTTGACTAGCAGTGATTTATAAAGATAAATATGCTGTCTAGAACTGTATCTATGTCCACGAGAGCCATAGTTACGCAACAGCCTGCGTTCCAACAGTGCAGTTAGGCTGGTGGGTGAGCACAGACAGTAATTGTGCATACTTGACTGTGTGGCGCTCCTAATTGGCCATATAAATAAAACATGTCAAGTCTTACCCGGCGCCACTTCCGTTTCCACAGAGAAGAGCGTCCTTGCTACTGGGAAGGTAATAATAGTTACCTAGAGGAGACACAACCATGTTAAATGTAGGGATGAACTAGTCCATTATCGAGTCATCGGTAGAAAGTAATCAAAATATGTATTCATAGAATAAAATAAAAACAAATAAAAACAAATTATATGTAAATTAATCTTAGGTTGACTATATTTTGGCTACTGCGTATCCATTTCAACTTTCAAGTTATCTAACTGGGTTCAGATCAATTGGGAAACATACTGTACTAAATGTATGTATATAAACACGTGAATTACAAATAAAGGATAGTCACAGCCCTACTGTAACACACACAAGCGACAGGGACTTCATGACAGGTGGGGGATTTATGTCACGGTTTTATCTTACATGCACTGCACTGCCAAGTGCTTATGAAACAGCCTCTAGCTTTTGAGGTCTTAGTGCAGGAAATCTGGAATACTCTGCCCACACCTGTAAAGTTTGCCGATTCGATGGACTCTGTATTTAGGTCGCTAAATACACACTTTATTAAAACTGGCATGGGTTAATCTGTTCATTCATAGTCTGCACACCTGCATTGTGTGTGTTTTATTATTGCTGTTATTGTATTATCGGGACTGAAGGAAATGCATATTATTCATATTACGGCATGTGGCTGCCTTTATGGCGGCCTCGAGGTTTAACTGAATTCCCTGTGTGTCTGCAGCGCGAAGCGTCGGTGTTGGGATCGTCGCCGGTCAGTGAGTCATCGCGGCACAGTGCCACCATGCGGCCCTGCTCGCCACGTGGACAAAGCGTGAGGCCCTGGCATTAAAGGCCTTACAGCCTTTAATGCCAGAGAGAGAGAGAGAGAGAGAGAGAGAGATAAACAGAAGCCTAGAGAGGGGGAGAGATAGAGATAGAGAGAGAGAGAAACAGAAGCCTAGAGAGGGGGAGAGATCGAGATAGAGAGAGAGAGAGAGAGAGAGAGAGAAACAGAAGCATAGAGAGGGGGAGAGAGAGGGAGAGAGAGAAGCATAGAGAGAGAGCCCAAGCACGCCCGCCCCCAGGCTGTGCTGTCACCGCCGATCACGACAACAGAACCCCCCCCATACCCAAGTGAAGCGTCCCCGCGTGTGACTCAAGCCGTCTGTGGACGACACTAACCGGAGCCCCTGTTAACCCCACAGGTGCCCGGACGGCTTTCACTTCGGCCTGGCTCGGTCCCATGCGTCCCAGCCCCACGAATCATATCGCGGATGTTAAAGGTGGACTCAGCGACTGTAATCTAATACACATCAAGCTTTCTCCAGATCCCCTGAGGCTGCATTCACACATGAGCGGTGAAACGGCTTGCCGTCCCGCTAGTGGCAACGACAGAGTTTTGAATTCGCCCCCGCCCCCTTCTGTAGTACCGCCCACAAGCGTTCCTATTGGTTTGTCACTATCCTCTGATTGGCTTCCCGCGACGGCAGAAGAAGAAGAAGAAAAGGACATGCATTTCTTCATCTGCCGTCGCGCTTCTAGAAGCCTTTTTAAAATGGCAGTGCTATGAGAGGCTCGGCTCACTGCTGCTCATGTGTGAATGCACCGTCACTCTTCAAAGACGCAATATCATAACTAGGACTGACTGGGAGATTGATTCCCAGACAATACGGTCCTGGGTTCGATTGTCGATTCTCGAACCCTTGAGCAAAATGCAAACTGCTACTCATTATTATGAACTCCTACCTACTCCTAAGTACAGTATTTGTACTTAGTGTAACGCCTACCTGCTCGTAAACACTCAGCAGTTAGTTCGGTATCTGCTAGTTAGTTATTTACACAAAAACCAAGCCAACTCTCAAAGTTGAAGTTCCCTGTAATTCCCTGTTTTGCTGTGCAGTAGAAAAGCGTCTACAGAACATTCTCCACGTGGAGTACCGTATATACATGATACACAAGTCATTCTCCCTGCTTACTCTCATCGCTGATGTACGCGGTGTAGTTGAAGTCCGTGGCGTTGGCGGTAGCGTTAGCGTCCGCGGGGGTGAAGTTGAGCATCAGCAGGCCATCGGCGAAGTCGGTGCCGTTGGTGCTGTTGTCGAGCGGCCAGCGCACGCACTTTTGCCGCAGGTTGCCCATGAAGAGCTGCAGGCCGATGAGGGCGAAGACGCTCAGGCAGAACACGGTCAGGATCATCACGTCCGAAAGTTTCTTCACCGACTGGATCAGGGCGCCCACGATGGTCTTCAGGCCTGGCCGGGAGAGGGGAGGTTACGGCCTGCTACCGAGACCCATGGCTATGCATTAGTGGTCCTTAACCCTGGTCCTGGGGGACCCGCGGCCATGCATGGTTGTAGATATCTCCAAGCCCCAACACACCTGACTTAAATTAATGGGTCGTTATCACGGTCCATTTCTTAGTACTCGCTCCCTCTCAAGTGTCTTCTTCGAATGCCCTTATCTTCCCTCTGCTCTTATGTTTAAAACAATTAATGCAATAAAACGAATCCTTTCTTCTCTTATGTTTTAGGCACTTTGTTATTTAGCCCATTAGCTAGTTTGTTGTTTTAATGATATTGACGTGGTGGTAGTCATGAGGACATGATGCTGTAATGGTTATAGAATATAATAATTTGCTTATAATTGCTGGTGTATGACCTGCCCAATCTATTTCACTAAACGTACTACATGCAAGTCACTTTGGATGAAAGCGTCTGCTAAATGCTCCTGCAGAGACTGAGGACAACCCATTCATGTTAATCACGTGCTTTGGAGCAGGGTGCTGTCTAACACATGGACCAGGGAGCTGTCTAACACATGGACCAGGCTTGAAGACCACCGGAACACAGTATACACTGTGTGTGTGTGTGTGTGTGTGTGTGTATGTGTGTGTGTGGAGAGACTGTGAGAGATATGTTGCTACTGGGATCTACACCAGCAAAGCAGCCTAGCACAGCAAAACCACGTCGACCCGTAACCCGCGACAACACACCAAAAGTTTGCAGCTTGTCGTGAACATCCCGTCGTTTTGCCGACGGCCTTTCGCGTGTTGTTGCTCGAATGCAGCGGCACGCGCCAGTGTTAATACCGGATATAAAGCAGTGGTTTTCAAATGTTCTGATGCGCAAGACATGTGGTTCAAAGCTTTTGCAACCCTCCCTGAAAGGTGCGGTTGCATACTTTGACACACGATGTCATAAACACCATTAAAAACACATACATATTTTATAAAACTAGATTAAATGTACTAAATGTACTAAAACTTTGCAATTGTTTGAAACGAAAACCACTGATTTAACAAGCATGAATAAATATATAAACTTAAGAACAGGATAAAATATGACAATTGATGATTACGCTATGTATTTTCCATGTACTCTAGTTTCTATTCTAAGACAGAGTATGTCGTGCTCTTGTATGCACTTAAGAAATGTATCGACAACGGAGACTGACCAACTGTTACTATAGCTCTTTTATTAAGGCTTCTTTATTACCACCACGATACTACTACCGATACACGATACCACTCATGCCCTTAACGCACACCCCGTAACCGCCCACATCTGTTGAACACTTCGGAGGTAGTGATTGGCTGTTACAACTGTACTGTTCCATATACTACAGAGTAATTGCGATACATGATGCTCACTTTAAACGCCACTGCTCTGGGTTCTCTGTTTGGGAGGTTGCTCTATATTTGTTAAATGTTTCTTACTATAAAAGGAATCAGGAAACAATCCTGTCCAACGACATTCTATATATATATATACAAAGTATATATTATTTATAATGTTAGCTATTTGTTTGAATTGCTAATTTGCCTTTCATTTAGTACTGCATACAGCATTTTCAATTAATTTGAGTGCTACACAGTATAAAGCCTAACCAAGGTCAGGTAACCAATCAGAATAAGAGACGTCCGTCTATATCATGAACTGCCGATAACAAGCCAGCCAACCTGTTGTAAGGAACTATTTTATGCATCTGACTTCTGCTTAATTTTGACATGGACTGTGGCATATAATAAATTATGTGCTAATTATTGTTGAATTCAAATAATCCATTAGGCACTCGGTTTAAAACTAGCTGTATAAATACACCTGAAGCAGAAATTGAACTTAGGAAATATGTATATGTATTTTTATGTATAATCGAATAAGGATAACGGTCAAGGAGACTTTGTTTGCACAAAGCCAATGGCAAAGGTGTCCTGAATGGTCACAAATGGGCTTTGTGTTAGATTGTGTTATGACCCATGTTAGTGTAAAGCCATTACCAAGACAACAGCACCCCAAATAACACACGGAAACATTTAACACAACATGCAGAGGAAAACAGGGAGGAACCCTAAACACACAAGGACCTGCCAACAGAAAAAACAGCTTCTTTCTGCAATGTCTCATGCAAAAAAATAAGAATACAAAATCAAATAAAAACCGATGAGGAAAAATAAAATCTACTTGAAACTTTCCCAAGGCAAGGTTAGATTTCATCCAAGGAGAACGGCTGCCAGTTGGAATGTATCTAAAAGCTAAGAATCCTGTCAATCTGTGCAGATTAGAGCCAGATTCCCGCTTTTACTGGCCTTGGGACCAAGGGCGACAGTGAGAAGGCATTGTCGCGCTTAGCTATGGTGAGATGAGCAGCTGCTAGCTGCTAGCTGTTAGCGCGCTAGCCCATTGGCCGTTAGCGTTTGGTCAGCTCTTAAATTTGATTGATTTTCGGACCCAGTGGGGATCCCGTAAACTCTCTCACCTGGGATGACCGATATAGTTTTCAGGGCTCGCAGAACCCTGAAGGTTCGAAGTGCTGAGACATTGCCCAGGTCCACAAACTCTGTGACATATCTGTAAGGGAACGGAATGGGGAGGGGGTGGGGGGGGGGTCGAATAGGGTGGAGGGTCGGGGGGGGAGGGGAGGGGGGGTTGTTGGGGAGGGGGTGTCACGCACACACAAATCACGCACGCACACACCGACGACAGGGGTTGGGGGGCACAAGGGTTTTTGGGGGGCGGGGGGTGGGAGGGGTGGGAGGGACAGGGACGGGGGGGGGGGGGGACAAAACAACAAATGGTCACGCACGATGGACAGGTGGAAACTTACCTGGGATGACTGAGATCGTTTTCAGCGCTCGCAACACTCTGAACGTGCGCAGCGCAGAGACATTGCCTAGGTTTACAAACTCTGTTATATACCTGCAGGATCAAATGCACAGTTACTGCACAGCATTGCACGAGCACACACACACGCGCACACACACACACGCATACACACACGGACACACACACGCGGACACACACATGCACACACACACACGCACGCACGCACAGACACACACGAGCACACACGCGCACGCACAGACACACACACATGCACACACGCACGCACAGACACGCACACATACCGACACACATACATCCACTGCACACACGCAGACACACACACGGCTGCACGCACATACACCTGAATAAAAGTGCACGGTAGTAACTTGTACGCCAGCCATTCTGATCAAATGTCATTGATTATTTCTATTTCTATTTCTATATATTCTCATTTGTATTTTCCTCATCATCTAATCGGGACATTTACACAAAAACAACGGCCTAGGTACTGCAGCATCAGTCCATGCTCTCCTTGTCTCGCTGCCTGCCGATATTCAACTTAATGATTTCATATTCTGAGTGCTTGGCGGAGCTTTTATTTATTAGTAAATATTTTCAAGGAAATGGGATTTAACTTTTTTTTTGGGCCAATACACAAACAAAACAAAAATGCAATTCCTGAATCACCTTGGGAGGCGGCCATCTTGATGGTGATAGTATACCTCCCCTATAAATGTGTATTTGGCAAGTAGCCAATTAAAAACACAACATATGCATAATGGATCAATAATGAAATTCAAGCTTGGTGAGCAATGTCTGATCAGCTAGACCTGGGGAGAGCCTATGGAAGCCCACAAGGTACCCAAAAGCCACATTCAGGCATGCGTTTCGCAATAATAATCAATTGGAATTAAGAACGCCTGATTGGTTTTTATATATATTCTCCATAAGCACTCAACAAAGCCTCAAACGAATAAGCGGCTGTTCAACATTAAATGCAGTGGGCAGCCTAATCTACGCATGTCAGATCACGTTAACGTGATGCTAACAGCGGTTGTCACGATACGTACGCCATGAGGATAACACTGAAATCCAGCCAGTTCCACGGGTCCCGAAGGAATGTGAACTTGCCCACACAGAAGCCTCTGGCCAGGATCTTTATAAGGGACTCGAAGGTGTAAATCCCAGTGAATGTGTACCTGGCAAAGGACAGAGATGCACGGGTGAGACGGCAGAAACGAATACAATACAGAGAAAGAGAGACACATGCAATACTAATACAATACAGAGAGACAAGAAAGCAAGCTTGTAACTCTCACAGACAAGGTGACAAAGGGCTATCAACAGCTGTGAAGCTGTGGTCCTTGTAAATCAATGGTCCCGTATCAACAAGTTACCCATTGCTTGTGTGTGAGATGTGGACCACAAGCAATTGATCATTTGTTAGATATTAGAAATACACATCATTACCATAAGCATTACAAATGCATGCTTAATTCATTATAGATAACATAAGATAATACACGTATGTAATATATCAGTAAAAAAAGTGGCACATAGTCTAATTTAAATGTTTGTTTTAAAATAGGGCTGATGATAAGACAATATACTGTATAGTATATGCAATGAAGATATATGTGTCTACTTGCACACTGAGTTAATGAACAGAAGCTGCATCCATATTTAATATAATTTAATTCACTGAATGATAGGAAAACATTGGAATTAACTGATTTTGGTTCTGGTTTTCTCAACTGTATTTCTAGACACGACATCCTGAAAAATGTGTTAAGCCCTTTTCACACGTGCCGTATATCCCTGCATTTTACAGGGAATGTTCCTGCATGGGGTCGTGTGTGAACAGGAAGAGGGGTGGATAAACCTGTATCTCCGCTCCCCCAATTTCCCACCTCGCGCCCTAATAACATTCCATGGAAAATGACGGGTTGCCTGAGACGTGAACAAAAGCAGAACCAATGCGGAGACTAGCACTTCATTCTGACGCAGGAAGTGCTCACGTGGAGTGAGCAAACCAATCACTGTATTTAACAGGTACAAATAAATATCGTATATGCCTTGAATATTTGCCTATAACATTACGCTAATCGTGAGTTAAATAGATGTACTAGACTAGTTTTGCTAGACAGGGAAGAAATCAGTTATCGGTTACCCATTAACATTATTGCTGTAATTAATAGTTTTGCTGAACTTTAGAAAAAAATGTTTTATTATGCTTGGTTAGAACACAAAGCTAAAACATTTGTATACTATCTGTGAGCAATAGCAAATCATCCAGCTGACAAAGGTTAAATAGGACATATGTGCAGCTCTAATGTAAACTGAAGTGTCTTGAAAACGTATTTGTTAATCTTTCTTCATTAATTAATGAATGAATTCTCGTGCACGTGCAATTGCCGGCGTATTAGCGAGCACAGCATCGATCTTACTTTTTTTTGTAAATGCTAAATATGAAAGAAAACATGGCTACAATTATATTAGTCTGTTGTATTTAATGTTGTGCTATGGCGCACATGCTCGAGGCTTGAGGTCGGGTACTCCAGTGTCGCAGGTTGTAACGTTAGTACTGCGCATGCGGCAAAAGAGCCACTTTAACGATGACGCTAGTTGTCCTTGGTGGAGCTGAGCGTGTGCATATAGAATATCTCTAGCTGTGCTTGCATGGTCATGCCGGTAATTTAAACGTGCGAAAAGGGCTTAACATTATACTGTATGTGGTTACTGTTGCACGCATCACATGACATGATGACTACTGTCTCTTTAGCCTTGTTGACTGTAGCCGTTAAAATGGATAATAACTAAATAACAATAACATGTTTAACATGTGTTTCTCAATGTGTTTCA
Source organism: Typhlichthys subterraneus (assembly GCA_027564835.1). NCBI lineage: Eukaryota > Metazoa > Chordata > Actinopteri > Percopsiformes > Amblyopsidae > Typhlichthys > Typhlichthys subterraneus. The sequence continues at coordinate 1,272,648 of JAODUH010000012.1, read as the reverse complement.
CAGATAAATAAAAATTTGGAGAATATTCATGTCGCTATGACGTCAAGTCGGAAGTCTGTGTTGAGAAACCTTGCCCGAGATTCCGACATGGAAATCTGAGATCAGGGGGGCATTTTGGATAATTTTTCCCAAGATGTAACTTGCAAATTTCGAGATACGCGAGAACGCAGCAGTAAACACAGCAGATGAAACCTTTGATGAAACCTCTGAGACGTTAATTGACCGATCCCAAGCCCCGCCCCCCTTTAGGTACTGTAACTAGGTTGGACAAAGCAGCATAGTAGGCTATAACAGGAAAACTGACAGCTGACAACGTTTCTGTTTGGTTCCAAACTTGCTCACCTGTTATTGGAAGACAGGGTGAAAATGGGCGGGGCTTGGCATTGGTCAATTTTGGTCAATAAACATGAAGGGAAGAGAGGATGAGGAACTAAAAACTGTGTGAGCACTTACTCTACATTCTTGGCCCACTCTGGGGGGTTGCTGAGGGTCATGAAAGCACAGTTGGTCAAGATGGTGAACATAATTAACATGCTGAACATCGTAGACACCAAGGTCAGTCAAGGTCAACAATCTGTCAGTATAGAAAGCCATTCAGCAATTACAGTTTTGTGCTCTAGTCCACTACAACTGAGAAACAGAAAAAAAGTTTATTATCATCTTCTGTATGTATTTTATTTTAAGTTTTACAATTTCTACTTTTATCAGTATCATATTTCCATATATAAC
>JAODUH010000012.1:1257109-1268536 GCA_027564835.1 Typhlichthys subterraneus | reverse complement strand
GTGTGTGTGTGCGTGTGTGTGTGTGTTTGTATATGTGTGTGTGTTTGGGGGGGGGGGGGGGGGTTTCAAGGTTGCATACCACACCTTTAAACATCAGTAAAAGGAAAGTTAGATGATATTTCAGATGTGTGCAAGACTTCAAATACTTCAATAGTTTTTGTTTGGTTAATTGAACATTTTGTAGATGCCAGGCTATGAAATACATTTTACTGTATTTCAAAGAAAACACGTGTGATTTCATGATTTTCTTTCAATTGCTGCAATCAGACAACACTTTAATGTTAATTAATCTATTAAAAAGAGTCACATTCTAGATGAAACCATCATTTAATTGGAAGATGAACTTCTTTTCACACAGATGCATTCATGTGTATAGAATCATGAATGAAAAATACATGCTTTCGGCCATTCCTCAGTGTGGGGACCTTGAAGTTATTCTTCATTTAATCTTTTTCTTATGATTAGTACAGTATAATGCTTCGGTGTATAAAACGTGATAAGTGGCTGCATTGCTTATACATGTAAAAGATTGAAAAGTAAACGAAGAAGGGGATGAGATGTGAGTTTAGGATGGCAGACCAATGTCCTGCTGCTCGTACATCCTCTATTCACTGTACCTCCCATACAAAGCATTGCATGCATTGCCTTGTCCACATTGAGTCAGCACAATAGCTTGACTGCCAACAGAATAGAGGTTGGCAGGGGAATAAATCCAGTCAGGATCCGTGTGGTTTCCCCATTCGTCCCCACCCCCCCCGTTGCACTAACCATTACACCTCAGGCCCAGCATGTATGGCTTCAAGCTAGGCATGGTTCTATTGGACACGCCACAGAAGCCTTGTGCACTTCTGATTGACTGGTCGGCCATTGAGGAACGTGGCGCGGTGCAATGAGTTTGCTGCCGAGCTGTAAATACAGCAAGAAGTGAATGTATTGAAAGAACGCCAAAGGTGGCACGCGTAGTTCAGAGAGACATTGAGTGTTATGTACGTACCGTCTCACTTAAAAACTTGAGTGTTGTTTTCAAGTCCAAATGAAATGCGCCCTTTAGAGATTTGCGCCTTGAAAAGAACAGTTAGAGTTGCCATCAGTCCATTTAATTTCCAGTACCTTTTCATTTCTTTGTCTAGTCTAGATTGAATATTTTGTGACCAATATTTAACTGGAAGAGTTGAGGCAACTATATAAGGCGCAGGCCGGAGCAGTAAAATGTCTTTCATCAATTCTCAGCATGAAAAAATCTTCTAAATCATTTGTCTGAAATGACACCTACGCAAGATTCCATTCAAAACAAAACAAACAAAAAATCATATTTGTTTCAAATGTTGTTACATTATACATTTACTTGTTCCTATATGGCAGAAAAGACAAAAGTACCCCGTGTATCTTTCTAGTGGCTATGTTGTGTTCTGTCCTCTCTTTCTGAAGGTAGCCTACTTATCTACGCATTGTCAAAGCTGTCACACCAACTTGTCACATAAACATGTCGTGGTGAGATCCAATATCTAGCCCCCTTTACCCGCTGACAGAAAGACACCTCCTCTGATAAGTCTCTTCCTGTTTTGTGGGGCTCCCCAAACAAAAACAAACAGGAGACGAGAGACAGCCTGAATCTCCCGCGTTGCAATGCGACTCTTTGAAACTCCACCACCCTCCATAAAAAAACAAAAAATAATAAAATCAGGAAGAGATATAAGCGGTGCGCGCTAAAGGACCATGTTGTCTGGCATAACAGAGATCAACCGCCTCACTCTATAACCATCCCCCCGCCATATCCTTTGAATAGCATTACAATACCTTACAATAGGCCTGCCTGCATGATGACTCGGAACACTGCGAAGGTGCTCGTCCCGTTTTTCCCGACGTATGACTATTTCAAATGGACTGTGGGTGGGTGAAGGGGAAGGTGGGATGGGGTGGGGGGGTTGGGTGATTGACACAGGCCCACATTAGGAGCAGCTTTCGGAAACGTTGCCCGTGGAGACTTTGGCGGATCTGGGGTGCGGAGAAGGGGAAATGGGCGTCTCCACGGGCGAGTTGCCGTGGCTTCTTAACCCCACTCATTGGTATTCCGATGTGCGAGTTGTGAGAGCCCCCCCCTCCGTCCTCCTCCTGACAAGCCACTATGCAGACACAACCCCACCGAAGGGACCAGAGATGCTGTGCGGAGCAGAATACTGAATCAAAAATGAGACTTCCAATTAATAATCACATAGTTAAGCCCCGTACAACCCGGGAGAAGTTTAGATTTTAATAAAAAATTTAAAAAAGAATTCTGCTTTCCACAGACATACACACATTGCGTCAAATGTGTCAAGCTTGAACTACTTTTCCCTTCATTTTGTTTTCTTTCAGGATCGGGCTCAGCCACCATGTCCTTTCCATGTGTGACAGGAACGCAGGCTTGATAAAATGTTTAAATGTATTTAAAAAATGTTTGAGATCTTTTAAATCACACTTCTAGTTCAGCATGTCAGCGGTGAGACACATTCCACTGTCAGGCAGAAAGACAGAATAGAATATCACTTTACCCTCTATTGTGACTTTGAACTAGGTGACGGTAAGCAGACAGATTGTTTTTGTCACACAACTAAATGACCTTGAACCCAAAGCTTTCTCTTTTCAAACCCTTCTCTCGTACATCTAAAAATATTCCCATCAAATGAAAAACTGATGGAATTGGTGAGTTCTAATGTCACTTGGAAAGAAATATTACCATAAACATACAATACATATTTTTGTCTTTAACATTCAAAGGAAGTTATCATTGAGCAAGTGTTGGGGCCATAGGTGAGACAGGGATGTTTGAGTATGCCTAATGAAAGACAATATAAAAGGTGTCTCATCTGTTGTTTGATATCAGCTTGGTTTGTTTCTGGGCTGTGTTACACGTGCTGGCACTAATTATACACGTTAGGTAAGCATTGCTGCATTCAAGAAAGAAAACTCGACCGTTTTTTGACATGTTCATTTAAAGTTACTAATCAGATGTAAATATGCAAAACAGGTCCCTGTGGGATTTCTTTGATATGTAAATCAAAAGTGCAAACAAAGGTGGAGGAGATTAATTTTTTTTTTCTCAGTTTAAGAACATCTCCAAGGTGGTATTGTTGTCAAAGCTTGTGAGAAACATAACAATATATCAACACACATTGATGCATTTAAGCCAATGTGTCTTAAATATGTCTTAAATATGTGGCTTAAATATGTCTTAAATATGACTTAAATATATGTCAAATATATGGCTTAAATATGTCTAAAATATGTCTTCAAAATATGTCTTAAAGCACTTTGGTGAAACCCTTGACTTTACAGTATGCACATGCTCATTACATTTTGGTCACTGTATTTAATGAATCAAAGATTCCTATCTGATGTTGATTCCCTTATTTCTTAAAATAATACTTTGAACGTGTCTACCACACAGGTCAAATTATGTACAAAAATGTTTTCACAAGATTTCTCAGTAAAGTACTGTATATTTTGCAGGGGGTCTACAAGACTTCAAACAGCCTTAGATGTATGTTGTGATGCAATGTAACCAATGAATGTTAATAACACTAACAATTATGGATTTGGTTAATGAAATGCAGCTACCAAACAAGGTGTTTCTGGTTCTTGAATCAAGGTAAAGAGTCTGTAGAATCAACTAGACCCTTAACAGAAAATGTTCCTAGACATATATTAATATCAAAAGCATTGATACGAATCTCCAGCTATTTGCTGACTACATCAGTACATGTTAACAGCACCTAGCACGTTTATAGCCCTGTCCTATCATAATACAAACTTACTGACCAGTTATCTGTTTGATGGGAAGTAGAAAGAAGGTCAGTGCTTCCATAATTCACTCCACAGAACCATAAATCACATTATATGATCTCCCCTCCATGCGCTGTCGACTCACTGAATGAAGAAAACAACCGATTCGCTGCAGTATAATATGACAGTTTGGCCCGTCAGGGTGCAAATTGTGGGGTTTTATATGTTACATTTCTTTTTTTTTTTTTGCCAGGGTGCATTAAATCAAGGGAATCTCGACTGACGCACGCAAGTCGATATTCTGCGCATGTTATCGCGCATTGTAAACCCCAGCAAAGTCTTCCATCATTGCAAAGGCATTTCGCCGATCAGTGACGGGAAGATACGTTGGAGGAAAACGGGCTTTTACTGACACGGGGCTGTTGGCATGGCGGACAGTTCATTTCCAATTTCAGCCAGCAGATTGGAACTGGCCCCGCGGCCCCTCCACCATCTCAAGCACTATTTTCTGAAGCCATGATGTGGAAAACATGATTTAATTCCTGCTCAATGCATTTCATCAGACACTCGTATATCTGGACATCGTCTTTGTCTTTGTGTGGCGTCGTTGAGGTGTAACTGTGCGTTGTGCTGTGGACGGACAACGTGAAGCATCCTTGTTGTTGGCTCTACCATGGAGGACAGCATAACAGCTGGACATTTGAGTGACAACACGGAGATCCATTAGCATGTTAACATAAGCATGACAGCATTAGCATGTTAGCACTATTAGCGTGTTAGCGTTAGCATAGGCCACAGTCTACGATGCAAGTTTCGTTACTCATTCAGTCGGACACATCCAGTTAGCCCTCGTAAAGCCCCGCCGTGTGTGTGTGTGTGTGTGTGTGCGCACACGTCCGATTATCCTTGCGGATGTGTGTAATATCCTGTAATATCCTGCATGTGTGCCCTGGGCCGCAGCACTCGTACAGCGCGGCGGAGGTATTGTTCTTCTCTACTGGAAGTGACTTGGGGACGGCAGGGAGACCCAGCGTGGCCGCTAATGACAAGTGGCTGCAAACCAATACGTGATCGATATTGTGATCGCGTCTTCGAGGAAAGCATTGCGCGGCGTTCTCGTTCGTTGATGACCTACTTTTCCTGGGCACGGAGGTGAAACGCGGTTAGCTCATGCATTTGTAATGGCAGGATTTCTGTTCCTTTTCTTCCTTGTGTTAAAGGGAAACCTAGTGATTTGCGTACAGAATTGCATTTTATTGTCCATTATAAAAGAACTAAGGTGCTGGCATTCCTCTTCACCATTTTAGGCTTACACAGATTGTGGACGGTTGTGTCCGGGCAGAAACTTGGGGTCAGGGGGCCGCTAACACAACTGAGAGAAACTTTGAATATGCCAATATATAATTTGTCCACAAATCTTTTGTTTTTCAAATTATTTCATGGTGCAAGGTAACAAACATACAGACTGACCTGTTGAGACACACATGGAAAGAAAACGGACATAACATGATGAACGCTGATTTGGAAAAAAAGACTGCTGATTTAAGACGATATAAAATAAAGGGTCCAATTTATTGAATTTCTTGGGACAAAAAATAAAAATGTATAAAATCACCAGCCGATGTTAAGGTCTGTTTTCCTTACAAGAGCTTAGAAACTGTTGCTAAGAAAATTAGATTTGACAAAATCCTTGTAACTTTTGACTCCTATTTATTAGAAATACATATTGTGTGATAGAAGGTTGTGAAATGATGTGTATAAGTTTATAACCAACAGTCAATTAGATGTTGACATTGAACAACCACTGCACTGAACAAGAACATTTTGAAAATTCAATTTCTGAAATCCCAATGTAAGGATTAGAAGAAAATAAAGATTTGATGAACATAAAAAACCCCATCATAATTCACAGAGCTGACCCTTTTAACTTCGCTAATAACTGTGAACATATGGAGAGCGAAAAATAAAACACATCAGCAATTGCTGCAGGAATATGTTCTGAAGACAAATGTATTGCATCTATCATCAATGGCAGGGTGTATTTGGTGTTGTTGACAGGCTATTGTGCGTGGTGCGGGCAGTCTGGCGCTAGGAGAGAGAGAGAGAGAATGAGAGAGAGAGAGAGAGAGATGTTAACTCGGCATTGAAGTTCACCCCAAAAGAGTTAGCATTTCACAGGAGCCACACGCTGACCTTTGTGACAGCCAAAAATGTCATCGAAGGTTTAAAGCAAAGAAATCCACTTGTATTTAGCCAAGCCTTCAGAATCTCTGACATTTCTTCTGATGTTGCCCATTGGATGTCATCCTGGAGACCCAAATGCTGGCCTTCACATGGAGCACCATATCTTTCTATACATAACCCCCCTCCTGGCAGTGTCTCTGTCCAAACATGGCAAGGCAGGCACACTGTAAAAACAATGATTTATTTACTTAGTTGCCTAACCTCTGTTATGCTCAGCTGAAAAATAATGTAATATTTATCTCTACATGACTAGACATTATATACTGTATTAATTACGAAATTATCTAAGTTGTCTAGTTAGTTGGTTGCATAATGATTGATGATGTTGATGCAAAATCTATTTCTTTTTTTAATGTTTTGTAATATTTTAGTTTTTACAGTGTGTTGTGGGGGAAAAGGGTCGTTTTGGTCTATATATCTTATATATTAATTATAATATCTTAATTGAGAAATTAGTCACTCAGTTAGTTAAATTAAATGTAGCAGTTTATGACAACAAAACTTAAAAAGAGAGAAAATAATAATTTACTCTCTCTCTCATCTTCATACAGTATGTCTCTCTCTCTCATGTCTCTCTCCATTCCCTTTCAACAAAAACAAACACGTACATCCACCCGTCCTTGTATCCACATGCACACGCACGCACGCACGCACACACACAGAGCAGGCCTGAATCATGGCGCTGTCCGTCTGTATCGTCCCTGCCACTCAGCACATTGGGCAGGGAGCTGTCTTGTGCCCAGGCTGAACTAAAGTGTGTGTGGGGGGCTGGTGGCTGTGAAAGGAGAGAAACAGGGGGTTTGGGTGTGGGGGGGGGGGGGTCTCTTCGCCTCTAGACTCTCTTATACCCACTGGACGCCACCGCGGCGGTCCCTAACAGAATCACATTCCCATAATCCCAGTGGGCAACCTTTCGGACAGGCACGTTCACTTCACTCACACACACACACACACACACGCACACACACACACACGCACACACACCCCTACGCTTCCCTGGCCGGCTCATTCCTTTAGAAAATGGACACAATAGTGTGTATGGGAGCTTTAGATGCGGCACAAGCGCAGAATGCAATCTTTACACCTGCATGGCTCACTGGCCTCACTTAGCTGGGGGCATCTCAGGGAGAACCCCCCCCCCACCCGGATAATGGAAAGCTGATGATAGTTTTCCATAAGTATATTTTAAATAGTCTATATTAGAGCTGGCCTATACAGACCAAAAATAATATCCCGATATATTTAGGTTGAATACCGACACATGATATATATATCGGTATTTTCTATAAAATGGGCTAAATCTTCAGGCATAGAGAAAAAAAACAGGAAAAACCAACGAAAATGTGACTTTTTTTTTTGTTGCAACATTGACACGGGAGCTTTCTCTGGTGACTCCGCCCCTTTGACACTCCTCAGGCCAAGTGCAGGCATGGAGGGAGAGATGAACAAATCAAAAAAGTAATGAATAAACACATAATATAACTATATCGATATAAACTATATTGTCAAATCTTATATCTCTTTTGAAAATTCCAATATTCCGGTATATACCGGTATATCGCCCAGCCCTAGTCTATATATGCAGTATATACACACAGTGTATATGGGGGGCGGAGCCTCTAAAGGAGCACCCTATGGCGTTGAAGGGAGAGTTGTATTTGTATTCATAAGCAGAGCAATGTATGTTATATTTACAGTGCACATTGCATAAATAGACATGGCCTTCTGCCAACAATTGTGACAAAGAGCCAGACTATAGCTTTGTCCATCTGGCTTCATTCATTCATTTATGTATTTTTTTGTTTGTTTTATTTTTTTCAAATGCATACACGTATGTGTGTGCACATTGGACATTCATAAACCTCCCATGCTGCTTTAAGAGCATTTCCTTGAGCTCCTATTGGTCAACATGGAATAACACAGATGGCACGATTCCTTACATTTCAGGCACGCGTACGTGTTATTAAAGGTGAATGCATTTGCTGGGAATATATTCATATGTGTACGTGTGCACATGAGAGCATGCATGTGTGCGGGTGCACGGGCGCATATGTCCTTTCCCAGAAACAATAGCCATTTCCTTTCGCCAGGCCGGTCATTTAGAAAAAGGGAGAAGGTTTTCTAAATGAATTAATTACAAATGCTTCAAAATGTCAAGTATAGATAAAGCTTAATACCCCATCTCTCCCTACTGGAATAGAGGAGCTTTTAAATGGCTCTTTGCCAGCCCCAATCTGCCAAATGACATCAAGGTTACTGGGAGAGGCTGAAATATTCATAATATATGCAAAACTGCCACTGCCTATGGACAGTGTTCATTGGAATTCAAGAGCTGGTCTCAACCCTTTGACAACTGCTTAAGTAATTAGTTGGTGGGAGGGCGCCATTTTCCCCCCCACATAGCCCATAAACCGGCAAGTAAATATTACTGAATTGTATCTTGCCATTTGACTCCACAATGGATGTTGTCTTGGAATGATCTTGAATTTGATCTAATCTGTCTGCTCTTTTATCAGATTGAATGTGTTTTGTTCTAATAAAGGGTTTAACCATGTAATGAGGACTATTACGCTAAGTAAGTGTAAAGTATTGCTGAAAGGCAATTTAGAAAAAGCCTTTTCTACATGTTAATGTTTGTGCAAAGGATGTTATGTAAACACATCCACTGAAACAATGATGTGCTATAATCTATTTCACGAATCCGCATCCATTCTATTCTACAAGTATCTTAGATTTGCCTCATAACACTTAACAATGCACCTTGAACATAAGCGTTTAGTTACATACTGTAGAAGTGCCATACGTTATTCGACTCACAAATTGTAGCCATTGTATTATTAATAGGAGACAACAAGCAACAACATGTATTGTGCTGAAACAATAGCCTAATTCGGCATTGGACATGGGCCATTTCTGTTCCCGAGTTCTATCTTGACTTGACTCTGCGATGCGATGTCAGTCCGTCAAGGCTGCAAGCTGCCTGCTGAACAATAAGGATCATGCTGAAATTGGAACGCCGCCAACATCCCATTCATAGCGCCTTAACACGCTACCTCGGGTTTATTAATTTGAGGAGTGCGTGTTTTTGTGTTTACTGAGCACGACTCCCTTCTAATTAAAGTGAAATAATTATACTTCAAAAGGATACGGGAGCCAGGTTAACTGTGTAAAGACAAGTGCATCTCTTGTCACAAGCAATTGCGTGTCCACAACAATGCAGTGTCTCTGCAATTAATCACACACTGCAGAATCATTTAAAGTGTCCTGTATATTCTACAGAATTTGGAACATCATAATCTGTTCCCGCAGCATGGTAGCACATATTAAATATAATTTATGTGTTGAATAACTCCAAAATTATTAAAGGGCCTTATATCAATTCTGTTGTCCCTTCAAGCTGAGCATTTTTACAGCTGGGGTTGCCCATTTTTACTCATGCCCAAAGCTGATTGGTTACTTGAGTGGGAGTGGGATTCTAGGTAGGAGCGGCCAAACCCTTTTTCACAGCCATTTTTTTGTGACCTTTATATTTATTATGCGTTATCTGTTGGTACCTTATACAGATTGAAGGAGGTTGCCCTTCCTATAGGCATCATTGTTTTTATGTTCTTGTTTTCAAGTGCTATACGGGGTATTCCAAAAACCAAACAAAATGATTCAAATAAAACATATTCTGTTGCTCCTCTCAATTATAGGCAACGGCACCCGGCCGCTTGTGTGTACGTGTCAGCTTGACTTTAGACACGGGCACTGCTACAGCAGCTTGCACCGGTGTGAACAATTGGACCACCCCTTTCTTTGCGAGTGTCCTTGTCCTTGGTGAGACGAAGGTCGACGTCCACACAACCCCCACCCCCCAACACACACACGCCTCCTGCTGTGGCTAAAACCACCGGCCATTCATTTGGACCGGGCAACGACTCTAATAACACATTCATCACATTTAAACACCCAACCAGGCCGAGAGAGATGTTAATTCTCGCCGGGGGAAAATCGTGGTCATGTATTACAACAAGTGCCTTCTTAAGGGCCGCCCCGGCCAGGTCTGTGGCAACGTCTCGGTATTCATGACCGCCGTGGTGGAAAGCTGTTAGCGCACCACATTCTGGAGTTGACAGTTCAAGGGAAACAGAGCTGTTAACATATTCACAATGCTCCTGTAGCAAAGGGCCGCTCCTCCTGTTTCTCTTTCCGTCGCCGCAGATCGCCTGACAAGGTTGCCCGGGGTTTTTGTAAAGGCGGAGATTAGAAGGGAATATTGCCAACAGTCAGCTCACAGCAATTGCCGCTCCGCTAAAACGGTAACTGATTCAAAAAAGTGGACTGACCAGATGATACACAGATAAGGTAGGTGAGATACAGTAGATAGGCCTATACATGTATGTATCTTACACACAGTGCATTAAAGGTGCATTCAGTGGGTATATATAGGTAGGCTACAGGTAAATAAAGTATAGGTTCAGGCACATAAATAAACTGAGTACATACAGGTACTGTAAATATAGGTACTGAGGTACATATAATAGATAAACAGATACAGGTACATGTATGTAAATACAGATATGGTTAGTTACTTTCAATATATAGATACAAATAGCACGTATAAAGGTACATCGATTTATCCTGTAGATATGAAGGTACATACAGTAGATACAGTAGATATACAGGTACAGTACATTTAATAGGTAAATCAATGGGACCACACGTGATGCCCCGGCAGGGGTCCCCCCCACACCCACCCCTTCCCCCGCTCAGCTGTCAGCGCCGGTCACCGCTGCGACGGAGGGATTGATGGCCTCCGCTGGCCGGTGTAGGTGTATGCATCACAGTGGTCCAGGGCTACTGACTCCAGATGGAGCCAGTACATCTATTGTCTGTCAGGGACACAGCTGGAACACTAGCCTGACTCTCTCTCTCTCTGTAGCTCTCTGTCTCTCTCTCTGCCTCTCTCTCTCTCTGTCTCTCTTACTCAGTCATAATGCTTTATTCTTTGGCGCTATATGAGAGCTTTCAAGCTCCCTCAGAGAAGACCAACTACATGAAGAACATGGTTTAAGTGTATTAACGCGGCTGAAAATCCTTGTTATTGTGGCGTAACATAAAGATGCAGTAAGCGATTGCAAGCTACGCTTTTTGTCAAACTCGCCAAATATTTCCTTTGAGGTCCTCTATCTTTACCGCTGTCTGTGCGCGCTGATAAACGAATACGTTACTTCTACACAGCCCTGACTCCGTATATAAAAACAAAATCAAAGTGGTGCGGACCACACAGCGCAACAATATCCTAGCCTTCGCAATGTGTTTCTAATGTGTTGGGCAGAGCTTCTGGAAGAGCTCGCTACGACATTGAAAAAAGAGGTGTCTTTGTTTTGATCCAGCACACATTTCAAATAGAATATCAATGTTTTCTCCACAATGACT
>JAODUH010000012.1:1236784-1254284 GCA_027564835.1 Typhlichthys subterraneus | reverse complement strand
TAAATTTGATCTTGCAAGATTACCCTGAAAACCCCCACACCTCCCCCCTCCCAAAGTTTATTTATGTATTTATTATATTTATGACATTAACTTATTATTATTATTATTATAAAATAAATGCATTCATTCCCTGGCTGTAGTTAAGGTCTTAGTCATCAAAGATCTTAATCTCAAATCTCAGTCCAATTATCCCCTTGTTCAGTGCTGACCTAACATATTTTAACTGTTATGTCGACAACATGTGTGTGGTAACAGTTTGATGTTGATGATGTGTTTTCATGTGACTAAATCCTTCTTATGGGAGATCATCAGGGTCACGGGACAAATATGTTTGCCAATTCCACAATTCTGTTAGGGCACACACATTGCGTATAGACAAATACATTATTGGGCTTCTTTGTTACAACACTGATTTTACTGAACTCTTGCCCTTAACGCACGCCCTGTAACCGCCCACACCTGGTACACACCTGGGAGGTAGTGATTGGCTGTTACCACTATACTGTTCCATATAGTACAGCCTCCAATAAACCACCCACACACAGAACGCAAACTTATTTGCACAATGATGTTGTGGCACTGATTTCGGTGCTATTGATTAAACTATGAGAATGATCCTTGAGCTTCAATGCCAAAAAATTGCCAAAGAATGTGACAAACCATTGTATTGGATGAGTACAACATTAGTAGGCTTTGCTTCAAGGGTGCAAAGGAAAAGTGGAAGGAATGAGTTGGTCAACACAAAAAAACTAAAAGTGTTTCTTTGTGCTTGAGGTACAGTGGACTACTATTCGCCATTTTCCTCTCTTGATAGGAATGTTTTTTGTTTTGAGTAGTCACTGTCGTATTGTAACAAAATAGGTCATGTTGATATTACATGCAACTGAGTTTAACAGATCCCGTCTCCATACGTCTTGGTCGTTGGTTTTCGGTTGCGCCCTTCGCTCATAATTTCCATAAAGTTCTTCCTGTTCTCAAGGTTACCCCTGTAAACCAACTGCCACATTCTTCTTCTTTTCAACATACTTCTGACTATTTCACAAGCCAACGCTCTCCATACACTTGTCAGAGTGTTGTCCTGTTTGTCCTCGACATGCCTCGGCCTCAAACGATCCTACAATATAATTTCGGTATCTACAGGAACGCCCATCTCTACTGAAACAATACTGTAAAAAAACAAAAACTGGCCCATTGATGAGGCCACTTTAAAAGAGAGAAAGCTAGAGAGAGAGAGTGGGGGGGGGGCAGTGAAGTGCAGGCTATAATAGAATAGTGTGTCCAATCTGACAAGCTCTCTTCTGCACAATAGGCTCTTTTGTGTGACTGAATGATTATTCCAAAGACATCCACCCTTCAGCAGCATACACCCATAAAGTATGTCCCACATCAGAGCCTTGATAAAGTTTGGTAAAAAGCTTTAAAGTCTTGTTGCTTGGGGTTCAATGAATAGCCCTGCCTTACAGAATTAAATCAACATGAATTTCACATTAGGTTTTAATTTAGTTCTATTTACATACAAAATCCTCCATTGTATGTGTGCATTGAGGTATTTTGACCTGTTGACCAACATCTACTGTACTTGTTTTCATACTTGCGAATGTATGCAGGCATTTGACCGAATTTTGTCTCGGTATCGGACAAAGAGGACTTGTCGTCACATTGCAGGTGCAATATCTAATTAATTTGTTAACATAATTACTGTAATTTGATGTAAAATGTCCCGCTTCAAAAAGAGGGGAATGGCGATGAATCTTAGTGTGTTTTTAGTGTGTTTTTATGGGCTAGTGCCTATGGTTTGCTAACCTATCTGGGGAGCCATACATAAAAACTGTTTGGGAATGGATGTACTTTCAAAACAATACTTGGAAGTTGATTTGATGAACCATCTGGTCGTTTTCGCTGTTGAATGGTCGGCACACCTAAACCACACACGTATAGCTATAAACACGACGCTGATTGGAAAACCATGCCCGTATAGCTATAAACACAACGCTGATTGGGAAGTTCAGCTGCTACTCGGACACATTAAAAATGATTACGAGGCTTTCCAGACTGTTTCTCACAATGAAATTAAACTGAAGCTTGCGAGATCAGGATGGTCTCGCGAGGCTAATGGTTTGCATGTTCCACATTTTATTTTAAGTGCATCATACAGTGTGGGAATTGCACTGGTCTGGTTGATTCGGTCTCCACTCCTCAAAGTCATGGTCTTGTCTGGGTTTCTTTACACTCTGGTCTTGATCATGACTCTGGTCTCAGTTTAGGTGGACTACATCACTATCTACTTTATAAAAGGCACATGGCATTCCTTAGCAAAGCATCACACTTGACGACTATTACCAGTCCAGTGCCTCTCGTAATGGGAAAACTACCAGCCAACAGTTTACAAGTACTGTACTCATTTTCAATTACCTCCCATTACAAATTTCTATATCCACAACCTCTTGGAGAGCACCCACTTCAACTGCCTACCCACTTACCCCACCCCCTCTACCCCCGCTGTCCCTCAACCACCACCACATAAACTCACACTCAATCCTGCGCCAAATGGGCCAAGAGCTTGCAAAACACAGCGATGCTGGATAACAATAGATGATATAAGTTTGGAGGGGCTCTGAGTGGCACTCATACAAACGCACCCTAGAACCGCAGGGAGAGCGGGGCTGAAGACGCGGACACGCGATGGCTTCACGGAAATGTTTTGAGAAGGTCCACTTCTTCTCGATGAAGTGAAATCTATTTCCCCTTTGTTCTCTGGCGGGGGAAACAGAGGATTACTAAATAACATTAAAAAGTTTTGGCTGGTGGCAGTTTCAAGTGGGTGGTTGTCTAACTTCTGCAAGAGCTATCAGAGGGCCTCGAGTCTATGTGGAGTGGGATTGTTTGATTTCAATGATTGATTTAAATTTCACTGGGTCCTCGCTGACAACCCATCAGCATTCCCATGTGTATAGGTCTCCCTTTAATTTCAGCGTTCAAAAACGCCCCGTCATTCTCCCAACCTTAGATAAAACCTCTTTCGCGACAAGACCACCACGGTTTTCAAAATCCAAGGCTGCATCGGCCGATGTTCAGATTTAGTCTTTAATTCATCCCTTCCCTTCCCCCCCACCCACCGTCAACAGCAAAACAAAGAGCGTGGAGTGCGCGTGACGAAGAATGGCTACCCCAGTCAGCGACTAATCTCCATCAGGCTTCACTAATGTCCGGCTGACAGTCAGTCCATTTTGCGCGACACTCGACAACCGCCCGTTGTTTCTCCCTCCTAATTTCGGCGCTCTTGATGGAGGCCGTCGACTGTGGTTGTGGTGTCGCTCAGATGACAAACAAGAGGCAGGGGAACCAATTAGCTGAGATGGCTTTTAACACTCACCTCAAACCGGGACGAGGCACAGGAGTTTAGGGGATTGAACCGAGGTAGGCGCAGGAGTGCCAATGGCTTAATTATAGAGGAAAGCTGTTTTCCCCAAGGCCAGCAATACGCCGATATATTACTAATTCATCTACCTATAATGAATATGCGGACAGTTTTTTTGTGCAACCGGTTCTGTATTTGTGTGTGTGTGTGGATGAAAACAAGTTGGGTCCATGACATATTCATGGTCACGAAGTAAAAGATTAGATGTACTGGATTACTGTAATGATAGGCATGTGATGCCAGTGAGTTATTATTAATTATACTAATAATACTACTACTACTAATAATAATAATAATAATAACTAGGGTTGCAAGCAACACTGGGGCGTTATTCCCGAGACATATCAGTACTTTCAACATATTGCTCAGTCATCGTGGATCATTCAGTCTCTATTACAATTCTCGAATACTCCAATATTCCACTTTCATTTCACAAACAAGCATACAGATTTCACCTTTAATGCATGAGGAATCAGATTTTATTGTACATCATTTTGAAGGTCAACGTTTACAGATATATGCATTGTTGATCTTCTGACAAATAATGGATGTGTGCAGTTTCAGATCTCAAAGTATGTATTCAGTGTTATCGTGCAGTCATATCTTATATGAATATATGGACAGATATATTATAATAATACCATGTAATACATGTTTATCATAATTTAGCATACACTCTACTATGCCTCAATTAGCATTCAGATTGACTCAGTCAATAATTTCAATTCTGAAAGCTGTAATACATTGTTAGTTTATGTCTCGCAAGGAAGGTGTATCTTTAATCACAGGAAATATTCCTTTTCACACTTTAAACAAGACATATTCCTGAATCTAATGTGCCCTGGCGCAAAGGTATTGCATTAACTGTGTACGATATATGGAGCGTCAAACATGTAGCTTTCGTTAGCCTAAGGTGCTAAATTTGGGAGGGCATGGTTTGGTCAGCTGCCAAGCTGAGAATTAGATTTGTACAACAAATGCTCAGACAAATGTGAGCTATAAGTAATTCAAGAGGATAAGAAGCTTGTGTCATGATCAAAAGAGTTTTAAAGCATTATTTCTGCATTAGCATTAGCTTCAGTCAAAAAGCATGCAATGTATATTAGTGTGCGTTTCCTCATATTTGTACATATCGATGAAATATTTCACATGGTCCGTCTAGGGCATGTCCTATCTATGTACAAGTACTGTGGTACAAGTACAGTTAATGACATGGTCATATCTTGTTGCTATATGAAAATATGCATATGTGTATCTTTTACAATCGTATTATAATTTAATCATTTTACATTATTTTCATTATCTTATATCATTTCATTATTTCCCAAAACATACTTTCTTCAGATATGCATTCTACATATATGTTGCAAGTTGTGTGTAAATCTGAGTTACGGTATATTTTAAGATGATTTTAAAATTCCAAAATTGTCACTGTACAGAAAAATCTAGTTAGGCGGACTTTAAGGGTTCAATTATCATCAGTTATGCATGTGTTGAAAGTTTCAAGTTTCTACCTTTATCATGGTTCAAAAATGTTGGGCGTGTACTTTAGTCAAGTCAAGTCAATTTTATTTATATAGCCCTTAAACACATTGCAGTCTCAAAGGGCTTTACAGCCTACATTTCACATAGAAACAACACCACTTTAACCTGCTCCTCCCCCTGTAGCGCCCCGCTATCTTCATATCATTATAAGTTTCCATGGCATGGTAGAGACAACTATATACTATCATTGTGCAAATTTGTAGCAAGAGTTATAAGGTCATTTTTATGGTATTCTCGTTTTTCTGTTACAGGAATAATAATAATAATAATAATAATAATAATAAAATGAACAATAACAATAGGTTCCTCCTTCGGAGGACCCAATAGTATTAATAATAATAAAACAAAATGTTTATAATGCTTAAAAAGTACTCAAAGATGCTTTACAGGAGACGATAAAAGTATCAGTGTAAAACTAAAACAACAGCTTAGAACAAAAAACTACAAAGACAAAAAAAACAATGAAGACATGCTTAGTTAAAACTATTTCAGGTTATTAAAAGCTTCTTTGAACAGATGGGTTTTAAGTGCGCTTTTAAATGTGTCAAGTGATGTGGAATGCCTGAGGTGGTGGGGGAGAGAGTTCCAGAGAGTGGGGGCAGCGATGGAGAAGGCCTTGTCCCCCCCAGCATTCCACACTATTAAGCAATAGTGTGGACAAATAAATATTAGGAATATGAATGCTAAAGAATAACAATGCTAATAATTATTTGAAGTGTTTTCGCTTCAAGATATCATGACATATTGTGGACATTTCAGCGTAAGCAGACATTTAGTTAAGACTACTTAACTAACCTTTAGGGAAGACTACTTAACTAAAGTAGACTTACCACAGCCATGTGACCGTGAGCCCATGATGGATGTATAGGAAACTAGAGAGAACTGCCAGCCACAAAAACCAAAACAACCATTGTTTCAACCAGGGTTGGTGACTCCAGGCACACGATCAAGGAGTGTCCCTTTAAAATAGTCAAGCGTTCCAAAAATAGAGATTGTATCAGTAGTTTTTAATTAGGTCACAGGTACAGTAATCAATAGATCAATCGATGGATTACATTTAACACATCAATCTGTAAAAGATGTGCCACAGATTACAGTATGCATTGTGTATTATCCTAATATTAGTCAAGACTATCTCCAGTCTTCACACAATATATGTAAATGTATTCATATTAATGCAATGTGTGGATGAGTGACTACATATTCTGAGTCATAAACAGAAGCTGGAGAAATCTCTTATTGGAATAGTGCTGTTTGTGGTGCCACGTCTGTGAGCTTTAGGCTAACTTGTTGATTTTGATGGAAAGTGAAAAGGCCTTCCGGCTGCCTGTGGACATTTTCTCCACCCAAACCCTTTAACTTTCTATTTTTTAATGATGTGGTTATTTCCTTCATCCCAGATGAATTACCTCCCTGTACTAAGTCACAGGAACTACACCATCTGTATATTAATAGCATGTAATATTCATTTGTTTATGTATGCTGAGCATATCTCATGGATGAAACTATATTATTTTTCTTTTAGGGAAGTATAATACTGTAGTAGTGCCATTAATAGATTACACAAGCATTTTAAAATGTCCCACTTTGAGCAGAATGAGCATCTTGCTTTTAAACCTAACAAAAAACCTTAGTTGAGTGGAACTATTTTAAAGCCGCTAAACGGACAACTTTTGACTTTGTAGTGACATCTTTTGTTTGTTGAAACTATGACACATTGTAAAACGAATCAACGTCTAGCTATCAAAGCAATTTGAGCATATTATAATCTAGGAAAGCAAATGCTTTGAACACTGAACACTTCAGCATCTGGTGTCTTTTTAGTGGTGATCCAACTGAGTTAACTAAACGTGAATGAGAAAAACGTGACCCGGGTGTGACCCGATTCTTCACCACGTACAACCCAAACCCATTGACTAATAATAATGCTAATTTAATCCGTCAGTGGTGAGGAATTCGAGGAATACCAGCGAACAAGGCGGTTCCAGGACGCTGTATTTCCTCAGCTTTGTCCAGCAGCCAACAAATAAGCACCACCACGGCAAGAATAACCTCAGCACAATGCTGTTCTTACCAATGGACAAAGTGTCTACCGTATAGCCGCACTGAGTTTTACAGAAGCAAAGCGAAAGATAGATAGATAGATAAATACTTTATTTATCCCGAAGGAAATTCTTGTGTCCCGTAACAACAAACATACACAATATGAAACATAAAACATACATACATCAAACATACATACAATTGACCAGGACAGCAAAGCAAGAGTTGGTCGGGAAAGAGCTTGCCTCCTCGCTCCCAGAGAGCTTGCGTGTACACGAGTCTGTCCAGTTCTCTGCAGGGCTGGTGTGATCTTCTTAGTAAAGGGGGAGCTGAAGTTTGTTGTGTTGCAGGATATCAGAGGTGGACAGACTGGAGTGGTGTGTGTGTGTGTACCTGGAACAGGGTTCCTTCAATAGCCTGTCATACCCCTTCACATCAGCCTCTCTGATCTGACAGTAGGAGGTGTGTGTGTGTGTGTGTGTGTGTTAGGTGAGGGTTAGGGAGGATATCGCCTCGCAGAGTAAAGTCGTAAAGTCTGGGACACAGTGTTTGCTACCTGCATCAACACCCGCCTACTTGACAGAAGTATTTTGATTGACATGCACGACGACCAAATACGTAACTCAGTGACCAAGTCCGACATTACTGTAAACTTTGTTGTAAAACTAAACGACACGACACGAATCTGTAATATCCATAGGCTACGGTTACTGCTTAAAATAAAATGTTTTTTATTAGTAAATAAAACTACGGATGCATACTTCTGAGTGACAATGCAAACAGCCAAGTATCCCTTCCCGAGAGTCCTGTGTCGACTGTCGAGCTTACTGCTGCCTATGTGACGCAGTGCTAAAGGCCGCCGCACACTGGTAGCGTCGTTCGGCAGCGCGGCAAAAATTTATATAAAAAATACATGCTAGAAAATATATAAAGACGGTGGAAGCAATGAATTTCTATAGCTTGACGCTCAAGAAGTAGAACAGTGTTCTAAACCTTGGCATCAGACGCTGCCAGTGGGCGTTTCCCGGTTAAAATGAGCTAGTTCTAAAATCCTGGTGTCACTTGACGTGCGTCGACGCCTTCAGTGGGTGGTGGCCTTTACCGGAGATGTACTGTATAAATATGAGATGATTGTGCCTGTTGTATGTATGTGTGTGTGTGTGTGTGTGTTTAATGTATATATTTGATATGTATGTGTGTGTATTTGTATTTTATGATTATGTGTGTGTTCATGTGTGTAATTCCAGCATTGTGTGATTGTTTGAATTTGTGTGAATTCCAGTGCATGTGTGTGTGTTTGTCTACAATGGTTGTGTGTGTGTCTGTGCAGAGTAGAGAGTGTGTGTGTGTGTGTGTATACAGGGTTGCGTGTGCATGTGTGTGTATTCATGGTAGAATATTCTGTGTGTGTGTACATAACGTGTGTGTGTTTGTTTACATAAAGTGTGTGTGTGTGTGTATGTATACAGAGTAGTGTGTGTGCGTGTGCGTGCGTGTGTGTGTATACAGGGTAGTGTGCGTGTGTGTGTGCATGTGTGTGTGTGTGCGTGTGTATAGAGTAGAGAGTGTGTTTGTCTGCAATGGTTGTGTGTGTGTATACAGGGTAGAATATTCTGTGTGTGTGTGTGTGTGTGCGTGTGCGTGGTGTTGCCTTTGGGCTCCTCCAGGCGTGAGAACCAGTAAGCAGGTGGAGCCTTGTATTCTGACGAGCCCCTGCCGTCTCCTGTTTTGTCAGGACCCCTGAAGCGTGGACTGGGGAGAACGCGCATGTGTGTGTGCGTGTGTGTGTGTGTGTGCGCGCCTGTGTGTGTGTGTGTGTGTGTGTGGTGTTTGAGGGATTGTGATGCACTGTGAACATTAGGATTCACAATGGTTTTGACAGAAGGGCTCTGGAGCCTCACACAGACACTGCATATATGCCAAAGGGAGGTTGCCTGCATGGCTAGCTGACTAGCTTGTCAGGCGAGCTGGTTAGCTCTTCGATGCTAGCTGGTAGGTTAGCTGGTTAGCTTGTCTGGCTAGCTGGTCTGCTTGTCTGGCTAGCTGGGAGGTTAGCTTGTTAGCTTGTCTAGCTAGCTGGTTGGTTAGCTGGCTAGCTTGTCTGGCTAGCTGGTTTGCTTGTCTGGTTAGCTGGTAAGTTAGCTGGTTAGCTTGTCTGGGTAGCTGGTAGGTTAGCTGATTAGCTTGTCTAGCTATCTGGTATGTTAGCTTGTTAGCTTGTCTGGCTAGCTGGAAGGTTAGCTGGTTAGCTAGCCTGTCAGTCGGCTGTGTAGCTGGTGGGTTTGTTGGTCGGATGGCCGTCTAACTGGTAAGCTAGGTGGCTGGTGGATTAGCTGGTTTGTTGGTGGGCTAGGTCGACCAACTGGTTGACTGGATCGTCAGGCTAGTTGTTCAGGTCTCTGGCTAACTGTCTGGTTGTCTGTTTAGTTATTTGGTCGACTGGTTAGTGTGTTGACTGAATGGCTGGCTAGAATGGATACAGCTGCTCAGACTGGACTTTGGGCTGGCTGACTTATTGTTTGGCTAACAGTATGGACACTTGTTGTCAGGCTGGTAAACTGGCTGACTGTACAATTAGGTAATTTAGATGTAGGTAAATGCTTTTATCCAAAGCGACTTACATTGAGTACAATTATGAGTATTACAAGGGGCACATAATGGTTAGAGCTCTTGCTCATAGATGCTTAAGATGCGTTCGAGCATATCTAGGGACTCGAAAGTTCCGAATTTCGACACAGAAAAATAATACAAATGAATGAAAATGTTAATAGTTTTATTTAAATGCAATATCAGATTAAGTTACATTAATTCATATGCAAACAATTTGATGTGTAAAGCAATTCTTTTTTTTCATGTCGGAAGTCGGACGTCTGAGTTTCCGAGGTGTGCTCGAACGCAGCGTTACGGTACTACAGGTATTTGCTGGCGGACTAGTTGTTGGAACATCTCCGTGCGGCTGGATGTTTCCATTTGTATACGGCTGGCCTTTAAGGGTGGGAATCGCCAGAGGCCCCACGATACGATACGATATTAATGTGATTTGCGATATGTGATTGTCAAGCCGACTAGCTGACATGAACATGTCATAAATATTGTATACACCAAGTTAAACTCTCATGTGCAATTTATATAATGAAATTGCGATACTTGGCGTCCTGTATCGATACAGTATCGCCATGGGAAATATTGCGATACTGTGCAGTATCGATTTTTTTCTCATGGCTCAGCCCTGACTCTTCACTCTGACTGTTTCTCCACAGAACTCCACAGCGCAGGTGGTAAACAGGCCTGCGCGTGAAGGAGATGTTGTGTTCTGAATCAGAGAGGACCTGAACTCTGAATTATTTGTTTACTCTCACAGATGTGATTAATATTGCAGCAATCTGTGCCCTATTCAGCCGAATTCAAAGAGGCAGAGAGAGAGAGAGAGAGAGAGAGAGCGGGAGAAGGGGAGGGAAGGAGAGGGAGAGAGAGATTGTGTGTGTGTGAGAGCGGGGGGGGGGTAAGACAATATGGGACTCCTCCTGCACAGTGCACTGTCCATGGCAATTATTTATTTTGTGCTATGTGATACATAATGAGAACTTGTTCCTGGATGATCTATAGACCTTGAGGCTTTATACCCGTGATTGTCATCTTTTTCTCGACCCCTGTATAATACACATGCGCACAATTGACCGATCCCAAGCCCCACCCCTTTTTCACCTGTCCAACCTAGTTACAGTAACTAGGTTAAAACAGTAACAGTTCCAGGAAGGGCTTGGTGGGCAATTTGAATCAGTAAATACATAACTGCAATAAGTAGTAAATAAAGGGATCGATTTACATTAACAACATTATTTATAAGGTATTTTTAGCATTTGCGGCTTCCGGGAGCTGTTATAAGATTCCACGATCCGCCATTACTGTGAAAAAATTGTTTCTACATTCTACATGTTCTACATGGCTCTGGTATAACAGGAATACAGACAGTTGAAGGAGCATTGGTTGAATTAAAAAAATGCTCAACTCTTATTGGAGGACAGGCGAAAAGGGGCGGGGCTTGGGATCGGTCAATTAAATACCTAGAATTGTACAATAAAGCAAAATACAAATATACGCTGCTGTACTGACGTTGCTGTACAGCCGCAGTAAATACTAAGAGACCACTTCAGCAGTTTCTAAGATTTTTACTATTTATATGTTTATACTTTTTACTGTAATACGTAATGTAATATACGCGTTTTTAGATTTATATAATTTTTTCATTTCATTAATTATTTTCACCTTTACAGTATGTTTATAGTATAAAACCTTAAAAAATGTACTGTCGTCTCTTAATTTTTTCACAGTTGTATGTGTGCAGTGAGTGTGTGCGCTGTTGTGTGTTTACCTATGTGTGTGTGTGAGCGTGCGCTGGTGTGTGTTTACCTGTGTGTGTGTGTGTGTGTGTGTGTGTGTGTGAGTGTGCGGTGAGCGTGTGCACTCGTATGGCTCAGGTGGTGAATGGGGAGGCTGTTCCTAATAATAGCACCTGTCTCTAACCGGTCCACCGGTGCGCTATCGATTGTGTTTCTCCGTTCTCTCTGTGTGTGTGTATGTCTCCTCCCCCCCCACGGCCCCTGGGGGGCCCTCGGCACGGCTTTTGGTTTTTAATTGTTGGTGCTGTCGGTTGGCCAACGTCGCAGGGGAGGGAGGGCGAAACCCCCCCCCCGCCACTTCCTGGGGTCATGACCCCTCATGTCCGCCCAGGGTGCACAGCATCACATGCACCACCCGAATAAACACACGTGCGTCCGCACACGCGTGTGTTTATATTAGTACCTGTACATACTGTAGATCAGTAACTATAGTTTGTACACCATGAACTCAATTAAAGGTGTAGTCAGTCATTTAGGAGAAAGCTTATTGATATTTGAACTCAAATCAAAATCAAGTCTCCCTTCAATGCCATATGGGGGCTCCATCAGAAGCGCCGCCCACACACATTGGAACAGCATTGCCAGGGCTGGGGTAGTGTTGTGTGGTGCGGTCTGCACCACTTTGTTTGTGTTCCCATTTACAGAGCCAGGGCTGGTGTAGCAACAACTGATTATTATTTTTCAGCACACACAGAACAGACAGCTAGAGGGCCGTGAGGTGATTTATTTACTTTCTATCACTGACTGTACCTTTAAGCAAAGCAAACAGACGTCTAACGGGGTCTGCCTCAAGGCTAGTGGTGTTGGCTTTTAATGCGGTTGACAGACATGGACAGTTGCTTTCTACAATGGCATTTAAACGGTTATCACTGCATGAAACAATGTGATTTTCCTTTGCTGTGCCTTCATGCGCAGATCGATTGGTATTTCTAGTGATACACCACATCCAATAAGCCCCTTCGTTTAAAACGTTCTAATAAATTGGGCAATAAAGTTTTATTTAATATCTTTTATTCTTGCATCAATTGTACTCTTGGTTTTGCAGCGTTCAACACTTGAATGCTGCAGTGATTTTAGACCCTTTATTGCCGTTTCGTTAGGCTGGGACATTTTAATTCAAAGACATCAAACACTCAAACACACATATACACAGTTCAAAGACGGTTGAGAATGTATTTTAACATCCACTAACAGTCAAATGTTTATGTTGTTTTTTGTTTTCCATTCAACTGTAGAATCTAATGTTTAGCAGAAAAGATTGTATGCCGTTTTTTGAGCACTGCAGTAAACAAACCCGACAGCAAGTAAAATAATCTTTTTTATTTTGAGTTTCTGTAGCTTCTGTGGTTTGCGTCTTTGATCTACAGCACATTAAAGAACCTCTAGTGATTTGAAAAACCATTAGAGAGCCTTTTGCAGGTCAGCGCATTCACTTTTAAAAAGCCTAATAAAAATGTACAGATGAGGTTTTGTGCTTAGTTATAGGCACAATAACACGAAGACTTACATTAGTCTTAAATGGTATTAACCCTCGATTAAGTCTGGTGACCCCTTTCACCTGCGCTGTACAATTACGCAAACCGTTTGCTGTTTTTGGCGGGACTGTTCTGAAAAACAATTCATGGAGGCGTGCATTTCTTTTTTTTCATTCTTCCTCGCCTCTGCATTCTCCGTCTGTCTGCTATTCTATGTGTCTGTCAGGGTCTTGTTGAATAGCGAGCGGGTCGTCTCGCTGACAGTGCTCAACTGGTAGCTGTGGCAGCCACGCTATGGCTGACTGGCTTCACGCAGTCACCTGGAGACAGCGCCTCATCAAGTCTGTCTCCCTGCCACACACACACACACACACACACGCACACACACACACAACAGTCTGCCGGCAAAGACAACAGCAAGCTAATAGAGCTATTACTGATAGAGTTATCCTAAAGACTAAAGGGATAATTCTGACCGACGTGGGTTTCAGTCAACCGTATGACCTCGCCACTATTACAAACAGGGTTTTTCCTATAGGGGGGGGGGGCAGTACTACAACTTAAACTGACATCCCCTTCAGTCATTATCATTTGTAATAGGCTAAACAAAATGTGGGAGATGTCTATAGCAGGGGTCCCCAAACAGTATTAACTTCGTGGCAAAGCCCCCCTTTTTAAAAACCCTTTCCAATGTCCTTACTTTTATTTAATGCAATAAAGAGTAATTTTATATTTCAAATATAGTATCATTCCATTGGATTCAACATTACTGTTTTCTTTTCTAAGGTTTATATGCAGTGTTTCAGTTGAACAACATGAACGCATGCAGTAACCAGATCAACACTGGTCATTTGTGATTAGTGATAGTTTTCCTGGCAGGCACTTCGAAAGGGGCATGGTAAATAAGATATGCTGCATATCTTTCTGAATTCGGTTTTAAAATAAATACATATGTACAATCATTTTAAAATTTTACAATTTGCCCCCCTTTGAAAACAACTGGTCTATAGGGCGCCATTTTGGTTAGACAGAAAGCAACAAACGCTAACGTTGTCTGTACTTGCTAGCCAGTCCGCGATAGAGACGCTCTTTTGTGGCACCGCAGAGAACCATTTAAAAAAGGCGGGGAAGAAAAAAAAAAAAAAAGAGAATCCATCACCCCACACTCGAATAACCCAGTTATTTAGCAAAGACAATAGTGTTTTAATCTTCTTCAACACTTAATGTCCCATTTAAACGCGGAGCGGCAAGAGGCGCAGCCGTCCAAAATGAATCATGAACGTGTGCAGTCGGAGGTTGGCCGCTACAGTCTATTAGAATACATCACTAGTCTACCATGGGGCCACTTTGTGTATCCCTGGAAAATGGATCATATCGCCACTGCACAGGGCGAGACGTGACTTCATGTGTCTTGTGATGTAAGTATTATTACGATTCATGAAATTCAAACGCTTATGGCGCTGCTATTAATTTGAACTGTGTGCAATTGGGGAGAGATTTACAGTGGAGATGAAGGGAGAGCACACCATTAAAAGGCTTAGGTAGAGAGAGAGAGAGAGAGAGAGAGAGAGACAGAGAAACGAAGAGACAGTGAGCGCAAGAGATGGCGGGCAGCTAGTTCACCGCAGGACTCCACTGTGTCTCAATGGCTGTTTCGTGCTCCCGCGTCAGATGAGCAAACATTTCCATTCAAACACTGACGGGTTTCTATAGGAAAGCCAGTTATTAAAACATAGTTCCGGCTTCTTCGTCCATTAGCACCACATCGCATAAGGAACTCTGTGCTGAACGTGTCATATAGACCCCTGTTAAGTTCCACAGCACCTTTGGGAAGTGGTCATATCTATTTTCTTCAGTTGTTAGCATCCACACGCATAAGTATGTATCCATAATTCCGGTGCAACGCTATTGCAGTGCTTTATTTACTCATTTCAGTTTTTCTAATTATTTTAAGCAGTAACTAAGCCTACTTATTTAACAGATTTACAAGACCTGAAACAGCCATGACGTTTAAGTTTCCCAACAAATTCCTCTGTAGAAGTTTAACGTCTGTCATTGAGTTATGTGGTTGACCGTCGTGCACGTCAACAAAATGCCTCTCCTGTCAAGTAGGAGGGTCTTGAGGCAGTTAGCCAGCGCTGTGTCCCAGACTTTACGTACACAAGTAATGACTGGCTCTGCGATAAACACAGCCTGTCTTTATGTCTGACCCAGCCTGCTCTAAACATACAGACAACTTGCTGAATTTTGTACGAGGGTACACTTGTACGAGGGTATATTATTAGTATTAGTAGTATATTTGTTCACTCCACAACAGTCCATTCCAATATGAACAGCTGGGCTCAATCTTCTATTGCCATTGTGTCAATCTTGATGATGATGATGATGATGATGATAATAATGATTATGATAATAATATTATTAATAATAATAATAATAATAGTCTACAAATGGAAATGTGCCGTTGGTTTCACGGGTTAGTAAAATAAATCACAGTAAAGACTACATTAATAATAATAGATGTATAAGAGCAACAGGATTCAACTGTCCTGCATGTAGATGTGTCCCTGCTCCTACACTGCTGATACACATGAATGGGTTGTTGTCAATCTCTGCAGAAGCCTGATAACGACCCCTTCATTCATTCATTCGCCCGTTCATAAAACATGCAGGGCGGTGGGTGCCCCAGGACCCGGGCTGAGGAGCGCTCCGTTAGACTATTCTGCCTGTATATTCATACTGTACAGTATATGATAGATATATAGATATTGTGTTCCTTTCTTTGTCTCTGACTCGGCTCTATATCGTATTTCCCGTGTTTTCATAGTTCATTGTTTCACTGGCTTACCTTTGTTTCTTAGTCCAGGCTGTGATCTCGCTGTGCTCCATATTTATGCCACAGTAGCAGTTATCCGTGTTCCCCGTTGCTGTGCGTCATTGATTATGTTATTCCCCGGTCCACCATGTCTGATGATTTCCACGTGCCCCTATAAATATATAAAGCAGGGGGGTCTGGGGGTCCTACCCCAGAACATTTATGAGAATCAAACACTTTTCAAACATCAAACACGTTTTCTGTATTCTGGTGAAGTCTTATTGAACAATTTGTGCCTTTTGTGAATGAATGTGGATTTTTTTTTTTTTTTTAGGAAAGCATGAAATACAGGAACTAAAAACATTTTAGACACAACATATTCTACTGCCGCCGGGCGGCCCCAGTGCATCTTTCATGTTTTCTGCCAAAAACACTTGTTCTAAATATTGAGGGGGACACGTCCCCTGCATCCCCCCTGGAATTTACGCCTATGCCTCATTGTGTTCGTGTAATGGTCTGTCTTCCCTGGTTAGGGAATGGTCTCCCTGTGTATTAAAGGCATGGTTAGTCGCTCTCGAGAGCGCATGCTAAAACCGAGATCAAATTAAACACTATACCTCTGCGCAGATCATTTTTTTCAACATTTAGCTTGCAATAGTTGACAATTCTTTTAGGTATAGACTGATATTGCAGGCCAATACATATTTTGTCAAATTCAATAAATATCTCTTCGCATTTCGCTCTGTGCGTGTTGAAAGACGAATCCCATACATCTACACAGCCCTGGCTCCGTAAATAGAAACACAAACAAAGTGGTGAACACCGCTCATAGCAACGGCGTAGTACTACGCGTTGATTCACGATGCATTTCGCTGCGTGAGGCGGTGCCGTGGAAGACAGCGGATCGATGTTTTCATTTGAGCTCGAAGTTAGAAAGCTGGAGAATGACTGTCTTTAAAACCCATAAAAACCCTTTAAAAAAACTGCTTTTCAATCCCAGTATGTACTGAACAAAACATGAAATATGTATTTATGTCATATGAAATTAAAAAATACATTCATTAATTTCAAGAGTCTACTTATGTGAACTGACAGGCGTTAATTCATAATAAGACTCTTCAGTTAAGTGAGACAAGCTACTGATTGCAGCCATGAATCAGCCTAAGATTCCTGTTTTTAGTTTATCGTCCCTCCTCCACTAACTGCTCGATAATCTTCCTCAAGTGGCCAGGCCTCTATGGTAGCTATCATTTGTCACATGGTGCCGGTGTTATGGGTTCAAACAGAAATGTACGATGGCTGACTGCACTCCAACAGTGCAGTCAGCCATCGTCTTTCTTCTCTGGCCTAGTTTCATCCTCCAGGTATTCAAGAGGAAATGCATTCTATGGCCACAGTAGCTACAGTTGTTGAGCGGTCCTGGTAGTGTCTAGTGATATTGGACAATTCTTTGGACCTGTGACTCAAGTGGCGTCTGTCAGTGTCACTTACTCTGACCTGGGACTTCTGTGGCGTCTGTTAATGTCACAATTGACAGAGCACTCTTATTTCACAACTTGCCAAATCCTTTGAAATCGTTCCGATGTGTTAGTTCTTAAGTACGGCACAATGTGAAAATAGTATTACATACACATAGTATTAATGCTAGATTTTGTTCGCCTACCATCACCTATTGCATCTTAACCGTCCTGGATGGGTGGATTCCTCCCTCTGGGGTCCCTTCCCAAGGTTTCTTCCATTTTTTTTGCCCCCATGTGTTTTTTATGGAAGTTTTTCCTTGCCCGGGAGGAGGAGCAGGTTAAGG
>JAODUH010000012.1:1220949-1230951 GCA_027564835.1 Typhlichthys subterraneus | reverse complement strand
GGGAAGACAAAGCGATGGGAGGGGAGGAGAGAGCTGGAGGGGGGTTGAGAAGGAGAGAGAAATGAGGGAGAGAGACAGGAGGGGGAGAGAGAGAGAGGGAGGGAGGGAGAGAGAAAGAGAGGGGGGGGGGGAGACAGAGGGAGAGAGAGACTGAGAGAAGAGAGAGAGAGAGAGGGGTCAAGGTGGACCAGACAGACAGAGCTGCTCTCTGAGACACGTGTTGTAATTCACCGCCAGCCGTCGCTCCCCGCCAACACGGCCTGCGTGCGTCTGGGGCAGCGCACGTGGCTCGCCTGGCTGTGTGTGTGTGTGCATGCTTGTGTGTGTGTGTTGGTGACGGTGTATAGATGTATTTTTATTTTTTGCTTTTGTGTGAGTGTGTTTGTGTGGTTTTTTTTTGCTTGTGTGCAGTGTGTGTGTGTGTGCGCACTCATCTGTGCTTTTTTGCTTGTGTGTGTGTGTGTGTGTGTTTTTGTGTGTGTGTGTGTCTTGCTAGCATGAGCGATGAAAGCACCAGAGCACAATGGGGGGGGGGGGGGCTTTGTGGCACTCGGCAAGGTGCATTTTCCAAACCCATCTCCCGGCCGCCGCAGCTGAGCCCTGATGCGGGGAGGGGGGGTGTGGGGGGAGATTATGGGGTGACCCCTGCGTGACCCTGGCGTGAGTCGTGCCTTATTGCCGATGGCCAGGCTGCATTAGGCTGGGCCTGGCCGTCGCAGTGCCCGTCACCGTTGGACACGAGCGTCGCGTCGCCATGACGTCGCATAGGGGGGGAGGGGGTAGATCGAGCAGTTTTGTTTACGGCCATGTTGTGATTTGCTGCCTTGATTTTTACATTTTCCTTCTGTTCAACAGCTTACTGACCGATATTTGTGTGTTATTCCCAGGGCTCATCTCACAGCCTATTTTGGAGACATATTAATTAATGAATGAATTAATGTATTAATTGATGTATTAATTGATTTATTAATTACAATACAACAAATAAGAACCCTTTTGAATACTGTTGTGTATACACCAACCTTGACAGACATTTGCAAAGGAATGGGGGAGGGGCGAGTGGATGTTTCCCAGTGGGCAGGGAAACATCCACAACGTGTTTGTTGTGCCCGGTAATCTTGTTTCCGTGGAGAACCTGGCAAAGCAGCATAAAGAAAACTACATCATGAAAGTAAATATAGAAATAAATATAAAGGTTCATAATTAAATACACCATACAAAATCCTGCTAACATGCATATAAATAAATATAAAGATAAGATGGATAAATACAAATCGAGTCATCTTGAGACATCCCAAAATCATTCCAACTGCCACTTTGAACGCCCCCCCCGCATCAGGGAATAGACTGCTGTCACTCTAGCTCTCTCCATGTCTGTTAATCACTCTCTTGTGTGTCCATGTGCGCCCCCCGCAGGCCTAAAGATGCAGTGGACCCCCGAGCACAGCCAGTGGGCCGAGCAGCACTTCGACATCTCCTCCACCACGCGCTCCCCGGCCCACAAGGCCGAGGGGTACCGCGTCGTCCCGGGCCACCTGCAGCGCTCCGCCAACCCCTCCTCCAGCTCCTCGGCAGCGGCGGCCGCCTCCGCCTACCAGTACGCCTGGGCCAACGACGACATCTCCGCCCTCACCGCCTCCAACCTGCTCAAGAAGTACGCTGAGAAGTACTCGGGCCTGCTGGAGATGCCCGTGCCATGCGGCGGCTACCCGCCTGACGTCGCCGCCGTGCTCGGCGGGCGCTCGAAGGCGACGGAGTCGGCGGCAGAGCCCTGGCAGGACAGCTACCCCATGAGCTGCGTTCCCGACGGCGTCTCGTCGCGGAAGGGCGGGGTCGCGGCGGCGGTGTCTGAGCTGTGCGGCTCACCGGGCCTGGGCGGCGAGCCCGGCTACCCGGCCTCTGCCCCGGCGCCCCCAGCCCCGCCCTCTCAGGAATACGGCCCGGCCTACGGCGCCCCCTACCTGCACGGAGGCTACGGTGCACAGCTGCCCCCCTCTCCGCTGCACAGCGCTGGGCTCCTGCAGCCCCCGCCGCCACCCGCACACCCGTCCCTCGTCCCAGGCTACGGCGGCAGCCCGCCCGGCCTGTCCGGCTACAGCTACCCCCCGGCGGGCTATGCCCCGGCCCAGGGCGGGGGCCAGGGCAGGGGGTACAGCCCCGCCGGGGATACCCCCACATCCTATCTCCCGTCGGGCATCGCTGCCCCGACCCCGCTGCCTCCATCGTGCCCCAGCCTCCCGGGCTACCCCTACCACCAGGGCCACGCCCTCTCCTCATCGTCCTCATCCTCCTCCTCCAGCGGGCTGAAGAGGAAGGCCTTCTACATAGCGGGCCACCAGCAGGGGGAGCTGGAAAGCCCGTACGGGGGCTTCGGGGGCTACGGCCAGGGCCGAGGCGTGGCAGAGGAGAGCCCCATGTACCGGCTGACGGCAGATGGCAACAACAACAACAACAACAACGGCCAGAAGCCCTCGGACCACCTCCACCACCACCAGCAGCAGCAGCAGAGGAAGTACAGCGGCCAGCCACTGGGGGGAGCCCTGACCCCGCCCTCCTACGTGGCTTTGTCGCTCGGCGGGGGCTCGCGCTCGGCCGACTCCCTGGCCGGCTTTGCCTCCCCGTCCCTGAGCGAGCAGGGGGTCGATGACCACCGGGGGGGCAATCTCCTCCTCGCCCCGAACCTGTCCTCCGCCTCGTCCTCGTCCTCCTCCTCCTCGTCCCGGGCGGCTGAGGAGCAGCTGAAGAGCAGTGAGCCTCACCTCCTGGACATGGTGACGTCGGAGATCCTCCAGCAGGGCCCCCCGGTGGACTGGGGCGACATTGCGGGGCTGGAGCCGGCCAAGGCGGCACTGAAGGAGGAGGTGCTGTGGCCCATGCTCCGGCCGGACGTGTTCGGCGGCGGCGCCCCGCGCTGCGTGCTCCTGTTCGGGCCGCGGGGCAGCGGCCGGAAGCTGCTGGGCCGCTGCCTGGCCAGCCAGCTGGGGGCGCCCTTCCTGCAGCTCAGCGGTGTCGCCCTGGCAACCAAGTGGCTGGCGGAGGGCGAGAAGATCCTGCGCGCCACGTTCCTGGTGGCGCGGCGCCGCCAGCCTTCGGTGGTGTTCGTGGGCGAGGCCGACGCTCTGCTGTCGGCGCGCCTGGGCGACGACAGCCCCGCGCGGAGGCTGCGCGGCGAGCTGCTGGCCCAGATGGACGCGCTGCTGCTGGGCGAGGATGCCGGCGGGGGCGGGGACGGGGGCGCCAACCAGGTCCTGGTGGTCTGCTCCACCAGCCGGCCGCAGGACATGGACGAGGGCCTGCGACGCTACTTCGGCCGGCGGGTGCTGGTGCCACTGCCGGACGCCGCCGCCCGCCTGCAGATGGTGAGTCAGCTGCTTGCCCAGTCGCTGCACAAGTACTGCCTGGGCGAGGACGAGCTGGCCGCGCTGGCCCGCCGCACCGAGGGCTTCACGGGCCTGGATCTGGCGCGGCTGTGCCAGGAGGCCCTGGTGGGGCTGCTGCACGGCGCGGACGTCGTCACGGCGGCGGCCCGCGGCCACGTGCGGCCGCTCACCTACCAGGACTTTGACGGCGTCTTCTGCAAGTTCCAGGCGAGCACGTCGCAGAAGGAGGTCGAAATGTACGCCGAGTGGAACAAAATGTTCGGCTGCAGCCAGTGAAGACTGCAGGCGGCCGGCCTCTGCCCTTGTAGAGGGGGCGTGGCGGGGGAGGAGATGAAAGAAAAAAGACACCCAAAGTCTCCCCCTCCACCCTTCCCCTCCTTTCTGGGCGTGTGCTCGGTACTGTACTGAAGGGGAAAGGCACAAATGGAAGGCCGGGACGAGCCCACAAAGACCTCCCACGCAGCGTCCAGATGCACTGAGAGACGTAGTCCGACGAGATAACTTGTCCGTTTGCGGATTTTGAAGTCGAATGCCGGGGCGTTCCCGGAATGCCGGGCATTGTTTACACATTCGCGATAAGTTTGGTTTTAGAAAATAAGCCCCCCCCCCCCCCCCATCCTTTTCCACACACCCCCGTGTCCCATGTATATACCGTTTGGCGTTCCTTGAGATTTAGTTGGCTATCTTAAGTGCCTGATGTGGTGCTTTTTGAATTTTCCTACGTTCCTACATTTGTTTGCCTCAATCTATGTTCACGGCATGAGCTGATGATTGCTAAAAGCTTTAAACCTTCAGTGGCGACTCTGTAAAACCAGACGTTGACAGTCACGGTTGTAGGAGGTGAGTGATTTCGTATAGTCTGGTTTGAAGCGGTAATCTGTCTGGGCAGCGCTGCTCCGGATCCCTAAATCTCGTTTTTTTGTTTGATTTTTCTTTTTTGCAGAGTCTCTGACTGTAAAACTAACACTAACGCAGCAAACAAATCTCAGGAAAGCGTTTGTGAATTGTACAGCACCCCAAGATATCCTGACAAGTAAAGCACTAAAATTTCTGAGGCGAATTAATAGTGATTTGGCAATGTGTGCCGAAGCAGTGTTAGGTTTACCTCAAGAGGCTAGGGTAAAATAGCAGAGGTGACAATGAATGTACCAGATATATTCTGGAATGGTGGAAAAAAGTAACTCAAAGTTAATTCTAGTTTCTTCCCTGCTAAAAAAATCCAGCATTGCTGGTCACCAGCATAAGGTATGTTTTGCATTGCTGGTCACCAGCATAAGGTATGTTTTGCATTCTGGAACCAGCATGGAATGTTGGTTTGCTGGTACCCAGGCATCCCATGCTGTTCGCTGGTGTACCAGCACCCTAGTATGAACTGGATTTTTTAGCAGGGTTTTCTTCTTTTTTAACTCAGCAGGTCCCTTATTTGCCTGTTACTACTGTTACTACTTGACCATTTCTGAAACCCATTTCCATTCTTCTGAAGTTCAGAGATGTGTTTGTGGTGGTGGTGTTGTTTTGGGAGGTGCAGGGTTGAAGGGTTTGGCTTGAGTGTTTGGGTTGGGTTTTTGGTGGAGTTCATCCGTTAATAATCAAGTTAAATAAATATATATATATATATATATATATGAATAATCATAATCCGCCTACAATAAAATGCCTACTTTGTGTCATGATCTGTGGGCAGATCTACATCATGTATCATCACAATGCTAATAAACAGAAGCCATGTTTTCTGCACTGGTTGCTTAAAACGCCTCCAGATTAAAGCAGAGGATTAAATCAAAACAATATCAAAGATGATAATACTCTGTACATCTTTAAAGACTCAATGTTATACTTGTTTGTGTCTGGCGTTCAATTTCACTGTAGTTGGTTTCACCTTTTATAATCCATGTCCGGAAACAAGTCAGCAGTAATGTTCAAGGTTGTTATGGCAGCATTTATTCTAGCTTGTGACTCCATTTAATAGGCGTTAAAGAACACACTGGAGATTTGACAAAGGATAGGTTTTACTGGGGAGGTAGTATAATTGTATTGTCTTTATCAATGAACATAATTTAATGAAATGTGTTAAGAAAATTAATTAAGTTAAATTATTAAAAACATTAATTAAATTGCTACTGTTTATTTGTAAACAGGTCATGTGATTTTAGTGATCTGCATTGCGGGTCTTGAGCCATGAGCCAGTCATGATTCTACATATTACAAGATCTCCCAAAGTGAAACCTTCTTAGCTAAAATATGGCTTCAAATATGTTTTTTCTTTTTCTCTTCTCTTCAACGTCTTTCTTCAGAGTATTGTCATGTCACATCACATTTGAACGTCTGTGTGAAGCACATGATATTAAGTGCATTTGGAAACCCTCACAGAAAAGCTTTGTAACATGAGTAAATAACTGAAGTCCCTCCTTATATCTAAAGTTGATCTGTTGCCCATTGTATTGCATTTGAATGTAATGTATTTTCTTTATTTTTGTCGCTGTGTGAGCGACTGTTGCTTGGCACTATAATTGTGGCATTGAAGCGCTACAGACACTAAAGTACGAGAGGTGCACCAAAGTTTGTTTTTTGTGTATAATGTTCGGAGGTTTTAAAATGTCTGAATACCGTTGCAAGCGCTTGTTTTTATTTGGCGGTTTGGTATTTATCCCAGATGTAACTTGAAATATCAGCTCTACAGTTACCGAACCGTCGACCTCGTCGGCTTGGTAACACTTCCAGTTCGCCGCTATCGCACACACACACGCTGAATAAAATGTCACTTTGCAGATGCGTATCCCTGCTATTGTGACTTTTGCATTTCCCCCATATTTGCGACATAAAAGTCAGAGATAGCACCCACACAGATAGGTGCGCACCCGGTGTTGATAGCCATCAATTTCCTCCATGAAACTTGTGTGGAAGCCGCCTGCCCGATTTGAAAGAAAATTCCGCTGAGAGTCAGCGAAATTGACTGAGCGACGCTTCGGCCGGTGCGGTTGGCAGCACAAGGGTGAAAACGGAGCGGCCCGTCAAAACGCCACCCTCAGAGAGAGAAAAAAAACCATCTATCCCACAATTCCTCCTGTCAGCTTGTCCTCTGTGAGAGGAGGTCCCTTTAGACAGAAAAGCCCACTGTTAGAGAGTAGGCACTCCCTGCTATTTATTTCCCCACATGCCAGAAATCATATTAGGTTGTTTGTTTATTTGTTGGCTTTAAAAAAGGGACACACTTCAATTTGTGCCTGGAATTACCGTTGTGGTTGACACCAGTGTTACAAAAACGTTTTGGTTTGAAGAGAGCATGTCCCCCTCCTTCCCCCGGCGCACCCTGCAGAACTCTTCTCTACCCCTCCCCCTACAGTCAAACGCACTTTTGTTTCAAACAACAAGCTGCCGGGCTTTTGGGTTCGGGCTGGGGTGGGCAATATAGCACAACTGAGGAGTTTACCTTAACAGTTCTGTATGTTCCGTTCAGTTATTGGAGGAATTGTTCTTTAAAGCATTTCTACCTCATGGCTGTAGTATTTCATTTCTGTCGTGCTGAATGTCAGGCATTTGTGGGCCAGGGGGGATCACACTGAACACAATGGGAGGGGAAAGGTGACGTCGCCAATGTGCGCAGTCTACCTCAAATGACTGTACCTAAACATTTTTAGCTGATGGTGCAACCACTGCACAGCCAGCGCGCGCATGCGTGTGTTGTGTGAGTGTACCGCACATGTACGCGTGTCGCAGTGTGTCAGATTTGACCTGGGCAAAATGAAAATGTGTGCACCATATAACGGCGGCCGCGCAATGTTCCAAAAAGCACTCGCAAGCTAGTTTGTGCCCCGAAAAGGGAGAATGGTTTGGGTAAAACCTTTTAAAGGTGCCCTGAAAAATGTATAATCAATACATTTGCTTTAATCTTTTGTGAACTACTGTGGTTGTGCGCGTGTGAATGTGTACATACATGGGCAAACCTTTTTTTTTTTGTATTATTATTATTATAATTTAGTGTGTTGAATTTTATAAATTGTTAGTATATATTACACACTTGCACAAACTAAAAAAAAAAGGTGTAATGTGTTTCTGCTGTACATACTTATACATACGGTACAAATGCACCACATACTTGTTTATATGTATGAATATGTTGCCATACTTGCAGTCGATTTAAATGTATTTTCATGTAACCTGAGGTACAAGCAGCGACAAGTGATTCATTAAAGACGTTTTCTTGGGAGATTGTATCTTGTACATGTCATTTGTACGTCGCTCATCTTGTTTAGATGTCTCGGGGTGGTTACGCGGACAGATTAGTAATAGATTTATCAACAGTGTGGAATAGAAATGTGCTGGCCTATACTGGACTGGTCCGGCTGTAAAGTGGTCCTAATAAGGCTTGCGTTAGTCACCCCTGTGTGCAATTAGATAGAGCGTCCCTGTTGGAAGGGAAGCCGGTCGCCATCTCTCCTCTCATTAAAATGGAACAATTAATTTCTCGTGCTGTGGCAAGACCAACACAGTAAAGCGTTAATTATCTATCTCAATCACAAAGAATTTGAATTACAGGTGTACTCTTAATGAAAATGATGTTTTTTCTGCCTACCTTTTTGGAAGTATCATTTCACGGCTGCTGGCAAGGCGTAGGAAGCGATTGTGTGTCCTCTTTAATTATCTTGTGAAAACTCAAACCGTAATCGCACAAAGACTACACTTTACTTAGTGTTGTAGTTGTAACATAGATATATTCATAGGTACTACTGTCATGACCATTACAGTAGTAACAATACCCATAACGATATACTATACAGGAGATGTTTGTGAACATTATGGACTTTTCCTTTTAGCGAAATGGACGTCTGATTATTGTGCTGTAAGCTAGAGAAATATTGCAAGCTCTGCTCTTCTCAGCAGGGGATGGGCCAAAAGCGAGAAAAGAAACAAGTTGTTTTTCTCTTTCTTTATAAATATAAAAATGTTGAGCTGGCCAAATTAAAGTGTTTTTTATTACTGAGCCTAAGTCTTTTGCATCAAAGTAATGCTAGAAAGTTTGGTTAGGACAGTACTGTTTTTGTTGCCATCTTAAAATGTAAATATTCAATGTTTTGAATTAGTATTGTACCAAAGGCACATTGTCATAACAGATTGTTTGTATTTTTAACCCTCCCATTATAAAAGGTATTTCCATCGAATGTGTATATACAAGCTAAAGATATAAAATCATAGCAGAAAGTGCAACTCTCAGTTCAGAGGAACTACTTTCTGCATGGATGGACATGCCCATGAACAGTATACTCCTCAATGTCCTAAGATGTTTCACTACACCGCCATACAGTAGGCTAACTGTACAAATTATTTGTCAAAGAATCATAACTTCTTCCTTAATGCTTGCTATAATTGTGCATTAAGATGGACTTGGATGTCCTGATGGGGTGTGTGTGAGTGGCGGGGGAGGATGGTTTGGGGGGGGGGTTTGAACTTAAAGGTTATCTACCACAACATTGCTGTCTACCCTCCATTTAGCCTGGACCTCTCTATATAAGCTAGGCCTAACACATCTCCATTCAACCCCTGGCACAATTAAAATATGCTAAGCGATCATTTTACTTAAGTAGTTCTTAAATGTGCAATCTATTCAAATGTGAAAGGAAATTGCCCAAAGCTCGCAAAAAAAATAAAAATAAAATAGTAGTTGAAAAGAGGGTAAAGATGGAATAAATTATGCAAATAACACAAAGGACTTTACCACTTGAAAGCCTAATTTTCCTATAATCAGCATTCTGTCGTCTAATATTTTTTTTCCCGCCTCTTATTAAAAGTGACTGTTCCTTTGGCCGATCACCAGATGACTCCATCTGTCACTGTGCCGCAAAATGTCCGCGGCCCGCCGCCACACTAAATGTTAAAGCGCTTTTCGCTGGAGCTTTTAGATGACGGTTACATTCCCACACAAGTAATTATGCGTCGGGGAGTCGAGAAATAAGGTTTAATTATACAGTAATCGGCTGTGATGGACACGAGGAAGTGGTGTGCAGCGCCGGACTGCAATCCATCAATGACAAACCTCTGGCCGGTTTTAATTCCTCCTCATTTGCATCCTAACCTCAACAACCAAGTCGCGCAAACGCCTTTAAATGTTAATAGGACCTGTCTCTCGTCGCTTAAAAACGAAAGCTTAGCCCACCCTCCCACCCCTCCATCTCTCTTCTCTCTATCCTTCTTCACCATGTATATGTCTGGCACAGAACTCTATATCTTACTCTTTTGTGCTTCATTTCATCTTCTCAAGCAAGCTACAGTACACTGGTTACCTAGATAGCTAGCTAGCGTGTTAGCTAACTCCTCCCCCTTTTTCCCTTTTAATTCTCTAAAGCTGTAATACCTTAATGCCCCTCAGTCTATCCCTCTGTTCCCGTCATCCTTCTACAGATCTCTCACGCCGCAGGGCTTCTCCCCCCCACCCCACCCCCCATCCTGGGCTAGTGGAAAGAGTAGGGGGAGTGGGTGGGCGGGGGGGGCAGCGGTCACTGTTGCAGTAATTGGGAGCAACACTTAGAATTTTTATCTCCTTCGCCGCTAATGGCATCATGCTCTGAACCAACCCACCGCAGGAGGAGTGGGGGAGTTGGTGGGCATGGTGTGTGGGGGGGGGGGG
>JAODUH010000012.1:1153201-1195409 GCA_027564835.1 Typhlichthys subterraneus | reverse complement strand
TATAGAGAGAGAGAGATAGAGAGAGAGAGAGAGAGAGAGAGAGAGAGAGAGAGAGAGAGAGAGAGAGAGACTGACTATTCCCTGGAGATGAATTGAAGGTGAATCAACAACACAGAAGATGATACACCAGACTAAATAAACTGTAACATCTGCTGTTTAAATAACAGCAAAACCTCAGGTAAATCAAAACACACTTTACAGGTAAAAGTCGTGGAATGTTGCTGAACTATTACACTTTGGGTTGTACCCTACAGAGTAAGACTATTTTACACCAGGTGGGCTACAATAAAGGTTATAGGGGTGTATTTATGTATATGCTTGACGATGTGATGCTATTTTCAAGCATGAAGCTATTCTGCAGCCTTTTGTGATCCTTGTCTTCTTAATTAACATACAACATTGACTGTATTTCCTATTTATTTTTAAGAGGGCTAATGTGGCAATAAGCTATAAAACAGCCGATAAAGGTATCATGTACAAATACACTGAAAATGTATAATTATTTTCAATGTATGCTCTGGACAATATGCAAGATGGGGGGGGGGATCATACTGTACATCCACAAACGTTTCAGTTGACATGCTATTGACAGCTCTCACTGAACTACTGGATTCAATATAATCAGTATTGACAGGTTTAAGGTCGATGCCATCGAACAAAAACGTGCATACATGTAAACATGGACATATCAATTTATTGTTTAGTGTCCCATCATGTCAATCTGAATCAATGCGTACTGTAGAAGGTCCTCCCTCCTTTCAAAAGGCATAAACAATTTCCTATATAGAGTGTATTCAATGCTTAGGACCTTTTCACAAAATGGCCTTTATGGGGACAATGGGGTGCATTCATGCTATATGTGGAGCTGAGGGAACCCAACATATATAATTCATGGTGCTGTTTTCAAGAGTTTGGGCCCTTGGTGTTAATAGGCGCCTGAAACGTGTTGTGTTCACTTAATAGCAACGCACGGCTCCAGCAAACACCCCCCTTCCCCCCCCAGCCATACGCTTATTAACATACAATTTGAATGCTCATAGCGCGCACAATGGCGAGGTCAGTGTCGTCAGAATGGGGCCGAGCATTTGCGCGCTGCATGTGTGCCTCGTGTGGCATACAGTAGGAAATCTATTGCACCGAGTTAAGTGGCACTGAATGCCAATAGTAGACCTCCCAAACTGCCTGCTTGAAAACACAAGGCGTGTCACCCCATTCACCCCCTCCCATGCTCCATTTT
This sequence comes from Typhlichthys subterraneus, assembly GCA_027564835.1. Classification (NCBI taxonomy): domain Eukaryota; kingdom Metazoa; phylum Chordata; class Actinopteri; order Percopsiformes; family Amblyopsidae; genus Typhlichthys; species Typhlichthys subterraneus. The sequence continues at coordinate 1,194,172 of JAODUH010000012.1, read as the reverse complement.
ACCTTTTGAAGAGGCAATCCAAGACTTTAACCCCTAGAATATTATCGCGCTCCAGTCCTCTATACCAGCAGATCGGACGCCACCCATCAGTGAAGGGGGAGAAAAATACAATTTTGTTCTGTCGGTCTGGGTATGGCCAGCGATAATCCAAATCCACTTTTAGAGTGCTGATAAGACAACCTATTAAATGTAATTATAAAAACGGGTGGTACAAATTGTTAGTTCCAGAGCTATCTTCAGAATGTCCTAATGTCTTGAAATAGCCCTGGTGATTTAAATCATTTTAGCATTTCCTCGCAATTAGCTTCTACATAATAACACTGAAGCTAATTTCTGCACCACATTTGACATTATAAATATAATTGGCTCCCATTCACAGCACCCAATGTGACACATCTATCAAACCTTGTAGATGATATTAGTGTGTGTGCGCGCGTGTGCGAGAGAGAGAGAGGGAGAGTTAGAGAGAGAGACATGGAATCGGGCGCAACTGCGCTGTTAGTCATTTTAGCCCATCCTAAAAAAAGGTGAATGTTCACAAACCGCTGTAAACATTCACCTTTTTCTCACCGAAATCCATCAACTGACATCGTCACGGCAACTCGCCATTGATTGCGTCGCCTCTTTGGATGCAACACCCTCAATCTCAATGAAGCCGAGAATCCACGCAACGTTCTAATTACACTCCTTAGATGACCTATGTAATGACTGTTTTCCATTGAAGGCTCATTAATTGCCCTGTCACAGTCAGTGTGAGGCTATTGTACCACTGTCCTTTTCATAGGCTTGAGCATCGCCAAGCGACGGTCCATAAATACGGCCGCTATAACACCTATAAATGCTATTAGAAAACCATGAGGGTTAAGCCACGATGGGCTTTCTCTAATTTGAGACCGTCTAGGGAGCTGTGAAAATGTTCTCTGGGCACCAGCTCCCTTTAAGTCAAACATGTCTGTGAGCGTGCATACTGTAAAACACACACACACACACAGTCATAAGTAAACGGCTTATAATTGCCTCTAAACTGTTAGCACGAATATGGCAACACTTTGCATTCAGACGCGCGTTCTTGCATGGCTTACCAATAAAACAATACAGTCACAAGTAATACTGTAGTTTTATAGAAGAAACCCCAATGATTTGAAGTGAACAAGATTTATCTTTTATCTTTTAGAAATATTCATTAGCAGTTCAGGGACAGAAGTAAAAATCGTAATTTATTTTTTGCATAAAAGAATACATTTACAAAGATTTTTTTTTACATCTTCACAGCTTACGTCACACAGTAATGGATGAATAGTCCATTACAAATGCAGACAAAGTTGAATACATGCTAAGTTAGTCGCATTGATAAGAGATGGAAGCTTTGAAAATCCACGGTAGTTGATGTAGTAATTTCAGGACTGTGGATAGAAAGTAGCCTTGCAAACGGGATAACAAAACAATTTTTCCGTTTGAAAATTATTCCTTTTTAAGGGCAGTCTGTGACCAAGTTTTCATACCGAATGAATAGACGAGAGAAGGTTATGTCTCTTGGCTAGGTGCCAGATTTCAAGCATTTCAAGATGTTGCTACTTACCAAAGCTTGAATCTAAAAAAAAAAAGGCTTTTAATTTTTGTTCTGAAAGAAGAGGAAAAAAAAAATAGCTTTGTCTCTAAGCCATACTGACCAAAGCATATGAAATATTCTGATGGAGGGGGGAAAAGTTTATTTTCAAGAGCCAATTAATGCTAATGCCTTGGGCATGTTAGTGTCTTCCTAAGAAAAATAAACTTTGCCGTCTTTTAATTATTTTTAATGTGTATATGCTTGGCCTAATTTCAGTATATCGTGCTTTAATAATACAGACTTAATGGATTGATATTTAGAAAAGGGGCTGTTCTGTACATACTTAATGCCATTACTGACCAAATGAACCTAGAACGGATCTTAATTACATTTAGTTCCAACTGGTTGGTCATGCATTTCATATGGCTCTGGATATTATGAATTGACGGGTTTTTAAATTAACATTTTTCCAGGAAATTTTTGAATGTCGCTCGCTTGTCTTTGTTCTTCCAAAGGATAAACCAATGATGTCGCTCGATCGATTATTGCGTATTTCGTTCAATGGCACCCAGATCACAGGGCGACACACAGGCGGTGGTTTGAAACCGGGGCTCAATTCGATCGTATACACTTACACTTTTTGCCTCATTTCATTAAGATTCAATACAGTGACAAGCTCTCAACTTCCAGTCAGTCAACTGTCACTGTGGTTCAGTACAGTGCAGTACTATTTACAAGTGTACTTGCATCCTAATGAGAATCCCATTGACAGCATTTGATGAAGATTGATTTTTAAAAAGGGGTCTGGCTTTTGAGTCCCTGCTCTGAACTTTGGCCAATATCACAGCCTGTTGCACAGAACGTTGTTTGTTACACATAAACAATGCGTGGCAAAGTGTCAATATCGAGATTCTACCATGTATATAGATCAATCCAGCCTGTGTTTTTTTGTTTTGTTTTGATTGTATTCGAGTGGCCTATTAGATATCTGTCATCCGTCAGTCATCTGTCACGCACACTCACATAAAATCAAACGTGATATGCCCTAGCCAGTGTCGCATACCGCACGACTCTGCCTGCTGTGTGTGTGTCCGCGTGTCATGGCTGGTCCAAGGCCGCCGCCCAATACCGAAGACAGCACTTTCAATAACCTTGACGGACAGATTAAAAAGAGGATTCAATAGCTACTCGTAGTCATGAGCACTCCATCACAGAGGGCCCCCTATCCTTCAACGCCACTCCTCTACGCCTTTAATCGCCGCACGCTGTCAATCACGCCGTCGCGGCGGCAAAAAAGAAAAAAAGGCCTCCGCAGTGTCGTGTCGCCGCTTATCCCGGGTTACGAGAGGTGCGGCGCCTCGGCGGTCTAGCTGCTTGGGGGGTCTGGGGCGGGGGGGGGGGGGTTCTCGCAGTGTGTGTTCACTCCGTCCCCGATGACTTGAATACAAAGCGGCTTCAAGCACACACTCGAGGCTAACACTATAAACTAATGACTGCTCACAGTAATAGAGACATCACTGTCTCTTTCCTGACACCCCCTCCCAACAGGCAACCTTGTTGATCTCCATTATTACCCATAATAAACGACACCTAGGGCCACCACGTTGCTCCCACCAACCCCTTTACCCCCAACACATCCAGCCCCAGAGCTTTTGGGCCTCAGGTGGGGGAGGATGGGGGATAAAGGGGGAAGATTTTAGACCCCCCCCCCTTCCCACCGAGCTCCAAGCACGGCTTTTAGCCGGTCCGTCTTTGAAAGTTCACAGCCTGGCTGAAAGGCACAAGGTGGAAAATCAAACCGCTCAAGGCGAGCTCTGATCACAGGTGGTGTGGAAAGGGGGCTGGGGGGGGGGGGGGGGGGGGATGATGTGAATTCAAGAGACATGGTGGGGGAGGATTGGAAGGGTCGTGCAGTTGAAAGAGCGTTTCTCAAGGTAAAAGTTATCGGCTCTGAGGCCTGGCTCTTTTGTCTAGCTCTGTTTTTTAACGCCGCGGCCACGCTGGGGATTTTCTGTCCGCCGTTGTCCAGCGGAAAGAGGGCGGAAAAAAAAGCCATCCCATAATTAGTGTGACTTGGCCCTAATAGGAAAATGATGAGATTGGAAAATCGTCTAAAAGGTTACACTCAATGGATCTGGGCTATATCAATGCTAGCATAGCAATACAATATATGGTGGATCTGCTAATTAATGGGTTTGGCTGTCTCCTAATTGCTGTGACCTATGACCTCACGATACCTCCTAGGAGTAGTCTTTGGCCCAAGGGCAGTGGACACACACGCACAAAGTAGAAAAACACCCCCCTTGATCTCTGAATGTCAGGCTAAGGGTATCCAGATGCCAACCAGGGATACGTAGGGGGGATAAAAAAAAAACATAAAACACACAGTGGGCAGTTTAGCCACTATAATCTTGAGGATTACAGGTCAAAACAATTCTAGACACGAGAAAAACTTCAATTTTACTCCCTTTGGGAATGAATAAAATGCACACCACGGCATTATAGTGAGTCTTAAGTTTACTGGTGAAAACCTTCCCAACATTTGAGAGACACCTTCAAAGTTGGACTGAAACATAACCCTTGTACCACTTCATTTTAATAATTATCTGCATATTCTGGTTATTAATAGAAGAAAGAAGAAAGAAAGCAAGAAAACATATTTTTCATTCACAGAAGCGCAATTACAGAAAAACACTCGGTAACCTCAATCAACGCAGCTCTCCACATAAATACACTCCCGTTCTGCAATTACAAAACATATGATTACACTTATTAAAGCGACGCGAAATATGCTTTCTGATGATTACCTGCAAAGCAGTCGGAATACAAAACACGGCAAGTGTATTTAAGTAATGATCATTTTTAGTAGTTAGGGGCTAATGCAGGAAATTTAGACGCCAGTGTCTATTTTCAACCCCATTATGAAATCCACAGACTGACTCATTTCCGCTGTTTATTAGAGCACTCACAGGAGCCAGCGCATTAAACACCCCTTCCCCACCCCCAAACTTAATCTATCGCTTAATTAAAGTTGTCCAATATGAAAACAGAACCACCCTACCAAGAATTAACTTCAACACTCCATTGTCCCTCCATCGAAAGGCGGCAGCGTGCGTGAAACGCACTAATGAAGATGTGCTAAGATACAAATTTAGGCCCATTTGCATGCAATTACAACACGTCGCTTATGAGCACAAGCGAAGCTGTCACGGACGTCCGCATTCCTTGTGCGGCGGCCGCAGTCCTCGGGTGAATTATGAATGCACGCGTACACACGCACACGTACACACGCACAAAGTAACACACCACCGCCAAAGTCGCGTGGCGTGTCTCTGTAGCCTTCTGTGGCAAATGGTCCTACGCTCCATTCAAACGTGTGAAATTGTAATCATAGCTGTCTGTGGACGGTTGTAATTAATGCGCTCCATCAGAGGCTTTTTCTCTCTCCCTCTCCTGATGGTCGGCACAGAGCTAGCCACTGGAGGACATTGGCTAAATGATGTGCTATTATATGGAGTGTTTGGCCATTTGTAATGGCGCGCGGCGTGGAATGTGCGCCGGGGAAAATTGGAATGTCCTCACGCATCTCTGAACATCGCAGGCCATTAATTGTGCCGCAGTCAGAGCGTCGGTTAGAAAAACACAACAGGTTGGACGTGACGGCGACAGAAAAAGCAAACCTATCCGGCGAGGAGAGACTCGTTTGGCTTTTTTTTTTTTTGTTGGTTTTATTCTGCTCGTACAGGACATATTGTAACAAAAGGCCTGTGTTCAAAGAGACCATGTGCATGGAATGTGTGTGGGGATATTGGGCAGGGTATGTGGACGTATGAGCGCTGTTGGGTGAGGAAGGGTAGAGAGGGGTCGGGGGCTTAAGCAAGAGTTTCACACCAGTATCCGTAAATGCCACTTTTCAACCACTAGGGGCACTGTCCAGACAAAAACAAAAAGTTCCCCTTCATTCAACCCGTTCTTTGGCAAACAGGAGAAGCATGCAGCAACGTTCAGCAGGTGGTCGTCACGGGTGACGGAGATATAAATCACCTGTCCAGTCAACACGGCAACCGAGCAGTCAACCTTTTCTTCTCATACCATCTCTCTCCCCGCTGACGCAGGTACGTGGTCTGATAACGACCCATTCATGTGATTCAGGTGTGTTGGAGCAGGGAGACAACACATGCAGGGCAGCGGCCCTCCAGGACCGGGATTGCCCACCCCTGCATTTGCTTCCTGCCACCTCATCCACTCGCCCCGTGACAATCCACATACAGTAGTTATAATCAAGCATATTATATTATAATGTACTGTATGACCTTCATAATGTCAGTAACTTTTCAAATGTATAATTAGAAGCACAAGCAGGTTGTTTGGAGATGAGAAAAAAAAGAGATGTCTTGGCGTGTTGGTTGCGGTTTCGCAGTAAACTACACATACTAGAAGAATACGTTGTATTATTTTGTTGTCCATATGCCATGGAGGTTGTCATGTAGTACACTGGCAAATTGGCACATATCTCTCCGGGCATGCATGCCACAACATTTGTTAACTTCTAACTTGCAGCAGATGCCGGGATTACATTGGTCTCACTGTCATTGCAGAAATCACTCTGAAAGAAGCATTGTTCAGGCTGCAAGGCATAGAACAGTTTGTTTGTTACTGTAGTAATGCTCTCTGATGATAAAAGTGCATTACTTTTTTCCTTGCACAGGTTTCTCCCCCACTCATATGTTATCCAGTAGTCATAACATCAATGACAGAGGCATTTTTGTTTCTGATAAAAGGTCAAATATAAACATGCCATCTCCAGAATGCCTTTAACAACATTGAAAGGGCCTCATGTTCCGCTGATGCTTTTCAATGAAGCTTGAGAAGACCAATTCCAGGATTAATGCCTATTAAAACATAGTATTTCACAGCATTAAATACATTTCATTCACGAAATCTCACCAACGGGCAGTGATGACACCACAGGAGACTTCTGCTCTATCCATCGAGCGAACGCGATAATGACCTTCTCCAAACATCTGTCTTCTCTGAATTCCCTCCCAAAACAAACGCGTTAACTGCCCCATGAGTCCGTGGCACCCTATTTATCTTGTCCAAACTCCCGCTTCGAGTCTATGCATGAGTTTTCGAGTGCAGGTGACCTTTTCAACTTCGTGCCAATGCAACCTGTAGTGTAGCGGTCAACGCTGACAGTATGTAGATGTATTTAACCTCTACAGTACGTACTGCCGCTAGATAGAAACAGGATGGGTAACACAACAGCGCTCAAAAAGAAGTGGTTCTTACTGTAGCTCACGGACACACAGATGACAGGGGCCCAAACTATGATGAACCACGTCTCAGCTTGACGCACGCATTTTTTACTCTGCAAAGGTACAGTAGACGCACATATAACACTGCCCAGAACAATGGGCTATCAGTAGCAGTATTTAGTCAAGGCGTCATATTGTGAGACCATTACAATCTGCTAAATTACCCAATTGTAATTGTACTCGACATTCACCATTACAAAGAGACCTATTTTACAGAGTCTGAGTAAGGACCAAGACTTGAAGGAAGTCCGAGACTCGGACAAGTCCAATATTCAAGTCACATTTTAGACCGCAGGACCTGTAGCGTGCAAAAAAAAGACTGTTGGTGTGCCTCTGATAAACTCGGTGTGCCACAACGAACACCGCTATAGTCCATTCTTTGGTTGTTGTTTTAAACGTCAACGTGCAATCATTATTTACTAGACATGTCGACTAAATAAAAAATAGGCATATGCCTACACGGCTCACAGCAATGTTGACTACACTTTTACATGCGGATATGGATATTATTTGACGGAAATAAAAGATAACTGGACAAGAATCTACACTAACACAGCATACAGCAAATGAAAACTGATTGAACTATTGGGCTATTATTGAGTAATTCAATCATAATAGTGTACATTCTGTACAAAACATTTTAGTAAGGCTATAACAAAAAGTGCATTCCGTTTCTGCATTTGATTTCTGGGTGTGCCAGCCGCCTCTTAGGGTGGCGCAGGCACACCCTGGCACACCCGTGGCCTACGCCAGCGCGCAGGACTCTGAACACGCTTGTGCTAACAACACAGTTGACTCCCGTCAATCGTTGTGCTCTCCATGCTCGTGCAATAGAGCAGGCTCCGCTCCAATCATCTGTCTCTGCTCACTGTTTGTTTGAAACACAGCCTTCCACAAATGTGTGGGCAGCTTTGCAATAAAGGATAGAGGGAGCTGTCAACCACTCGCGCATCTCAGCCAGAGCCATGTAGGAGAGAGAGTCGCGTCAACTCTGTTCACTCCAATGGACCGTTTTTTTCACAGCAATGGCAGATCGTGGAACCTTAAAAACAGTTCCCGGAAGTCAGCCGCAAATACCCTATACATTATATTGAACATGTAAATTGATGCATGTATTGACTACTAATGACCAGAAATTGCAGTTATGCATCTATTCAAAGCAAATTGCCCACCAAGCACCTCCTGGAACCGTGTGACCATTGAACATTTGAAACTTCCTTTGGCGAGACCCTCACTTCTGGCTCCTATCCCAATGTCCCAGAAGGGCATATGAGCTTTCAAACCAGAAACGTTTTGCCAACACTGGCTGCAACCTGCCCAGGAAGTGTATACACAACTAAAATACAACTAAATAACAAAATCTCACCCTGACACACACACACAAATGACCACCTTATTTGCACACATTTTCACACTGATAACTCTTTTAGACCCACAAAGGCTCGTGGACTTACACACACATACACACTTGCATGCTGACCACACACACACACACACACACACACACACACACACACACACACACACACACACGCGTACGTTAAGCTCACCCTTGTCAGAGTGCTCATTAGTCAGTGCAGTGATGCAGAGTTGCCCTGTCATTAGCAGAGCTCCCTCTGTCCTCTTATCCATCCCTCTCTTTCTCTCTCCCTCTCTCTCCCCCTCTGTCCATCTCCCTCATTTAGAAGCCCCTCTCTCCCTCTGTCTCTCTCTCTCCATCACAAAGTACATACAGAAGCTCCGTCTCACCTGTCTGACGTTCCGTTATAGCTATACTGTGCTGTTTGGTCCAACCTGGTTACAGTAACTAGGTTGGACAGGTGAAAGGGGCGGGGCTTGGGATCGGTCAGTCAGGACACCTTATCTCAGCTCCGTAATGGAGGAGGGAGGCCGCACGAGACAGGTCTGCTCCCCCCTTCCACCCCTCACATACAGCCTGGGAGAAGACGAGGAGAGGAGAGAGAGAGAGAGAGAGAGAGAGAGACTATGAGGAACTGATGGAGAACAAGCGAGAGCGCAATGCTGTAAGACTAAGATGAATAACGTGCATGTGAGACAGAGAGAGAGAGAGAGCTGTAAATAATTCACCAGATATTGATTATAGTTCCCTTACCCATAATCCTCTGCTACCACACCCTGGAGACGACACCCACCTGTAGAGCCTACCCCCACTCCCCTCTCTCACCCCAACGCACGCACGCACGCACACACAAATATATTCATTCAAGCGGTTTGATCTGTGCACCCTCTTCCATCTGAGACACACACACAGTAACAATAATCAGCTTGATTATCTTGATGAAATAAGGGTTCTTCAAAGAGTTTAGCTTCCTGCAGCAAGCGTAAGGCGTTCGGGGGAAATGGTTGAAAATAAGATCCAAGTGGATTATTTCAAAAGGTTAATAATAATTGTAACTCCGACTTGGCAATCACCTAACATGTAGACGGCCTGCTTCATTCTCAACGCACATCTGAAACAAGTGTAATTCAAACAGATGGATGAAAAGAAATACTAAAACTACTGCGTTTTTAAGTTTGCTCCACTCTCACCAGAGGGAAATATATTATTTTCATAATGTTAATGTCAGTATTCATGAATTCTGTAAATTGCATAGGTCTACTCATTAGCGTCGGGAAATCAGATCGCCCCTCTCCATATTTCATCATTCAAATTGTGAATTTGTTTTGCTTTTTCTCTCTCTCTCTGCCACCATTATTTTTACAGATTAATTTAAAATAAATAATTCCAATTTTTAAAAGCATTACATTATTGTTGTACACTTGCTTGCAAAGAAAGATTGATCCTGTTTAGTGTGTCGTTCATGTAGAACGTGCACACTGTATTACACAATAGTTACTTGTAATTTCATAAGCTCTATCACCACCTTGTGGCAAGGATGTGTAGTGTCTTACTTTCACCTCGACCTAGGAAATATTCTAGGAAAATTAAATTATTTAAAATTAACATTTTCAATGCATTATACTACAAGGTCTTACATTAAATTATAATAGTGTATAATATTATAATACATTATCTATATGTATAATATTATAATAACAAACTTTTAATTCAATTACTTTGTTTTTTGTTGTGCCCTGGAAATCTTAGACATGTTAATTATTAAGGAAAGGTTGACTCATTTGCGTTTTATGTTATTTGGAATCATTTATGCAAAGTGACTGCCATCTACTGGCCATACAGATAATGGCCCGTATGACCGCAGCAGATACAGCAGAAGATGTTTTACGCATAATATTCATGACATGGTAAATGGTGTATATTAGCATTGAGATAATCATTTGTAAAATGTAAAACATGTTGCATCTTCACCAAATGTGTGAGCTATATATTCATTATGGGTACTAGCCCATTGTCTAAGATATAAACAAAAACAAAACAAAAAATGTTATGTAAAAGCAGTTTGGTCATCCAGCCACAAGTGTGACTGCAGACACACACTGTGACTGGATGGAGTGACTACACATTTTACTGCTGCTAGGCTGCTAAGAAGCTCTCCCAGATGAGACAGACAGAAAATAATCCTCTCCTGTTTGTATTAGCCACTCCTCAACTACAGCTTATCTCTCTAAATCCATAATGCTACGTTTGATGGAGTGGAGCAGTCAGAACAGAAACATATACAGTACACCGTATAAAGTCCCCCTGCTCCCTAATGTGTGACCAATTCACTTTTCTGAGCTCAGCAGCTCTCGCAGAAGGAGATGCAGCTATACTGTACGTAGCATCTCTTACGGTAAGAGGCTCATGGGAGCAGGGCTGGGAGGGTTCTGGGGTGGGTGCTGGGTGATATAGGATGAATTAACAGGGCATTCAGCTGTTATCTGTGGCCAAACAGAAGGATCTGGTATAGCCAGGCCTTCTGAGGAGGTCTCACAGCTGTAAGCGCTTTAAGACGTGTCTGCAGAGGCAAGCCTACATAATGACGCATACTGTACTGACATACTGTATACAGGAATATAGGCAGGCAGACAGACAGAGGCAAAGATAGGTGAAACCACGGTTAATCACCTGTCAAGTCAAATCTACAGGTGGGACGGACAGACAGTTATAGAAAATCAGATAGACAGACAGACAGGTAATAAGACAGACTGATTACTATATGAGCGCCTGCCTGCTAACCTGTCTGTCTGATAAGGCAGAAAGACAGACAGGCAGTCATTGTTGACTACCTTGTAGCAGTGCGCGGGTGCTGCCAAGTAGCAGGCAATGCTCACACTTGACAGCGTAATCACACAGACGCTACGTTTAATTTGGCATGGCGATTGAATGATTGATCGCTACACAAGTCAAAGGCCTCTGAGCGACTTTTGTCCGGTGACCTTACAGAGCCAGGGCTCAGGGATCAACAGATACGATATGTGTCCCAGCATGTGCCCTCAAACCCCATCCGTCTGGACGGCAATTAAATCCACATGGTCCAGTTCCAGCCAGCATGCATAATAGCTCATTGTGTTTCTCCCTGAAAGGTAAACTGCGTAAATGATCGCAATTAAGCAAATTGGCCTTCTGCTGTAGGGCCTGCCTGCTAAGCTTTCCTGGTGGACAGAAGATTATTAAGCATGTACATACAATATGGCCTCCACCTTATTTGCACATCCCCTACAGCGTAATTCCAGTCATATATTTTTTTTATATATATATATATATATATATGTATATGTATATGTCTAGTTCAAACGTAATTAATCTAAGCGTGTGATGAATTATACAGAAGACAATACAGAACTCCTTCGAAGGTGTTTTTTAACAAAACGACCACCAGAGAGCAACGTAACCTCTAAATGTTTAAAGATGTAAAGATCGCTTTCATGTACATTACCTGACATAAAACCAGTTCGTGAAATATTTAGCGTGCAATGCCGTGACGCTGTCACGCCGAGGTCCCGGGGCGGGGCAGTGCCCGCCGTTCCTCCGACTGACAGCTGATCTGAGACAGGTGACAATCAGGGCCTCACACACCTGTTTCCTATGTGGATGATTGCTGTCAGTGTGTGTGTATAGTGTTTGTGTTTCGTCGTATTGTCTTCTGTTTAACACAGGCTTTCATGCCTGTGTTTTTTTGGTTGTGTTCGTATTAAACGTTTTTCATTTATTACTTATTCCCTCGGTCATACGAAACCTTACAGACGCCTAAAGTACGTTCTACTGAGATAAACGGCCCGACATAGCCCACCATTACTAGACCACCAGCGCATGCGTGTTCAACTCTCTCTCTCTCTCTCTCTCTCTCTCTCTCTCTCTCTCTCTCTCCCTATAGGCCTAAAACAATACGCTGAATCATAAATCACAATATATTCCACTCTCTAATGTCGATACTCTTGCTTGATGTTGCCGAATTATTAAGACCATCTCTATACGTTGCGTTATTAAATTGAATCCACGTGGTGACGATGTGCCGTTACACAGTGGGGCCATCATCTTATCAGCAACCCGACTCCGATTCATTTAGTTTAATGACATCATGGCAAGCTGTGTAATCTAAGCCTAAATGTATTTGAGTGTGTGTGTGTGGGTGTGCGTGCATTACGTGTTCACTATATTAACACGATAAGATCACACTTCACAGCTGCAGTAACAATAGCCTAAAGACTCCTGAAAGTGTGGTCTAATAAAACAGCTAAGTTATACAACTTCAAATCAAATAACTTTCCCCATAACAATGCAATAAAGAGTCCTGACTATAACTGTAGTTACAGTATATTGTTGGGCTCTACTGGTCGTCTATAGGCACTGCAATGTATAGACACTTGAGGTTATTCTGATGGCCACCAAGCCTCCCTTTGCCCCAGGGGAACCTCTGTAATCATGGACGGAGGTAAACAGGCATGCTAGCACTCAAGTTGTTATTATACACGGGGAAAGACAGAGGTCAGAGGTCAATGATCAAACCAGTAGGGATTTAGTGTCGATGACCATATTGACTTTTAACAAATGTACTTTTGATTTACTAAAGACGACCCACGCGTTGTCAATGCAACATAAGCAGCAGCGGGCGTATCTATGGCGACAGGATTTCCACAAAGGTATGTTCTTGGTTTTGTAAATTGGCAGTTTTACATCAGGTACACGAGGATCAGTGTGAATAATGACCACACAGCTAGCATTCATCTGGGATTATTTGCTAACAGTAGTGTGTGTGTGTGTGTGGGTGTGTGTGTCCAGTTAAAATCGTATTCCCACCTGGGAAAATGTACAGTAGCCTGCAAGGGACACATCTGCCCTCCCCACTTCCAATCAGAGCTCCGCCCCTGGAGGGATTTGGCAGGACCTTTGACAAAACAGCACTTGTTCTGTCTAATACTCTCCAGCTTGTGTGTGTGTGCGCGTTGACGAGCCTGCGATGTGGACATGTTGCCACGGCAACTTCCATTTCTATTGTAACCCCGAACGCCCCCCACCCCCCCTTCCAGAATGACTAGAGCTCATAGCTGAAACCATTGAGCCAGAGCAGGAGAATTAAGCAATAAAGAACATTAGGAATGGGAATGTGTGTATGCGTGATCATGTGTGTGTACGCGTGTGTGCATGGCTGCGTGTGCAAGCGTGTGCGAGTGTGTGTGTGTGTGCGTGTGTGTGTGTGTGTGTGCGTGTGCACGTCTGTGTTCGCGCCTGGCCGTGTGTGCATGCGTGCGTGTGAAGCGTGTGGGCATGTGCACGCGCATAGAGGTTGTCAGCTGCAGCACTGCGGGGGGGATTGGGGGGGGGGGGGGGGTTGTGTTTGACAGTGCTCTCATAATGAACGGGGCAGAGGCGTTGGACACTGACAGCCCGCTCGTCTTTCTGCCCGGGAAAACTTTTTAACAGTGGTTGCCGCCGCAACCGTCAGCACAACTTGTACTGCACGTTTCGAATGTATATACGCACGCACGCGCACATACTTTACACACACACATACACACGCACGCACAGATGCAAGCACATTCACTAGACACACGGACACAATTAGCGGGCAAAGCCGCTCGTAGACTACATGTGTGTATGCTGTGCTAGACACATGCACAGACAAGATCATTCAAACGCACACGTAGGCGTCAATACAAAGGAGACAACCTCCGCTTGCATACAGTGCGGGCACGCACACACACATGCGCGCTCACGCACACAGACTGTTCGTAAGTCAGCGTGCATCATGGTTAGCAGACACAATTGTGACGGGTGTCAGCGCTGGCGGTAAACAAATTCTCCAATAAGCACGCACCGTGGATAGGTTGACAATAGTCATTACAAATAAAAGAAATAAAAGAGAAGAAGAAAATTGACAACCTGACAAAAACCCCACTACAACTCTGTGTTGAAGCGTGGATGAGCTCACAGTATTAACGCCTAGCACCGCTATTAGCCTAGCGGCGCTATTAGCCTAGCTGCGTTAGTAACCTAGCGCTTATATCGCATAGCGGCCCAGGGGGTGGAGACATGGAATTATAAGGGTTGGAGGTAATTGAATATGTAAACAAAGTCGATAAATAGGCACAGTCATCCTGGAGAAAGCTTGTTGACACCTCTCCCTTCAATGTCATATGGGTGCTCTTCCCAGAAGCTCCTCCCCCACACATTGGAAAAGCATTGCCAAGGCTTGGATAGCACCACTTTGTTTGTGCTCCCATGTACAGAGCCAGGGCTGGTGTAGAAACACCAGATTATTTTTCCAGCGCACGCACAACAGGCAGCTATAGCTGACCATGAAGAGATATTCCATGAATTTGACACAAAAGTGTATTAGCTTTCGAACGCTGAACTTTACATGCCCAATGTAGCGTAGGTAGCGTTGGTGGAGGACGTTTACGGTGGAGAACGTGGTGCAATTTGGCAATTGTGAATGAGATAAATTCAGTGCTTCTGCCCCCTTACAGCATAAACATGTTGTCATATGTTAATCATACTATTTAAGGAGCCAGGGCTGTGTAGAAGTATCAGATTAGTTTGTCAACACGCACAGAGAATGGTAAGATAGCGAAATGCGAGGAGATATTTGTTGAATTCGACAAAAAATGTGTTACCTTACATTTAGCTTGCAATAGCGGACTACACCTTTAATTGTGTTATATCTATAGTATAAAGGATTACGAGTCATTAACTATATGTATTGTTGAATATGTTCACTGTGTTATTAGGTTTTGTGTTACAATTCCCAAAAACCAAAAGGCATCCGTTTAATTACAGTAGAATAGGGGCAGGTGTTTAATATCGGCTACGTGTCCTTTGCCAAGTTAAAAGGCAGCTAAGATCATACTGTACTTTCAATATAAATATTGAAACATGAAGACAAGAAGTCAAACAAGAATAGAAATGGATTGCTTGCTTGTCCATCTATATCTTGGGGGAATATCCTGCTGTTGTCATGAACAGACCACAGTGTCACCATCTGTCAATCACTGATCCAATTCTATAGGTACGTAATGTATGCTGTTGGTGAGTGCCGGTATCAAACTCAGGTGTATTGCGGCCGGTTATATGCCTGACCAGAATGTACAGTGCAGGCCAATGCTACTGTATACCATGCTAACCGCAACTAGTGGTTTCAGTGCCTTGCTCAAGGGTTCAAAGGGCACACGCTTTACAAATCAGGGCAGTGTCATTTAATTTGCTGTATGTTTGATTTTTTACAAGAAAACAATATGATTAGGCTACACACACACAGACACACACACACACACATTGGCATGTCATTTTCCTAACAGATGGAGTAAGCATTTATCCTCACTGTCTGCTAGTGTTCAGTGTTCATACTGAAAATAATAATCTGGTGTTTCTACACAGCCCTGGCTACATGAATGTAAACAAAAACATAGTGGAGCAGACCGCACGACACAACACTACCCCAGCCTTGGCAAAGTGTTTATTGCTTTGTGTTAAAAGACAGCTACAACTCCTGCGTTGTCTTGCTCAGGGGCACCGCGGCAGTAACCATTTAGGAACATTGGCAAGACGCTAACGACGCACCAAGGCTCTGCAGTACGCGACTACAGGAGACACCTAGCAACAACGCAGTAGGCTGCTGTATTATGAGTAAACAAGGATAACCAGGATCACGGTGCACCTTCGTTCCTGTACAGAACTTAGCGAGCGTGCATGCACACACACACACACACACACACGCACGCACGCACGCACACACACATTTTGGCACCTCGTGAGGACTATTAGGGAGGTAGGGGACGTGTCAGGCGATTAGCCCGTGGGATGACACCCATCTTTGGTGATGAGCTGGCCCGGTCGCAGCCAGTTAGCGTCAGCCGAGACGGTGACTGGAGACATCGGCGTGTCTCTGGGGGTGACAACGTGATTGTGGGGGAAGGAGGGAAGGGGGGGGGGGGGGTGTTGTTGGCACCACGGAGAGTTTCCCACAAACCCTCAAGCAAACGTGTAAAGCGCCTCCCTAAAGATAGTCAGGCGAGAAAGGTGCGAGGTTTATCTGCGGCGATGGAAAATACTCCTGGGTCAAAAGGTGGAGATGAGGGGGGGGGGGGAGGGGGGACCAGCAAGGCATGTGGGTTAGCAGAGAGAGAGGATTTTTAATTTATCTGTTCCTAACCATCCCGTCATCACTGACACAGACTAACCAGGGTAATAAGCATTAAAATAGTGAAGGCTCTGCACAATGTATCTGTAAAATTACCCTGAGTGGTTAGAGGGTGACAAAGTCACAACACGTCTAAGAAAGAACGCCGTATACAGCGTGCTTCCTAATTATTTACTTTGCCCAACTGCTGTAAAAGTGGTGGTGCGGAACCTGCGGTTCAGGTGGTATATTGTTACAGTACCACCTGGACATGTATTTCTCCACGTTATCAGCATTGTATCACAGAAACCGTGTTCATTTCATGTTAGTTGAACTGTCTAGTGATAATATTTTAACTTTACTAAAATAACTGAGTGTAATTATAAGGATAAATAGTATTTGGAAACCCTGAAGTGATCTTGCAACGCCATACCGCGCTCTCTTGAGGGCTCCAGACCTCCAGATTTGAGAATTCGGGAAGTCTTTCCTCAGCTATTCTGTGTTCTTCGTTCATTAAATGATCTGTTTTACATGTAAAGTACTCGAGAGTCTCTCTCATTGTGCCTTGGCCCTCAGCTAAGACACAGTGAGGTCCAAAGAAAGCCCTGGGAACTTACAGTAACGGACGGAACAGGCAGACAACCATTTGCCCTGGCACATCGCGCGGATTAGGGTTCAAGGCCGGACTGGCTTATCTAAATTGTTACACATACTGAAAAGATTAAGATAAAATAATGGACCAAGTGGGCTGATTGCAGCAGGCAACAGTTTCCCCTCTCTAAAGCAAGCCTGGTTCTGCAACAGCGTGAAGGGGGCTAAATGTCAATGCCGGTCGAGAGATTAATATAGAAGGAAAATGTGTTTTTCTCAATGAAGAGGAGTGTCAGGTTTGCTACTTGGGACACGCAGAGAGGTTTGTTTCACCCTTGTCATTTTGACATCCATCCCGAGTCCTTGCATTGCTCCTCAACGCTGATATTTCCCATGTTAATGTAAATGTGAAGTGCTGTAGGTAAGTATACTGTAAGTTTGAAATACTCCTGTATACTTGGAATACTTAAGGGATAAGGGTTATTAAGTGTTTTACAACATCCTGTGTTCAATAATTTAAAAGAATATACATCCATAATACAGAATTGGGTTTCTCTACAACCACCGTGACCCTCCCATTTTTTTTGTTGAAAGGAACTACTTTCAGCAAAACTAATTAAGGATCTTATTTCTGAACCGCCTGCTCTGGGAATTATATTTCAAAATGCAGTGTATAAATTATTAATATAAGCATAATTCATGTTTTGTGTTGCCTCAGTTCAGGGGATTTGTTTTAAGCAGAGGTATGTGCGTATGTACAGTATGTTTAAGTATTTTACAATTTAGGGGAATAATATCTGTCCAGAACTATACTTACTTACTGTAAGTTACAACCTTTTAATGTGTCACAATATTTCCTGAAGAGCCTTCATGCACTCAAGGATATCATATTTCTTAAAGTTAATTAGATTTTGAAAGTGCTTCCACTGATTCATTACCATGCATATTTATTTTTCAATGCACAATCATTCATTCATGCTCTATTATTCAATACATGATTTAAAATAATAAGGTAATTTAAAGTAAGGATGATCAACAGTTGTATTACATGGCCACAGCACACAGTCGACAGTACGCTGCACCACAATATGCCTTTCCTTTATGGTTGTAACGCTGGGATGGTGAGGCGAGTGCAAATGAGCGAAAAACAACACATGCCGGAAAAGCATCGAGCCCCACGGCTCGTCCTTTAATTGAATTGAAAAGAACTCAAACAGCGAATACAAACTCAAAATAAACAGGCTTGGATAGTCACCTAATCTAGTAAGAACAGAAAACCTGACCATGAAACACATCTAGCATAAACCGAACAGGAACATGAAACAATAACCCACACCCCTTCCCAGCAGTCACAAGCCTATATGCCCTCACACCCACACGCCTGAAAGCAATCGGGCTGATCGCACGTGTGGGTGTGAGGCGCTGGGAATGCGGACAGTCCTTCCCCGCCCGTACCACATCGGCGAGACCAAGTGGTTGTAACAACGGTCGCCAAGGGAAACCACTACAGTGTGACGGGTCATGTAGTTGACCGATCCAAAGCCCTGCCTCTTTCCGCCTCTCCTCTAAAAACAGTTTTAGCATCTTATGAATCCGACAGAAAGTCAGTGAACTGTTTTCCTGAAATAGCTTTCTAAAGGCCAACGCCCACCCTGTGGGAGGTGCTGCGGGAGTATGGGTGAGGGGGTCCCTTTTAAGGGCAATCCAATCCCTGTGTGTCCAAAGCGTGAGCTGTGTACGGATTCTCTGCAGTAAGTCGGACTTGTTTCAGGTGGGGGTTGGTCTCCGCAAGGGTTGCGCTTTATCACCAATCCTGTTTGTGATATTCATGGACAGGATATCGAGGCGTAGTCATGGTGGGGAGGGGTTGCTGTTCGGTGGCCTGGGGATCTCATCGCTGCTTTTTGCAGATGATGTGGTCCTGATGGCATCATCGGTCCGTGACCTCAAGCACTCACTGGATCGGTTCGCAGCTGAGTGTGAAGCGGCTGGGATGAGGATTAGCACTGCTAAATCTGAGGCCATGGTTCTCAGGAAACCGATGGAGTGCCTACTCCGGGTGGGGAATGAGTCCTTACCCCAAGTGAAGGAGTTCATGTACTTCGGGTCTTGTTTGCAAGTGAGGGGACATTGGAGCAGGAGATTGGCCGGAGAATCGGAGCAGCGGGAGCGGTATTAGAATCACTGTACCGCACCGTTGTGACAAAAAGAGATCTGAGCCAGAAGGCAAAGCTTTAGATCTATCGAACACTTTTCATTCCTACCCTCACCTATGGTCATGAAGTGAAGCAGCTAAAATGGGTTTTCTCAGGAGGGCACTCGGAGTAGAGCCGCTGCTCCGTTGCGTCGATAGGAGCCATTTGAGGTGGTCATCTGGTAAGGATGGCCCCCTGGGCGCCTTCCTAGGGAGGTGTTCCAGGCACGTCCGGCTGGGAGGAGGATAGGCCTAGTATTTGTTTAATGCTGTTGGGCCTCCAATAATGACAACATCTCTAAAAGAGACTAACTACTTTTCATAAAACTTCCCTACTGTCCGGCTACTATTTAGTTAGCCTGGCTCCGCTCAACTCTTCTCTCAATCTTCTCTGAGATTGTAGTCTGTGAAACCCTGCAGGACCAATTAGCATCCATGGTGGGTGTGTAAATGCAATAACGTTGACGTCAAGCGTGTATTTTGGAATTGGTTGGCAGGATAAAGCGATGCATACAGTAACAAGCTGATTGGTTAAAGGCTGTCTAATAGTATAGATGGAGCAACAGGAGCGTAACTTAGCAGCACTTAGCTGACTAGCATGGGGTGAGGTTAGTGGCTACTCTGGGCACCTGTGGCATTACCCAGAGGCTAATAATATAAATGAAAAAAAGGAATGAATGCCGATGGCCATTTCTAGCGATGCTCCTCTGTGTGGGAGGGGCCTAATGGTACAGTTTATAAGGAGTGCTGTCCTTTGTGGGAGGTGCCTAAGGATACAGTATATAAGGAGTGCTGTCCTTTGTGGGAGGTGCCTAAGGATACATACAGTATATAAGGAGTGCTGTCCGCATGGTGAGTGTCAGACCAATCAGAACTGTGTGGGAGGGGCATGCATGCTTGGCTTTTCAAAATAAAACAATAATTTGTGTTGGCTAAAATGGCCTTTTATTTTTATTTTTTTACATGCAAGCAATACTTTGCTTTCACTTAATGGCCTTAAGCCAAATCAACTGCTGATATTAACTACTAACTGGTTAACTGCTGATATTAATTCCATATATATTTCAGAATAAATGTGTGTGTTTTAGAGACTAAAGATCATGCTCTGTATAGCTTCCACATAAATATTAATTGTGTGCAACAATATAGGCTACCTTTGAAGATAACATCGTGTTATCCATCCCACCAGTAACAGTTCCACGGCAACCAATTTCCTAAAGCTCAATAAATAAGCTATACAGATAAGGACTTTTCCATTTAAATGGCAGTAAACACAGTGTCTACCATTCATCTAATAAACCACTGAACATAAAAGACCATGGAATCATCATTAAGTTAATATTTTAAATGAGCGGTATTGCCTTTCCTCTCTCATGGACCAACAACGGCTGTTAACCCTAAAACCCCTGAAGTCATATATCAAAAGATGTACTGTATATCAATGTTTTATATATGTATATGTATGTTTTATATATATATTTATATATATATGTACATATATATATATATATACATATATGTATAGGTACTTTGGTAGTTCCATGTAGACAAATAACCTGTTGGCTGGTTTATACCACGTGTCCTCATTGAACCAGTATATTATTATATAATATATTCAGGTATCAGGTAGGTTATATTTTTAAATGTAATCTTTTACAGTTACTATTTACCAGACTAAAATTATAATGTAACATCATTTTTGGATTACCTTCATTTAGTAACATAATCCTATTACTTCCCATTACTTTTAGATTACTTCACACCTAAACATTGTTCTTTGAAATGGAACCCAAAGCAATTTGCTGTATTTGGTGGCACCAAATCTTTCTACTTTTGTGATGTTGCTCATGGAATCAGATTAAATTGGGATTTTATTTCAAATATTGATTGGCGTTAATGAAAGGTTAATAGGTAATTGTTTTATGCACTTTTCTTCTGAAAACATTGTTTTTTTTAATGTAAATTTGAAAGTAGTCCTGGAAGTCAAAATGTAATCTGATTTTATATTTGTTGGTAACTGTAATGGATTACAGTTACGAGGTTTTTTTTACAGGGAAGATAAAGTCGGGGTAAATTCACGAGGTCATTTCATTGTTGTTGATTCACTGTTTTCAGGGATTTGCGGTGGGTTTGCACAAGAGAGAGATGTGTAGAGAGAGGTGGGGGGAAGAGGGGACATGCTTGTGTTCTGTGTGAGAAAGCGGAACAACAAAACAAAATGTCCTTTGGTCTCTTCTGCTGTTAGAGGAGATATGTGCATGTAGCGTCATTATAGTCTATAAGGGTGTTTCATTTATATTATTAGTGGTGACTAAATGTCGTCCTGACGTCAAAATAAACAAAATAAAACTAGCCCGGCGTGTGTACGTGCATGCTGAATGTGCCAGGGAGCGTGGATAGCGTACAGTTTCAACGAAATCCTGGTTTCAGGACCACGGTCAGAGCCTCGCATTTGGCCAAACTTGACTCAGTTTGCATATACGCGCTGCCAATATTGAGAATATTTCAACAGCACAATCTCGAAGCCTCATTTGGAAAACGTAATGATACAGCTAATTGTGCAAAAATAACTGCATAGCCTATACGGAACGAAAAACTATAGTCTACGTTTGCACAAATAAATACATGAGCATTTCTGTTGGTTTTCTTTGTGTATATGTTCCTTACTGTCCTTTAAAAACGTAGGAAAGGCTGGGGAGTCATAATTTAGGGAAATGCGAGGCTATCGAGGATATTTAAATAGCCTACAGCCACTCTCCTTAATCACGGGATTTTGAATATGCAGTCCACCTGTTTTCTATCTCTTTGTCGCTCTCTCTCTCTCTCTCTCTCTCTCTCTCTCTCTCTCTCTCTCTCTCTCTCTCTCTCTCTCTATGCACACGTCCTTCTCGCTACCACAGAGCGCTCCGTCCAGCCGTCACATTATCATGAAGCCAGCCAACGGCTTCAGAGCGCCTCGGTATCTCTCCCTATCACCTCCCCCCCACGTCCCCCACTCTCTCTCTAGCTCTCTCTCTCTTTCTCTCTTGCGCTCTCTCTTTCTCTCTCCACAACAATAGACCACCCGCACGGCACGCCACGCGTACCGGACCGAGCGCTCTCTCAAGGGAGCCCGTACTACGCTGAACCGCGCATTGACTTCATGCAATTATAAATCGATTTGGTCTTTGTTGAGATGTTGGCTAACGCATCTCTTCCTTACACCTCGGTTTTCTCCGGCGCGGTAGAGATGTGGGAAACCTCGGCGATGCGCTTCTGCGTGGACGGATCCGAGTTGAAATAAGGAGCCGGTTCGGGGGTGGGGGGTGGGGGGGTTGGAGGGGGAGGGGGGGAGGGGGGAAGTGTACTGTATATAGGAAAAGCTGACGGGGGGTTGTTGAGGATGACTGACCAGTGACAAAGGAACGGGGAGCCCCTCTCGGCTGGACCTTGATAGAAGGGATCTAGGGGGGTCCGGTTTGGTCTTCTCTGGACAGCCGCTGATTTTGTTTGTGGTCGGGCGGGAGAACCATGCCGGTTCGGAGGGGTCATGTGGCGCCACAAAACACGTTTTTGGGAATAATCATCCGGAAATTCGAAGGACAAAGTGAGTATGCCTTCCCCCACCACCACCACCACCTTACACACACGCACACACACGCACACACACCACCCGCATGAGTACAGTACGCCGTGTGAATGCGTAGTCAGCGCTTCCTTTTTGCAATTGCATAATATGTGGAAGGAACTTGTGCGTGCGTTCTGCTTTTGCAGTTGTAGGCTTATGTATATGTGCAGGTATCCGTGAAACAAAGTTACGATACTTCCATATATTTGTTATTCCATTTGTTAACACTACTGATCACCTTTCTTGTTTAAAAAGATAGTATCGTGAGTTAATGTAATCTACATAAAATATACATTTTGATTGATTCATAATTATCTAGTCTGGGATATATTAAAATGCATTATTTGCCAAAATGGGTCAAACCTAAAAAAAACGTTTTTTGAGGTTTATTGTATAATGCTAACTACTGAACAAGACTCATACATATACCCAATATTCATTACATATGTATAACAACTAATAATTGGTTGACAACATTAAGTTATTTGATCTTATTCAAATGAAATATAAATTAATCATTATGATATGTCAAGTTGATTGAATGTTTAATAAAATACCAATGAGGTTTTAATTCATCTTTATGTGTAACTATTGCACTTAGGCTACAACATCCATAACCTAAATCTATCTTATCCTTAACCTTAAACCTCAAAAGTACTATGGGGAGTTTTGTAATGACTACATTTCCCATGAGTGAGCTGCGTGTTTGCATTGAATTCAGTGGACGACATAGCAGTTGGTCATCCGTTTTCAGGCAAAAGTATGTATCTCAATGTTTTGAAAAGTGTTTAGCAGACAATATGTCCCGGAGGCAACAAGGCATTTGATGGATTCATATTCTTATGTCTTAGACAGTTGTATCACATACTAAAGATGGCCACTGTATAAATACCAGTTATAACAACCATTAGCCCTTAACCTAATATATAATTGACCATCCCAAGCCCGCCCCTTTAACTTGCACTGTTACTGTAATGTTACTGTAACTAGGTATAGAAAAACAGTTGACAAGAGTTTCTGTCAGATTCAAAAAAACGCTCTCAACTGTTATTGGTAATTTATGGCTGTAGCCTAACCCATAACCAGACATTGTCTATAAAACTACTGCTTCACCAAGACGTATGAAGCACATAAGGCAGTGGTCCGCAACCCTGGTCATGTACTCACTGCCCAAAAACACCTGACTCAAATGAATTGGTCTCCATCAATCTCTGCAGAAGCCTGATAACGACCCATTCATGTGAATCAGGTGTGCTGGAGCAGGGAGACGTCTACAACATGCAGGGCAGTGGGTCCCCCAGGGCCAGGGTTGAGGACCACTGACATACTGTGGCATGCCTGTTCAGTAAACTGCCAGCATGCTCTGCTCGTCAGCACGCAAGCCTGTTCCCTGCCCTCTTTGTCAACATCATACCCAGAGTCATGAAAAGGAGTTGCGCCAATGGAAGTTCTACATTTCAAATGGTCACCTAGATGCAAAACAGTTCCAGGAAGTGCTTGGTGGGTCATTTTAATCGATAAATAGAGATGCATAACTGTAATTTTGGGTAATTGGTAGCCAAAAATGCAACAATTTATATTTACAATATAATATATAGGGTTCTTGTAGTTGCGGCTAACTTCCAGGAACTGTTTTGCGTTTCCATGATCCACCATTGCTGTGAAAAAACGGTCCATTGGAGTGAACGGAGGTGATGCGACTCTCTATTCTACAGGGCTCTGGTTGTACCAAATCAACACAATACCAATGATGTTTTAATGAATCTTTATGTGCAAATATTGCACTTAGTATGTCATTATTTACAACATCCATAACTTAAATCTATCTCATGCTGACATTAAACCTCCAAAGTACTATGGGGAGTTTTCCAAAGACTACATTTCCCATGAGTGAGCTGTGTGTTTGTAATTAATTCAAACTCCCTGTTTTGACAGATAAGAAGTTCCTCATCGCCAATGCACGCGTGCAGAACTGCGCCATCATCTACTGCAACGACGGCTTCTGCGAGATGACGGGCTTCTCCCGGCCGGACGTTATGCAGCGGCCGTGCACGTGTGACTTCCTGCACGGCGAGTTCACCAGCCGCCACGCCATCGCACAGGTGGCACAGGCGCTTATGGGCTCCGAGGAGCGAAAGGTAGAGATCACCTACCACCGCAAGGATGGTGAGTCTGCTGCGGGTCGCTGGCAAAGTCCTTGTAGGCAGGTCTGGCCACTCTGCGGCCATCTTGGTAGGGTCAATGTCCTTGATGACCAACTTATAGAGAGTGCTGGTGAGCAGGGGGGGGTCCGTGGACAGTGTGCAAAGCATAGCGGAGAAACAATCCAGAAAAGGCGTGCGCTTCAGCTCCCGATCAGCCCCGCTTGTGTAAGGCCAAGTGCTGTCCACAGGCACCCCCTGGAACCCCCTGGACCACAAGTACACTTGAACAAAATGGCTATTCATATTCAGAGAGATCTCTGCCCAGTATACCAACCTGAGTCTGCAGCAGGGTGAGTCTATGAAGGGCTTGTCTTTAAACCAGCTAACAATTAGGCTACCTGCTACTATATGCATATGTAGCTAAATGTTTCAGATTTTCAGAGCGCTCCACTCAATCGCATCAAGTCTGACTTTGTATGCCTAAGTGGGGGTTTACAGCTGGTCTGAATGTTAACCTGTGGTGCCATAGTTCAGCTCTGATGTCGTACGGTCACCACACGGGGGGAAGGGGAGCTGTTTATTAGACTGCACTGCACAGGGCATTATGGGTAGGATTTAGCTCACTTCCCCAAAGACTACCGTGTAATGTGAAGAGAAGGAGAAGTATTTCGTTTCACCGTTCAGCCTGTCCTCTGTGTTAGTCCTTGTCACTTTCAAGAGAGCTAGTGCACGCTATATGCTACTCTGTATTTATCATGCTGTAATAGCGCTGTATTCTGTCAGCTGGTCTTAACATTGTATTACCTCAAAACAATGTTATTAAATGCGTTGAACATATTATTTTCAAGTATTATGAACAAGTGAAGTAACATAATTTCTATTAGATTACGGTTGGTAATCTGATTCCAACACGCTTTTAAGTACATTTAATTGAACATCTTCATAGTGTAGAATACTCTTTACAGTAGCAGCTTAGCCCTTTGGCAAATGAAACTGTCTGTATCTTTATTGATCCTTATGTACAGTATGACCCACTGGCTGGCATATGCTGCTTTATAAATATTGTGCACAGATTACAATTTGCAGATGTTTTTGTTATGCAGAGCTAAAAGGTGGCCTCAAAAGATAGAGCCAATATCAACCGTGTCAGCCGTCCTGGTTCAGGGAGAGTTCATTTTTTCACTGACCTCTGACAATGACATGTGTACCTTAACAATTAAAGGCCTTTGTGTGATGACGATAATAGAATCCACGAATATCGCACCAGCTGTAGTGGTAATAGGACTGTATTAAAGGTGTAAGACCTGGCTCGGGGTCCTGAGAACTAACTTTAAGTCTACATTAAGTGCACCCCAGCTCTGAGACTGACTCCACCCACTGTGCAATGTCGAAAAATGCTAAAAAGTCCTATAAGGTGATTTTTAACGGATGTGAAGTGTAGAGATATTTTCAGAGCATAAAATCCATATTTTTATAAAAACCGGAATTTTGTTAATATTAACACCAGTGTCATGTCATCAGTGTCTTGTCACAATGCAGTTCTATTATTAAGTTCACAGCTCAAAGAAAACACAATTTAAGGTGCGGTTACACTTTAATTAAGGTACCAAAAGCTGTCCCGCCGTGCATCCTGCCGAACTAAGAGCGTGTTTATCCCTACATATTAGCTTTCCACTGGTAAGCAAACACTCAAGCTTTGTCAGGTTTTTCATTAACACCATTAGGCTAGTGAGTCAACATTCAGTAGCAGACAGCAAAACATTATATGGCAATGTGACTCATGTGGCCCAATAATGTGATAACTGGACCATTGCTGCAAACTATTCAATATTGAATCAAACCCACCAATGATGGCATTTCACATTTATAAGTAATTAGTTAAGATGGGAGTTATATCCAGGAATAGCACTTGTGTATGAGGCATACCTTTGTAGCTCAAACATTATGCTCTTGTTGTTAAAATACAAGTTTTTAAATGTCAATTTCTGCTTTCCTTAGCTTTGATTGATCAAAAATACAACATATGGTGCTTTGATTCATAGCCCGAGATGTTTATGCGTTCCGCATTTACCGCATCCTAAAACTAGACAGGACATTTCTGCAGTGTTATAATTGGCTTTCACTGATGTATCATGAGCTAACAAGATGTTTGTTCTAGAAATCTCTTCACCAGTTGACAGTGCAACTGTATGCATTAGCATCACTCTGCCGGCATCAATACATGTCAGGTTACACTGTGGTACCTAAACACTCAACAAAATGCCATGAAATGTCAGCTGTTGTGTGCGGTGAAAGACCTCAGGGTGTGTAAGCCAGCGACGGTGATGTGTGGTCTTGAGAGAGTTGGGAGGTTGTTCAGGTTAAGCGGTGTAAGACAGTTTAGAAGAGAGGGCTTCCTTGAAGCGATGGATATACTGTAGCGGCCGCTGAGATCAAAGACAGCAAGACAGAGTTCAAGGATAAAGCCTTAGGATACTGACACTGTCAAGTGGAGATCTCATATTATTTTCCAAGAGGTTTGAGATGTACTCTCTGCCCCTTAAAGGTATAGTCAGCTATAGCAAGCTAAATGTAAGTCAATGTCCTTTTTGTCCAATTAAAAAAATATCTCCGAGCATTTCGCTATCTTACCGCTTTCTGTGTGTGTTGTGTAAATAATGTGATACTTCTACACAGCCCTGGCTCCGTAAATAGTGACATAAACAAAGCAGCGAACACCCCACCAATCTAAAAAGCCGTAGCACTGCGCTTTGCTTCACAATGCATTTCGAGGTGTGAGGCGCCGCCGCGAAAGACTGCGGAGCGATACTGTTATCGATTTCAGCTCGAAGTTAGCAAGAATGACTAACCCTGCCTTTAACGTCCTCAACATGTATTAGAAAACAAAATGTAACAGGGAGAGGGGACAGGGAACACACTCTCAGAGTTAACAACGTTATAAACGCCGGCATCGTACACAAGGCGAATTCTGCACAGAAATCAAGGAGTGTCTCTTTAAACAAAACACCCCTCGACAAAATATGTCAACTGTCAGTTACATGCGTTCACCTTGTACTATAAACGCCATGAATCAACTGTGCCACCAAACTACAGGTATGACCACACCACAGCGTTGTCGTTGCGGTGATGCCTGCAGTGCTACTCCTATGAAGGGAATAAACTGGGTTGCCACAACCCTGCAAACAATCCAGCATAAACCAGAATGAATTCCATGCAGGCTGGTTCATACTGGTTAGTGCTGGTCCAGGCTGGTTTATACTGGTTAGTGCTGGGGTATTGCTGGCCCAGGCTGGTTCATACTGGTTAGTGCTGGTCCAGGCTGGTTTATACTGGATAGTGCTGGGGTATTGCTGGTCCAGGCTGGTTCATACTGGTTAGTGCTCATCCAGGCTGGTTCATACTGGTTAGTGCTGGTCCAGGCTGGTTTATACTGGTTAGTGCTGGGGTATTGCTGGTCCAGGGTGGTTCATACTGGTTAGTGCTGGTCCAGGCTGGTTTGTACTGTTTAGTGCTGGTGTAGTACTGGTCTAGCTGGTGGACCAGCATAGGCATGCTGTTCTGAAGCATCATGGTTCCAGCATGCAAAACATACCTTATGCTGGTGACCAGCAATGCTGGATTTGTAAGCAGGGAAGTGTCTGATCAGGCCACAACCTGCCTCAGGCCACACCAGAGCGTTGTACTCCCGGTGGGCCTCATTGATTTGCTGCACACATATCTGCTACAAATATCTTCATGCTGCATTGATCTGATTGGGAAAAAAAAAAAAAAGATTCCAAAAACACTCCATGCTGGATAGGGAGACATCGATGACGGCACCATTCCCTTCTCCAGGTCCCTGGGAGACTGAGATAAGAAGCCCTGGAGCAGAGCCCCAAGCCGTCGGCCCCAGATCCTGGGGAAAAGGCCTCATTACTCTCGTTTCATCCCAGGACTCTAATTACCTCCCTGTTTGTCTCGGTGCCTCTCCTACTACAAAGGGTGGCGCCGTTCTTTCAACTATCTAATAATCTCCTTTTTCATAGAAGACTAGCATGGATTACATTATCGCACTCGTCGTGGGCTGCAGGTTCGGAGGTTGGGGGAGCACAGTTTCATTCGAAGCCTCTGGGATTTCACTTGTGATCTCCCGCTCTACCCCCGCACATCCGTTCCAGGGGTGGTTGTCGCTGGCTGGTTACTATTTTCAGGCTCAAGCCACTGTGGACACAATCGCTCCAAACACACACACACAGACGCACACACATGACCTCTACAGTGTAGGGGGGGCAGCTGGCCACACGTGTCACGGTCACACTATCCCACGTGGCGTTTAGATGACGGAGTGCTTCCGTTTACTGTTACGCTCAAACAGTCCTGGTCAAACTCGAGATAAACCAGTTTTTACCTCCATCCCATTTAATCATAACACGGCTGTTGATAATAAGATTAAAATCTAAAGCATCCATTAATTGCAATAGCTTTATGTTTACCCAGCTATAATATCACTGTGCAACTATTTCTGCAGGCAGTTTTAACATTGGAGCATCTAGCTCAGTTGCCTAGCATCTAGTCTCGTGAATCAGGCACTATTTTGAAATTAAAACTAATTAAGTCAATGCGAGTTGTACCTTAGCATGTACAGTGACACATGTTGGCTGTTTTTCAAATTTACATTTCGTTGCCTTCCCCCACTCTGTTTAGTCAGGGAGTCAGTGAGCAATTTGTTATCATGCATTAGGTAGTGTATGCAGCCTGTTAAAAGTGTGTGCTTGCATGTTAAAAGCATCATTAAATGTTTACAAATGTGGCTTGTGTGTCATATACAGAGAGAGAGAGAGAGCGAGAGAGAGCGAGAGCGAGAGAGAGAGAGAGATTTCTCTGTGCTGGATGGACGGCTAATGATGCTGTATCTGAGACAAACGACTGAATGTGTCCTCGGCTAAAGGGTAAAGGGACACCTGGCATGAATCTGGGATGAGCAGGTGCGTTCTACAAATGACCGTTGAGTTAGCGTTTGTAAACCTCGCCGCTTCTCAGTCTCTGAATTTTGAACCAAAACAGAAATGCACAGCTGTGCTTCAAAACATACTGAGGAGCCCACCTTTAACTTTGCCCCTGTGATGCTTTGCCATGTGAAAAGTATAAAATGCTCTCATATCATAGAGAACGTACTGCACACAATTCAATCTTTGCTACAGCATATATATGTCTATGCTCTCTGATCATCGGGAATACATTGTTGCATGCATGCGGTCTGTATGGTGTATTATGTTACAACTGTCAACATTGGCTGCATTAGACACGTGCATGCCACACACATGCACACACATCAAACAAGAAGGAATAAAACTGCAAATATCTATTTTTTCCCCTCAAAGAGTGTATTTCCTCCAAGATTTTGATTAATGTGTTAATATCAAATATGTTATGGTCCAATTACGAATTATAAAATAGATGTGATAGCTTGTTTTGAATCGTATTCTTGTCTGAAGCTTGTGGCTGTAGCTATACAGAAATCTCACACTTTGTTAACAGCTTTTCATATTTCACGAGGCTGCTTCTCTCTGCTTCTAATATGTGACTGAAAAATTGTTTTTGAGAGACTTGGAAAGGCTATTAATAATGCTGCAAGTGAATACATACAAAGCACATGCAAAGGGAAATTAAATAACCTATAGCGTGTCTGTG
Source organism: Typhlichthys subterraneus (assembly GCA_027564835.1). Classification (NCBI taxonomy): domain Eukaryota; kingdom Metazoa; phylum Chordata; class Actinopteri; order Percopsiformes; family Amblyopsidae; genus Typhlichthys; species Typhlichthys subterraneus. The sequence continues at coordinate 1,163,578 of JAODUH010000012.1, read as the reverse complement.
TGTGTTAATTCAAATATAACAAAACTCCTCATATGCTGCAAAACATCTAACTTAGTGTGATAATCTCTTTTTTAGATTTAAAATCTAGTTGGACTTGTTTCTAATATAAATGGCTTATCCAGTGACTTAAATTAAGTAATTCTACACTTAATTTAAGAAATCTTATTAAGTGAATTTCACTTACTGCACTGGCAGCCAATTTTGCTTGTTTTATGCATAAGCAAGCTCAAAACTAATATATTTGCACTTAACCTGTATTTGATAGGGCATTTTTTGCAGTGTACATTCTTGAGGGATAGTAATAGCTAAGCTTTAAACTATTGTTTGTTTGGCCATATAATGTGCAATCATGCATTTTGATACTGAACACTTTTCAGCGGCATGCGATTCTAGATATACAGTATCTATGTTATAGATAAGGTTTCCAACATCACCTACATCTGCTATGTATATACCTGCTATAAAGCCAGGGTGCAATGTTTACAGTAACCTGTATCACCGAGGATAATGCAATTACAGGTACTTATTTGCCTGTAGTGGTTGTAGTTTGATTGAAAGTCTCTAGAGCGCAGATAATGGAAACCAAATCGTGTGGACAGGCTCCTGCAACCAACAAGATAAGAGCCAATGGCTTCAGCAGCCCACCGTCTCTCCCTGTTTGCTCGCTCGTCTCCATGGCTCGGCTTGTCGTGGAGAGCGTACCATTTGTGTCTGAGGAGCTGGGGCGGAAATAGGCGCGACAAGAGGCAGAGTAAGAATTGTGGGCATTACACGGTATGTAAAGCAAAGGGTTAACACGATAGGTATGCTGAAGGAATATGTATGCGCATAAAGCAGAATGAATACAACACGAATATCATATGACTGCTTCTGTCCCAGGAAGGGGGGGGGGGGGGTAGTAGTCCTTTTTGAAATTCAATCCAGCATCTTTTCCCAAACTGGTATGACTATGGATGAGTTGTCTTCAAAGCAACCTGTGTGCCCGTCTGTCTGCCTGCCTGCCTAAAGGGTGTACCTATACCAAGTCTTCCAAGCTTTTTCCAATGAGAGCTACTCCACGAAACCTCACACTGCGAGAGGACTCATTTGAATGTTGGCATAGGCTGTATGCACAGTGATAGCAAGCACGAGCATATCGCTAGAAGCTGGCTGTGAACGTTCTTAAGCGGAAACACATCGTTTTCAGGCAAGACAACAATAACCTAATTAATCTAACATACAGCACTGTAAGATAAAGGCAACGTTATTTCATCTGCTTCATTGTACCCTGGCAACATGGGCATTCCCCAACTTTCCCCGAACGAACATGTGGAATTGGCATCAACGTCCATAACAATAAGACGGTCGCTGACCTCCAGTGTTAACTCTGTACAGCAGCAACATAAACTCCACCAGACAGACAAGTTGCCCTCCCACACACACACACACACACACACACTCACGCACGCACGCACGCACACACACACTTTCTCTCTTCTCTCTCCTCAGACCTTCAGATTTAGAGTAATTCAGATGTTGACAAATTGTCAGTGACAAAGTGAACCATTGAATTTAACTGTGATTTGGCATTCTGGATAATAATAATAATAATAATAATAATAATCTATTTATATAGCACTTTCATACAGAATTGCAGGTGAAAGTACTTTACAGAGAGGGAATACATGTACAGGTGTGATTCCCATAAACAAATACAGAAATACAGAGAAACAAAATTAATAAAAACGGTTAAAGGAATCAGATTATTAAAAAATAAATAAAAGAAAAATTGAAACAGGTGCATACAAGAATACAATAAAAATACATAACATGAAATGACATATATTAATAAAAACGGTTAAAAGAATCAGATGAAAGAAATATAAGATAAATTTAAACTTTATAGTTTTAGTTGCTATGTCAGAATGAATAAGGTCCTCTGTGTAAACCCCCACCCATCTGGTGTTCTAGAGCCGGTCTAAACAAATGCCCAGAACTATTGGCAAACACAACAGGCCATCATTTGAAATCTGCATGTGAGTGAGCTTGTTTAATTCTGGGGAGAGGGTTTAGCAGTCTTGTTGACCCTTTTCTCAATGGATGTTGCATTCAAAGTGTCTGTTCTATGAATGCAAATATGACGTCTATTTTTGAGACTGCACAGCTCTGAGCAGCGGAGGCTGAACTGTTGCTCTGTGATGCATGTCATTTTTGTGGCAATGTAACAAATGGATAGAAATACTTTCGTCAAATGAGAATATAGCATTATTGTACCTCCAATACCTCCAATGTACACGGACTTGTGGGAGAACATTAGCGAGCAAATGCCAGTAATGAACACAGGAATATTGGTTTGTTTGTCAGGCTTATTCTGCTGTTCGTAACAGCATGTATCACTATGAGAACGCATCGTTTATAATTAATCTTTCCAACAATTCAGACGATTTTTCTGCTGTCCATCACGGCCCATCCCTGGGAAGAAAATAGTGCATCGGAGCAGTACAGCGTGGCGTTGTCTTGGCAACTGGCAGACAAGACGTGATATATCATTGTACCTCAGGAATTCATCCTGGCATGGGTTCCTATAGGGCAAGCACCTGCGTAACCAAACCTTGGCCCGGGCACAATAACGCCCTATCTGTTCAGCTAATTGATAGCAGGTGCATTACATGTACAGGGAGTTCAGTTTGGTGAAAGCTACAGTAACAGTCATAGGGAAAACAAACCAACTAACTAATAAACAAAAACACATAAATTATCTATAAATAAACTGTACATTACATGTAGGCTACACTACAAGTTTGTGTCCAGAATTGCCCTTGCCAGTGTAAATAAAAACAACATATGTATATATATAAATAGTTTAGGAGAAATGTGATGTTCTGTTGGGGCACTATATCTCAAGACAAAGACAAAAGTTCCCTCAAAACGCACGAGGTGTTTGTTTATGTAAATACAAACTCATACAGTATGTCGTGATCATGTCTGTGCCATAATGCATCAGAACAATGCTTTACTGTACATAACTCCCTGACAAACATACGAATATTGTCCGATGGTCTCCCACTGTGTATACTGAACAATATTTTGTGTCAATCTCGCCCTACTGTGAATGCCGCCCTTGGCAATCAAAGTAATTAGTCCAGCTGTGCCCTTGTCTGTCTGTAAAGGCTTCTCTATTTGCCCCTCCCCACAGCACCTATCTACTACTGTATTCCCCTGTCAGTCTGAGCAGCTACACCCCCACTGCACTGTATTAGTGTAGGCCATCATAATATCACAGCTCCAGGCTGTGATATTATGTGCCACCGTGAGATGATAGTGCCTCGCCCAGGCAGCGAGTAAAGGGTTATTAATCCAATACCCCCCCCTTCACACACACACACACAGAGCTCCTTTACCCCTCCCCATTCACCACCCTCAAAGACTTATCCACCCCACCTACCCTCGCTGCTTTGCTTTCACAGGACGGGCACAGCGCGGACATGAGTTGCCGTGTACCCCGACAGAGGTGCAGAGATTATTTAATCTGATCACGGCACCTGCATTCACATCTCGTATGGTTACGTTTTATTGCATATGATGTCCATAGCAATGATCCCTGTTGCTGTTGTTGTTTCTTCCTGCGCCTCATTCACGGATTAGATAGCCTATACTGTATTTAGAGGGCATGTTCATGAATGAGAGCTCATTCATTCCTCCCTCCTGCTGTCTAGCTCGCTCGATCATTTTCCATTCACAAGGGCCTTGTTGGGGATTTGGTCCATTCCAGATGTATTCAATGGATTAAGGTATTAGCGAACACAGCTTTTCCTTTGGGAGCGTTCCCTATAGCATCTCCTATATAGCACCCCTGGGAGAAACTTCCCAACCGCTTAGAGGTGCGCGGGTGGATTTGCGTTGTCGTCGGCAACCGCAGACGAACGTCATTTGTCCGTTGACCTAGGAACTGTCCTCACAGAGGCTTGACAGAGGTGCCTGACCGTTTCTGGGAAATGTCGCTTTCATTTACGGGCGAAAGCGCGCCGAGCATCCGTGTGTCTCGCTAACGGGGAGCGAAGATGCTAAACGTGATGCGCGCCGGGGTCAGCACTTTAGCGGCGCCCGCGGTGTCTCTTTGACAGAGATTGACTCAGCAAGCCCTTCTGAGCTTTCGTTTCAGCATCTCCTGCATTCTGTACGCAAACCCGTACTGACACCATTAGAGTATGAAGTCTCGGACACTGTTACTGTAGCAGCCAAGCCTGCCATTCTCATCTGACGCTCCTAATGTCTTTCTGTGTGTTTGAGTTGGCTGTATTCGTTCTGTCCAGCTGAAACCAGCCACAACTAATATTGGTGTTCTACATGTTGGTTGCAGACTGTACAGTGGTATCGATCAATGAGTCTTTACATTCAGTAAACGAAGTTGTCACTCAGAAATGTGAATCTTATTCTGGGCCTGAGCTAGTTCAGTTTTTCCTTTTTTTTACTGGTTGAAATACAAATCTCTCTGGATTTGAGTACTACACCTTTATGGTACCAATATACTGGTAGCCAACCAATATCGGCTACTGTACTGTACGGTATATTGCAACGTCACACCCAGGGTAGCTCTCCTCTCCGTTCTATGTTGCTGGAGTAAGCACTAGAGGTGATTTTTAAAAGACCGTTTCTATTTCTGGCATCCGCAGTGCAAATGTTTTTTTAGAAGCAGACCGTGGGCATATTTAAGACGTCTTTCTGGAAGAACTGACTAAATGCGGAGCTTGAACGTCAAGGGAGAACAGGGGAATCTCGGTCGTGACTCATGAGTCACTGACAGCCGAAGTCCAGCTACTACTACGCATGGAGTTGCTGTTCTCGTTCAATGAATGAGTGACTGCTGCCGAAGCACGACTAATACGATACTACACAATCAACTCTCTTCATTAGCCTATTTTCAGTATGGTGCACGTGAATAGTGTGCTGACATAAAGTAGGCTATTTAAGATTGTAGGCTGTATTCGCTGTGTGTCTGAATATCCCGTAAATGTCTAGTGAGTCTGCAATATGTCATTACATGGAATATAAAGTATGTTAATGTTCAATGAATATAAATATATAAATCGTCAACAAATATATTACAATTTTAGATCTGCATTTATCTTGCTGTTTTCAATGCAATGGAAAGGTGCTTTAATTGTCACATACACATTTTGGATAGTGGGGGAACACCAGAGCACCCAGACACAGGGAGAGCATTCAAACTCCACACAGAAAGGCCAGAACGACCAGGTTCCAAACCCGGGACCTTCTCGCTGTGAGGCCACAGTGCTATCCACTGGGCAACCGAACTGTCCAGTAAGCATGTAAGGGCTTCGTACAGTGTTATTTCAATGAGAATGGGAGGGGGAATCTTGGTCATGAGTGACGGAAAACCGGAAATGCCACTGGACAACTTGATGAACAAATTCAATCCTTTAATTAAAGGGAGAGAAATAATTAGTCTTGGATCTAGTCATCTAGTGGTTAGTCTCTACTAACCACTGGCCTGCAGCCGTCTATATACATCCAGCACACCCCAGCTACACACTGTAGACTTTGTCATTCATTCAGTAATCACATTACATTACAGATGTTTTACAACATTATTTATGCTGTAAAACATCTGAGCATGTGACAGTGGAGTTTGTAGTTACAGAAAGTAGTCACACATGTGTGTTGGTACATTTGAAGTCACAGAGATAAATACATTAGGAGTTCAATTATATAGTATCATTATTTCTCTCATACAAACACAACACAACAGTTACACCTTCTCAAATTATCCATTGCGTGTGCACAAATCTTATTCTACAAGTCACAAATTAAGACTACAATTATTGCAGTAACTATGGTGCAAAACACATTCACACACCGACACATCTATATCAAAAAAGTCATGGTATTTTATTGTTGGATATGTTACTAACACAAACACAAGTTGTTGTTTGTGTTAGTTCATGTACACCTCAATACTGCTTGTGTGTGTGTGCGTGTGTGTGTATGTTTAGGACAGCGAGGGATGTGTTGTTGCTTATTGCTTATTGTTTGTCTTTGACAGTGTAACGTTAGTCTTTCGTTGAATTAAAGGCAGGGTCAGTCATTTTTGCTAACGTGGAGCTCAAATATAAACAGTATCGATCCGCGGCCCCCCGGCGCCACCTCACACGTCGACATGCACTGTGAAGCAAAGCGTAGTGCTGCGGCTTTGCTGATACACACGGTGTTCGCCACTTTGATTATGCTCCTATTTACGGAGCCAGGGTGGGTAGAAGAAGCTACTCTGTTTGGATTTCTGTGTTGTTTGTGATCCAGTGTCAGTCTGCGCTTGTACTCACCTTAATCCATCCCATCACAGCCATAACACAAAGGACCTGAAATATTTTTTGCTGTCAATATACATAATACATGCCAAAATAACTGAAGGAAAATTTGTGGTTTGTCAGCATACTTGAAACATTGTCATAGTTTTACCAAAATGTAATGTATTTATACGCCTCAGGTCCAAACAACTTGTTTTCTAGAATCCATCTAATTTGTCCCTTTGTAGCGTAGTCTGTCTCTCTTTTATATATATATTTTTTTATTTTTTCCCCTCACAGTTCTAATAATAAACAGCATGCTGTATTTATAGCACATCTCACAGCGTGCCATCTGACAGAATCCTCTGAGCTTTCATTCCCACACGACGGATCTCCCAGATAACCTTTTACAGGGACACTGTATGGTGTCCAAAGCTTCACACAGATTATTCCCACTAATGCCACGGCCTTAGTGCCAAGGCTTTGTTGTATTCCATGAATTACTTGGGCTTTGTTTCCTGACCTTATATGCTTCTCTCACATGGAATGTAACACAAACGTTACATTCATACCGATTAAAGCGACGCATCTTGACCATGGAATGATGCCCGTTGGTTTATGCCCCTGGGGAGAACATTGTTTTAAATAACAGGGACTCCAGGCCCGACTGGTGAAGTCGGTTTATCAGTGGATAATAGGTAGACTCCTCAATGAACCGTTGGCCAGAAGACTTAGCCACGCCCATGGGTGTGTCTGTGTCGCTACAACTGACCCACATGGTTCTGAGCTGACCATACCATCAGAGACGACTTTGATAACATCCATATCCAACGTTGTGTCGTACCAATAATGGGAGAAATCGGAAAACAGCAGGGTTTACCTTCAGATGGCTTCAGTTTCTAAAGTACCATTTTATTAAAACATGTATGAAAATAAAAACATTTACAGTATTCCGGTACATCCCCACGGCGTACGCCTATCTAGAAAAATAGGCTTACTACCATTCAGTATTTATATGGTAGTTAATCGCTTTCAATTTAGATTGTTTCATTTTAATCAATTAGAGATATTGCAGCGAAGAAAAATTTAAAAGTGAAACTATTCGTGCAGCAAACCATAGGCGTTGTTTTGGGGGGAGATGCAGGGCATGTGTCCCCCTCAATATTTAGAACAAGTGTTTTTGGCAGAATAAAAACATGAAAGATGCACTGGGGCCGCCCGACTATATCGGAGCAGCGCATTATGCGTATTAAACCACTCATTGAACCGCTTGAGGTGAGTGAGTGATCAAGTCTACATTTTGAACACAACCTAGGTATGGACTGATATGGGTGTTCTGATGAAGCACTGTGCTAGGGTGTACGGAGATGTCATTATCTGTATAGAAGAGCGGAAGAAATGTGAAATTGCTTTTGCTTTTCTCTCTTTATATTTGTTTTTTACTGTCCATCTCTGTCTGGACTCTAGAGTACACCAAGTGAATTATCTCCATGACATACTGTTGATTACTGTGCTAGATTTGAGGGGAACTTGAGTTATTATAAATTGCTGTGAGAGTTAGAATGCATCCATCTTGTCGACAGGTTTCACTTTGGCTCCCTGGTGGACAAAGCATCCAGAACGACCACGCTGACTTTAATGGCCATTATGTGCCAAGCTGGAGTCCCTTCGCAGCCTCCCAGTACAGCTGACTTCCCCAGCTTGACTGAGCGGGAGGATGTGGGGGAGATGTTATATTTAGCCGCCGTGGCAGTGCAGTACCAACCTGGTGTAACCAGCCACGCTCCATTGGAAGAGTTAACAGCTGCTCCTACCTACTGGGCGTAGACCTCTGGTTTATGTAGCAACTATTGGACAGCTTTTAACCAAACGGCGTTGCTACAACTGTTTTAATCACCTCATCTAGCTCCACCACGATTTTGAAACACGCTTGACTACAACGTCATCTCAATGACCCACCTTGATTTGTCCGCCAGTAGGGTGGCTGTGAAAACGTTATTGCAAACAGAGTATAATATATATAATATAATATTCAGATGAGAGCAACTGTTGGGTGCACTCCAGTGCAGTTTCACCCAGTGTAGCTTAGCTAATACCACTTTAGCTCCGCCTTGCCAGTGCACACACACACACACTGTACGTATGCGCAAACGCAAACACACACACACACACACACACTGTACACACCTATTGGCCAGTGGTACACTCGCACGTAAAAACACACACACTGTACAGACAATCACACATATACACGCATACATTCTGTGCACATATACACCGTACAATTACACACACACACACCCATACAAAACCACACACACACACACACTGTACACACACCCACACGCACACCACATGCACTCGCATGCCAGATAAATCCACACAGCCATCAAGCCTGTGCAAAACAGCACAGGCAGCAATTTAAGACAATTTAATCGGCCAACAGTCAGTCAGAGAGAGAGAGAGAGAGAGAGAGAGAGAGAGGGAGAGGGAATGAGAGAAACCTTTCATTTCTTTTTCTGTGTGTGTGTGCGTGTTCACGTTTACCTTAAGCTCCCCTGAACAAGTCTCATTGTCTTAATTATTGATAGTGGAAATGGAATCTCGTGACATTTCCAGTGTCTTGAAACCAGAACTTCTCCCGCTGCGCTGCCTTTTTACCAGTGGGTGCACTCTTAATAATCGCACGATTAATAATTCCTGTTCGTTCAATTACTTACTGTAAGTGCGCACCAAGAGGCTCGTGGCCCCGTCTGTCACAAGCAGCTATGATATGATAACGGTGATCATGATACAGCTCAATATGTTCATGTTTTATCAACTCTACCCGCTCAACCCAACAAAAGAACAGCGAGAGATGTTAGCCACCTGGAGCTGTACAGGGATGAGTAGAGAAGAACGCAAGCCACTATAGCACACAGACGGTGGCATGAACTTCAAACCAAAACAATGTTGTTGTTGTGCAATGCTGTTTTCAACCACAAGGGGAATTCCAGACAAGGAGTGACCTTTATAGTATATCGCATCTTGAAATAATGAATTCAGGTGGGCTGAAGAATACTTTCCCACGAGTGTGTGTGTGTGTGTGTGTGTGTGTGTACTGTACATTTTTTATTTACAGTATATTTAATTTGTCATGAGAGAGAACTGTTGGGAAGAAGACAGCCTATTACTATAAATATGTTTTGTTATCTTTATTTATTATATCTCAGAATATCAAGAGACACTATCAGGCACTGTTATATCATATCTTGGAGGACAGTTTGTATGCTGATATATTGGTCCAGGCTGGTGTTGGCAAAGACTGTCCTTATCTGACAACCCTAATATCACATCTTATCTTACAGTATAAGCGCAATCTCATGACCCTTATGAGCAAACAGGAAAGTACTGAAGGTTGTTTGCTCACAAGCGTCATAACAAACAAACATAATTCGAAACGTCTTTGTGATGATTCCTCCTTGACAAAGTATCGATCTGTTCCCTCCGTTTTCCCCCGACCGTCGTGTCAGCACATTCTTGTCTCCGCCACCCGCAGGAGGATTAGCGACCAGGAAAGAACAGATTGTGTTTCCTGTATTAGTCCGACCCCGTGTCTGTCCATCACAGCAAAGGCAGCTGACTCATCGTCCTGTTTTCCCTTTTTTTAAACGAAGCTACTGTACCTTTGAGGATAGATGTATTAGGCTATATTAGAGCATTCATGAGAGAGAGAGAGAGAGAGAGAGAGAGAGAGAGAGAGCTAAGGGTGCTATAATGTCTTTATGCGTTGTACACACCCATACGCACCCTTTTGCCTTTCAAAGGTGTATTCTGTCACCGCGCTAGTTCAACTGCCTGTTCATCAGATCTAACTGTCTAGTCTGAAAGGGAAAACATGGTGTAAAATTAACACTACCGGCTGTGTGCATGGCAGGGTGTGTGTGTGTGTGTGTGTGTGTGTTCGTATGGGTGTATTTGTGTGCACAAGCAAGTAATTGTGATCTGTCATATCTGGGAGGGATGGAGGGAGGGAGGGGGAGAGAGAGAGAGAGAGAGAGAGAGAGAGAGAGAGAGAGAGAGAGAGAGAGAGAGTGAGAGAGAGAGAGAGAGA
>JAODUH010000012.1:1127651-1138650 GCA_027564835.1 Typhlichthys subterraneus | reverse complement strand
TAGTCCTTACTGTAACCCTACCTGCTGCTAAATACTAGTCCTTACTGTGACCCTACCTGCTGCTAAATACTAGTCCTAACTGTAACCCTACCTGCTGCTAAATACTAGTCCTTACTGTGACCCTACCTGCTGCTAAATACTAGTCCTAACTGTGACCCTACCTGCTGCTAAATACTAGTCCTTACTGTGAGACTACCTGCTGATAAACACCTTGAATAAAGGCATCCAAGCCACTACACAATAATGTTTTAAATTGATAACAGATACTGTATGTTAAAATACTTAACACTAGCCAAAGGTGTCCAAAATACACCAAATCCTTTGAAAATGAGACTCTTTAACGTCAACATTCTTGACACTCGTCTTGCTCGCCGTTTTCCCACAGTCGTCTGGGGACTACCTGACATTTGAGAAGTCGTTTGATCTCACCCTGGGATCCAACAAGACCACATTGACCCCGGATCCTGGAACTCGGCAGACGTACATCATCTTTCAGGAAGGGCCCACTCTGGTTACTAGAGCGGTAAGACCAATGTCGGAGGACGGAAGTGTGCGACGAGGTGGGCTGTTTGGATGCGTGTAAAGATAATAAAATGTACATACTTTTTTTTACTGTTTACCAAAATGTTTGTCATACCTCTATTTACTGTATTATTGTTTATTGTTGTTCATACAGTATGCCATGGAATAATAAAGTTATTTTCCCCCTCTACATATTTAGTTTGCTGATATTGGATCAAAACCAGAGGAAGGTGCTAACGAAATTAGGCAAGTCCCAATAGCAATATTTGCTAAATAAAGTGCGTGCTAGTGATTCCGCCATGTTTTTAAAGGCTAGTAGTAGCCTGGCTAACTTTTATCTTTGCATATTTGATAGCAAATGTTGTTTCTCACTGAAAATGCCGTCTAGGCTATGGCGATTATAGGCGAGTCTGACCACTCGGCAGCCATCTTGGAAACACTCCCTGACCATAGACTGTTAATATAAATGGACAGAACCTCCGTGACGTCACCATAGACAGTGTGTATAAATGGACAGACCCTCCGTGACGCCACCATAGACCGTGTCTGTATAAATGGACAGACCCTCCGTGACGTCTCCATAGACCGTGCATATAAACGGACAGGCCCTCCGTGATGTCACCATAGACTGTGTATATAAATGGACAGACCCTCTGTGACATCACCATAGACTGTATATATAAATGGACCCTCTGTGACGTCACCATAGACTGTATATATAAATGAACAAACCCTCTTTGATGTTGCCATAGATTTTCTCAAGAAGGTATTTGAACACCACGCTGTGCTGGCTCTGGCTGTCATCATTGCATAATTTTCCTCTCTTCTGCAGATTTGTGAATGGGTTTAACTTAAGTCTTAATGTGACATATGGCGCTACAGACTTTGGCAGTATTGGCACATACAACATGTCAGAATATAAACTCATACCACAAGGAAAGTAAGTATTTCTACAGCTCTTGGCGACTGTTGAAGTGTCAAAAAGGCTATCAATGTCTCTGTGTAGCCTGGGCATCAAGCCCAGTTGAATAAGTGAATACACCATATTATAATGAAGCCGATATTAGATTGTGCTACTATAATTTTGTTTAAACAGTGACTGTTGATTTATGTAGTTTATTTTAAGCCTCCAATGTCCAATTAGCTAATCTATCAGGTACTTTTATCCAAAGTGAGGTACAGTGACTGCAATTACATCAAGTATTAAAGAGCAGGTAGGTGTTACGTATATTTGTATGCAAAAAGGTAGGCCAGGGCTTGTGCACTTAATCTTAAAGGCTTAAGCACAATAGCCCTAGATTAACTTGTCTCCACTCATTAAGGACTCTTAGTATACATGTTAGATGTATGCTTTATAGAGAGTAGAAGCTGTTAAGAGGTTTAATTTGATGGTTTATGAAATACAGTGACCATATGAAAGTAGGTCATCATTTACATGAATTAATGGGATTACCAAGGTCAATCAGTGTCATCCTTTAATTTTCAGAAATGCCATCTGATTGGCCATCTGTCTGTGTATCTCTTAGGGAACCACAGTTTGTGATCAGCGGGGCCGGACAGAAGTGCACCTACACCCACCCGCTGGGTTTCGGAAGCTCATACACCTTCGTAATCCCCTCCACTCTTACGTTTGAGGCCGAGGTAGGTCAGCAGTCAAAAGGTTTCACGCTGCTGCATTTCAGTTACAATGACTGTTTCACGGCGCGTTTGTCTGTCTCTGTCCGTCCGTCCGTCTGTCTTCAGTGCGGGAAGCGCATCACAGCAGTGGAGGACATAAAACCCAACACCATCCACATGGCGTGGCAGATCCCCCAGTACTTCCTCATGACAATGGGAGAGGTGGTGTTCTCTGTGACCGGCCTGGAGTTCTCCTATTCGCAGGTAAAGGCTGGAAGGCACTCGGCCAATAAACGATTTGACCGAACTCTCGCTAAACCCGTCCACTATGCAGGGTCACTGCCACAAAGTCCTCCAGCAGATGTTTAAATTGATTAAAACATGTTAAGATTAAGATAACCGTTTATTTGAAGGTATGCCAAGTCCGTTATTGGTCCGAAACATTGATTAGGCCACCTCAAACTGTCTCTGCCCGACAGGCCCCTAGCAACATGAAGGCCGTTCTGCAAGCTGGATGGCTGTTTACCGTTGCCGTGGGAAACTTCATTGTCCTCATCGTGGCAGAAGCAGCCCAACTGCCTGACCAGGTTGGTGTATTACACGTCGCCAACATGATTTAACATTAAAGTTGCAGTTTATACACACTGTTTAAACGGCAAAGTAAAGTGCCTTTACACTGTTTAACCAGGTAAGTTCTAAGAACCAATAATAATTCACATTAAAGAAGAGGGACTGTAAAGAAACAGATGATTGAGATCAGGTGGCATATAATGATTGACAGGGTTGTTCAGTGTGAATTCTACGTATAATTTTTAATCAACTTTAAACACTCAGGCTAAACTCAGCGAGCGATTTAAACCAGGGGGGAGTTTGTTATTGTTTATGGCCGGACACGTCGAATGGAATTTCAACTGAATTCGCAAAGAAAGCAAACGTTTCCGAAGACATAATTCACAAACGGTAAACATAGCTTCTGCTGAACACTTTCCTAGTCATTACAAACAGCAACAGCGATTGCATATTACTGCCTGCCTGGCTGATTAAAAACACGTCTGGTTCACAAACCAATTTACATATATTTGAGGATCAGCAGGGAAACTATATAGGCTGCGTTCAAGAGCGTAAACTGTGCGTTTTCCTTTTCACCAGTGGGCAGAATACATCCTCTTTGCCTCACTGCTGATAGCAGTGTGTGTCATATTCGCCATCATGGCCTACTTCTACACCTACGTGGACCCGACCGAAATAGAGGCCCAGTTTGCCCAGACGGGGCCGGGGGACAAGACGAAACCTGTGGAGATGAAGAAGAGAGACTCGTCAGAGCGCCGCAAAGCGAAGAAGGGTTTGAGCTCTGACTCTGACTCAGACAAGGAAGAGCTTCCAAAGACCAAGATGTAAAAAGTGTTAAACAAAAAAGAAGAAAATACTCTCTCAGACTTGCATTCCCTTGTATAAAACTGCTGCCTGCATTACGGTTTCCATGTGTGTTGGTGTTTGTTGTCAGATAAAAGGCTGGTGATTTAAAGCCAATGCGCACGCACACACACATAATTTGGCTTGTTATATTTATTTATTTTTGCTCAGCAGTATTCAACCCTGGTCCTGGAGTCCACACACGTACTATTGTGAATTATGGTAAATAGATTGCAACTTGAAAGTTGCACATGAACACCTTAACTTGTAGTTTCCGATTGGGGAACCTCAACCTTTCAACAAATGGTGTTATATAATTTCCCAAAGAAGCAGGTGAGCCAGAACATTATGTACTTGTAACTATGACTTCTGAAGGTCTTTTCCAAATATCACATGAAGACGGCATGTTTTGAACAGTAAACTGCTGGGAATGCCGTGGTTAAGATTGGATGTTTGAGCCAGTTTATGGTAACAGCACTGTCGAACAAACGCTGGCTACGCTCTTGAGCTGTCGTCCCCAACCCTGGTCCTAGAGGGCCGCTGCCCTGCATGTTTTAGACGTCTCCCTGCCCAAACACACCTGATTCAAATGAATAGCTTGTTATAATGGCCCGTTCATTAGAATCGGCTGTGTTGGAGCAGGGAGACATCTAAAACATGCAGGGCAGCGGCCTTCTAGGACCAGGGTTGGGGAACCCTGCTCTTGAGGGACAGGCTTGGCGAGGACTGGCATTAATGAACTTTAGCCAAGACACATTTGGCTGTGTAATTTGTTTGTTTTTCAATGCAGTTATATATTGTTTTATTTAATGAGTGGTTTAATTTAAAATTTTTTTTTTTTTTTACCATTATCTTTGCATTGTGTAGCAAAATAAATTAAGCAATTTTTAATTTCTTATAGGATAGAAATATAAAATGGTAACTATTCCAACATTTGTATTTAATGTAGATATTGCATGTTTTATACTTTGTATTGTAATTTTCAAATTTCAAAATGGCTCAAATTCAACACCAATGGCTTTGTTTTAGACATGCATTATATCCCTAAATTAATGTTTCTGCTTGGTCTGGCAATTGGCCCCTGGTAAATATTATTTTTTTCTGGACAGTAGTGATGTGTGGAATTTTTTCATTATTTAGTACCCGTGTTCATTTATTTCTGGGGCGGGGGATGTTCCCAGTAAGGCATGGTATCTTTAGTCTCACACAAACTGTCTGTTAGCATTACATCTTTATTACCCATGTCACTGAAAGCTTAGATTAAGCTTACATTTAACTTGGGAATTCTCAAATGACACAAGCAAAGATTATATACAGTACTATAAACTGTCAGCTATGATAAAGGAAACCAAATGTACACATTTTCTATTTCTTTCCATAGCGTGTGTTTTCTGTAAGGTATAGTTTTGTTTTTTGTCATTACCAGAGGCAGGTGTCCATATCCATAATAAAGCATTCCTTATTTCCGCACTTAACTCTTTGCAGTTACAAAAATATCAGATTTCTTAATTCTTTCAATCCCTGTGTTGACAAAGTGTCTTGAAGCGAGTCAACATTATTGCTGTGTTAGCACAGTAGTAAATTCTGGAACTCTTCAGTAAACATAGCAAAACATGGCTATTGGCGACTTCTTGTGTTTTCTTCCCTCGTACAGGTTTTTTAAATATCCAAACACACTTTCAAAGTGCAAAAACAGATCCGAAATTAGAAGAAAAAAAAATACAAAGGTGCAAATCATACTACAAAACTTCTGTGAACGTAAAATAGGACATGGCACTTGCTAGCATTGGTGCGAAAGAGTGAACAGAAATGTCTGGAGCAAAGAGAAAAATGGCATCGGTTTGTGTCCAGCGGCAAACACAAGCTTGGCTTCTCCCCATCTGCAGTTCAATTTGGCCGAGCTAATGTCAACGAATGTGTTCGCTTTAAAAAAACGCCTGCACTGTCCCCCTCCTTGTAATTTCCTTTACCTCTAAATTAAATGTATAGCCTTTCCTTGAGGGGAAATTGCAAGTAAAGGAAAATCAGTTCCAATGTGGCAACTCTTGTATTTGTCCATGCCTCTTAACAAAATCAATGTTGGGAACAAATTATACCTTTTTGCATTTTCGAGGTTAGCAGTTCTTTATGTGGGGTTTGAGAACCCCCAATACATCTCATTATTAAGGAGGGGGAGTGTACAAAGTACAAATTAGTTTTATTATCCATCATTTTTTAAATGGTGTTTGTTATATTATTTTTGTTATGCTATGAGAAATGGGTACATAAATAGTGTGGCTGCGAACCATTTCTCATTGAGGGTCATGTCTCAAAGTTTAAAAACCAACGTTGTAGGCAATGTAAACGCCATTGCCGGCAATGGATCAAAGCTCCCTTCTCTCCTTGGCCAATTATAAGAGACCGAATAAGCAAAACTGAATAATTTGTCTAAACGAGTAAAATACACCTGCTTCTCTAACGAGATATAAGGAGTTACATCTGCCCCTAAACTAAGTCATGAAAATAATAATAATTTGAAATAACTGGAAATCAATTGTTTTACAATAAGACAAAACATAGAACGCTGTGTTGAATTTTACTCAAGTGAGCCGGAAAAAACAAAACAAAAGGGAAATTAAATTCCTAAATGTCAAAACGGCAGAACATAAAATGTGCATCTCAAAAAGGCAAGGCATTTTCTGATCTTTCGGTGTGAGTGACTGCTGAATTGTTAAATATCTACTTTTGATGTTTGAAACATTATCGGTATCTACAAAATGCGCATGACCACTTTGCACACAGTGATAAATTCACCGCCAACGAAGACGTCGACTCTTAATCACATACAGCACGGCGACTCCTGCTGCCTCGGAGGGCAAAGTTCACTTGCACTTTACCTGAGGTTTCATTAAGAATGCTGCAATTTGCCTAAAACGGGGAGTTTCGGAGCACCCGTGCACACACGCAAACTGGCAAGCCCCCGCCCCCACCCCCGCAGCGCCCACAGTGTGCAGGTAAGTGCGCAAGCTCGAACGCAAAAGATAATATCCCTGCAGGTTCGTCTAGCAAGCTTTCAGAGGTTCTAGGGATACGACTCCTGCATTCAAAAGGGAGGCATGGGGGAAGAAGTCTTTTCTTCTTCTAACAGATGTAGCGCTATAAGGTCCGGGCTCTTGTGAAGCAGTGGCGGTTTGTAAAATGGGTCTGCGCTCTCTCTCTCTCTCTCTATATATATATTGCCAGGTCTCACCCATCGCGCATCAACACCAGGCAATAATAAATAGGTTCTACCTCCCCCCGATGGCCTCTGCCGGTAATGCGCTACCACAGGCTTGGCAGAGATCGGCTCCCCCACGGACCGGGGAGCTAGGTGGTGATGTGTACAGGCAAGCTTGGCTCCCCTCCCGCCTTCTTGTGTTGGTGGGAGGTCAAAAAGCAGTCAGCTGGTGTTGAATGTCTTGACCCCTTGACCCTAGCGTGATGATGGGAGGAGCGGGGTAGGAAGGGCGGGGCCTGGGAGAGCAGAGCCAGGGCTGGGAACCAATCACTAGGGAGGCGAGGAGGATGTCGTTCTGGCCGTGGAGAAACTGTGAGAACAAGAGCTCAGTCGGTCACCGTTTAAAGTGTGTGTGTGTGTGTGTGTGAAAGAGTGTGTGATAAAAGAAACAGATCCTACAGTATGTCAAGTTAGTGGGCTGTTTGAGAGGTTACCCATTGTTTAAAACTTTACTTAAACTACTTAAAATACAGTGAACACAATGGATAGACGGAGTAGATTAACAGTAATAATTTCCACTGAAAACCAGTTTTAATTGTTGATGTGTGTTTTTCCTGTTTAGTACAAGGGCCTAGTTTGTCCTAGTACCGTGCTAGAACAGTTTGCGTTTCCCCTCAGCCTAGTTTGTCCTAGTACTAGAAAACAGTTTGCGTTTCCCCTTAGCCTAGTTTGTCCTAGTACTAGAAGACAGTTTGCGTTTCCCCTCAGCCTAGTTTGTCCTAGTACTAGAAAACAGTTTGCGTTTCCCCTCAGCCTAGTTTGTCAGTACTAGAAAACCCTTTTCCCCCTTGGTTGCATGTCGGTGGGTCGGCGGGGATATCGTACCTCTGCAGTCTGTGCACCATGTGAGCCACCAGGGAGTCGGAGATGCCAGGGTAGGCCTCCTCGGCCAGCATTATGGCCGCCCGCAGTTCGTCCAAGGCCATGGGGTTCCCGTTGACCTGCTCCTGCCGCGCCTTCAGCTGCCACAAATGGGGTTCGGGTTAAGAGAACTGCAGTATAGGCACTGTGTGTGTGTGTGTGCGCGCGCGCGCTCTAACTGCCATGTTTTAGCTAGTTCCATATATTGTGTTTCTCTCTACATATCGGTCTGGAGCGGCCAATGGATGTAAATCCCACTGACTGCCGATTGGACCACCTTCGACTAATAAGATGTTAATATTTGAACCAATGCACGCCTCCTTTTATCAACTAAAAACAAACAGGTGGATTGTGATTGGCCCGTTTAGAAAATAACGTAGGCTTAACAGTTTTTGAATGAAGGCAATTCAAATGTACTCAACTCATGACACTGCATAGCGAAATACTTCAGGTGAAGATACCTAGTAACTTATTATATATATTTAGTCTGTTTTTTAGTGCTGTTGTCAGTAAGGGGGAAGTAGGTGTCCATCTCAGCCCTTAACTTACCTCCGCCAGAGCAGGAGAGATGACCGTAGTCAGGCTCTGTGAATAAGGCCTCTTTGGAATGTCTTTCGTCTGCGGGAAAACAAACAGCGGGGTATGAAGGGCGTCGGGGTGGCACCAGCAGTACGGTTGTTTAACACTTGAGCGGTTAATAAAAAAATAAAAATAAAAATAAAAAAAAAGGAATTGCTCGTGTACCTGCTACCTCAAAGTGACGGATCTGCCCATCTTAAAAACACAAGTGGCATTACATGGATTAACTGCAAATAAGATGCAGTGTCTCTGGGGTTAATGGGTATTTTTTTATATTATAAAATATTACCGCCCAAGTACCTATGGCCACAACTCTGCAGTGAACTGTTTTGGGGCAAATGCACTTTGTGTTTCAGCCCATGCACATTTAGTTTTAGCTGCCTGGACGCCGCTTACGACAGCCTCCACAGCTAAATTCAGTTTGTGACACGCCCACATAAAAGACTGGAAGAGTTTCATTTTTGCTCCATTGAAATAAATACAATGCTCCATCTTTGTATAACTATTGAATCTTTGATAGTAGGCTATAACAGGGAAACAGACAAGTTCAATGAGGTTCTGTCGGATTCCAAAAATTCTCAACGGTTATTTTGAGGACATGTGAAAAGGGTCAGGGCTTGGGCTCGGGCTTGGGCTCGGTCAGCTGTGCTCTACACGGTCAACAAACTCTTGAATTGAGGGTTTTTCTCCAGATTGATAACTCACAATGAATAGCGTAGATATATGGTCAATGGAGGTTAGGAAAAAAGTTCTATATAGCGCTAAAACGTCTATGGCTTGACTGGACAGTCTTAGGGCGCAGCGACACTACACTGAAAACCTGAGACGGGAGGGCAAATTTGTACGACCACGCTTTCAGGCAAGAGCACCCCACCTGCTCCAACTGGCCCTCGCCGTTCTGGAGCTTCTTGGGGTCCTTCTCCCGGATGGTGAATATCCAGGAGTCGCTGCTGAAGTCGTTCCCACCCGACGCCTGGCCATCTTGTTCTCTGATTGGACGCAAAGCAGACGGGCTCAGAGAACTATAATGGATTTGACACAAACCTGAAAAAAGGGGTCAAATACTGTAGAAATCTTAAATATAAATATAGGAGGCATTTAAACCTTAATAGTTGAAACATTATCAAACATTATTTGAATTTAAAAGGAAATTAAAATATTGGGAAGTGTTCGCAGTCGTTTCCTCCTACTGGACGTAGACCTCTGGTTAATTTTTAAACTATTGGAGCAGAGCTGAACAAATCAACGTTGATGTTTTGATCGCCTCATCCAGCTCTACCACCATTCTGAAACACGCTAGACTTCAAACGTGTGGCATGCACACGTGTTCAGGGTGGGACTCTTATGAATCTATTGATAGATCCAGGACGAGCCCCCATGTTACAGCCTGGCTCAAAGGCCGTAAACTAAACATTACCCAAATCTAACTAACATACATTAACAGAATAACATACAATGAGGTGTGAATATCAGTAGGTGTATGTACTGAATATGCGTGGTGCGTGTTGCATGCTAACCAAATTAAGATACAACCCAAACAACAAAGGGCCTGTGTGGTGCCAGGAGGGTCAGAGAGTGAAATGAGAACTTATAATGCCCGGCCAGGTGATGCCAATCAAGGCTAATTAAGCTCTAACCACATCCAGGCCAGGGATGTCACAACGTCATCTCACTAACCCATGCTGATTGGTCCGCCAGCAGGGTGGCGGTGTGAACGCTAACGCGAACAGGGTTTCCTGTTGACTGTAATCTCAACGAAAGGAAATGGAGCAGAGAGAAATAGTCGGGCGGAGCCAGGCTAGTGACACCCTCATTTGAGAAGCACTGTGGAACCCCCCCCCAATCAGAGAAGCACGGTGACCCTGTGGACTTACGAGTCGGACTCGTCGGAGCTGGACTCCGTGGTCTTGGACTGCTCGGCCTTCCACTTCTTATACTTGTCCACCAGCTCCGTCAGGTACGACGTCTTCTTGGCGTGCCGCACGATGAGCTTGTGCTTCAGCAGCTCCTTAGCAGTGGGCCTCTGTTGGGGAGATGGGGAAGTAACCTCGGTTAGTCCGCCAGGCACAGTCGGAAAACTGCAGTGTAGAACTCCGTTTATTTTCATTTGTATATAATTATACTGTGTGAAGTCTCAGCAAAATGGTCAGGAGTTGCTCCCTCTGTGGTCCCTTCCCAAGGATTAATCCTTTTTAATGTGGGTTTTACGGGCGTTTCTACTTGCCCCCCGAGGGAGGAGCAGGTTATGGGGGTGTCATTTGCTTCCATGTGAAAATTGGGGTTGTAAAGTCCTTTGAGACTAATGTAATTACGGGCTATAAAAATAAAATTGACTTGCCAGATTGCTGAAATGTAGGTTACAGCAACATAGTATAATGGTACAGTCATGTATTGATTTGAGCATTTTTTTTAAATGAGACAGACACTGCTCTCCACACACACTGACATTACAGCGAAAATGGATCTGTGCAAATGGTGGAAAGTAAGTCAAAGCCCTGCTGAAAATCAAGTGATGGCTCAGTGCACTTGCATCTTACGATCACAGCGGCTGACTTTTTTTTTGTTTTCCTTCAAGTTACAACCTGCAGCTGGAAACCAGAGACTTCTCTGTACAGATAAGTACAACTCTCAAAGCCATTTGTGTGCGTGTCTGCAAATAATAAGCAGATGGCAACAACACACAAAATACATTTGACATGGTTAAAAGCGGGGTTGGGGGGGGGGGGGGGGGGCAACACTTTAAAATAATAT
>JAODUH010000012.1:1061257-1074618 GCA_027564835.1 Typhlichthys subterraneus | reverse complement strand
AAGCCGACGCGGTGTTTTTCATTATTATAGTGTCACCCCCCCCCCCCCACACACACACATCCACACACCCCATATATCTGAGAATGTCCTTGACACAGTAAAAGAAACAGTCCTTCGCATGCCTCTACTGTATATCACTTTGTACACAGTTGTCTCACATGCTATATTCCTTCTTCCCTTCCCTTCCATGCTTCACACTGTCCAATCCAAACTGAGGCCAGATAAACTTTTCAAATGCCACTCCGCTACCTTTTAAATTCCTTGAAGAAAGATTAATAAAATGTGCACCAGAGTCATCTTATACTCAAATTGCATTTCATACGTTTGTGAATCTGCTCAAGTGTCTTGGAAGAAAATCAATGGTACCTCGATTTGTTCCAATGATTGAAGTCACATATCTGGAATTCAGATTTTCAGATTGAGGATGAAGCATTTTTAATATGACACAATGGATTTTCATGTGCCTGGGGGGAATTCAATTATTGAATTATGGTATAAACTCCTTTAATTAAGAGTAACTACATCAATATTTTAATCCAGGTTTCCCAAATATCTGCACTCCTCCATCTCACCACAGTTTTACAGACATTTCCAGTATGATTTAAATCTGTCTGTTATCTTGAATTGTATGTATGGTTATTACAGATACATACAGCAGGACATACTATAAGCAGTACCCGTGGTATTCCATCACATATGTTTGCCACGCAAGCCATTATGGGTAATGTTCCCACATTTGTCCGCCAACTGGAACGAAACGCTTGGGTACGGAGTTTGGGTGCCATTTTGGTTCAAGACAACACAGACGGGAGCGGGAATCGTACCGGTAGTCTTTCAACAATGGTGCCGACTTCGTGGCTTTTTTTAAAGCCGTCAAGAAAGCAGTCTATGTAAAAGATATATAAATAAAAACATGTGTGGATGTGTAAGGGTTTATTCATGCATTCGTGTAATACACGATGATATTCCCCTCACTTAAAAGTCTTTGGAGTTGCGTGGCTGTCAACATGATGGATAATGTTTTTGGGGGGATGTCTCCCAGGACTGATCTGTTGTCTGCACTATATCAACTGCGGAGGACAGAGAACGAATGAAAGAGAGAGAGATAGCGATAGAGAGAGGGAGCGAGAAAGAGGGAGAGAGAGAGAGAGAGAGAGAGAGAGAGACAGACAAGAGGGGAAGGGGGAATGAGAGGAAGAAGTAGGGAAAAAGAGGAGCAGCAATGTGAAGAGTATCTCTGAACCCTTCCTCATTATAGCCAAAATCCTGCTGGGGGAAAAAGACACAAACTGGGGCGATTTGAAGTTTAAAGAAATTCGCTTTCTCTTTCTCCACCACTAAGTCACTACTTTCATAACAAGGAACACACACACATACACACACATACACACACACACACACTCACACACATGCACACATGGATATTACCCCATCACCAGCCTATGGGAACTCATTAGCTTCCCAGACGAGTGGTGCCACAAGTTGTCAGGTCTGTCCCTGGTGACCTTGGTTATTTCTGCCATCACATTTGAATGTAGAGCTGAACAGAGATGTGCTATAGGGTGGAGGGAGGGAGGGAGGGAGAGGTACCAGAGATTGAAGCCTATGGTACAGAGGTCAAAGGCTTGTGTTACTGTGGAGTGTCTACCTGTCTCCTCCGATGACGTGACCTGTATAACGTGCTATACTTGATTGTATTCTCTGTTAATTCATGTCATGTTCAAGGCTTCTGCTAAATGATCCATACTGTGTTTACTTGGGAGTTGATTTTACAAAATGTTACGCTTTGGTGAAAAATAAATGCATCAAAGATTAACAATTAATGTCAAAACATTTTAATTTATTTAGCCATTAAGAAAAATGATCTTGTCAAAAAGGGGATTAAGATATAGAGATTATAAAAATATGGTTATAATAGCATTGAATTTCATGGTGTTGACAATCTTCGAAGATTGGATTAAGATGTAATCCAAATATATATAATATATACAAAATGTAATGTCTCAGGCAATATATCTGGGACTCATGTATAATTTCTTGCATCTTTGTATCTAGGTGCCAGTGCAACACAATCAAATATTATTTATTCATATATTGTAATGTATGAGTATTAATTTAGCAAAGCTTTAAGGGCTTTCAACCCTCGTTTCAAGGGGGGGCAATGAGGCATAGGGCCTATTTGTTATTGTTGTGGAAGTTATTTTAACCTCTGGGTGACCGTTTAAGCAGCACTTCTACTCTCCCATAACAACCTATAATGTTAATGACATAAAGCCACTATCTCAAGTACCAATACGAGTTAATGCTATGACCCTGGATGGAGGTTACGAGGTCACCCACTCTCTGCTTTAGGAATGATCTACGCCCAGCCCAGAGATATGGGTTGATGGCATAAACTAAATCCAATAGGGATATTGCATTCCATTGATTTTTAGCCACCTTCAAATACATGTATGTCAGGAAGATTGTTGTGTGTTTATGTGTGTGTGTGTGTGTGCGTGTGTGTTTGTGTGTGTGTGTGCATGTGTTTGTGCGTGTACTAACTAAATTAAATAATTATTACATATTACTCATCAAAACACATTTCTCCAAGAATCCCATTCCAATGCTTGGAGACTCATGTGGCTGTGGAAAATACAGATATCTTATACATTAATAAAACTGCAAGGATATTGCCAGATAACAAATTGTTTTGTGTCCCTTAAAGCTAGAAAAACGGTGCTGGGAATAGTAGAAGCATATCGCCGTATTGGGAGATTTATACTTTATTAGTAATTTTTATTGTTATTTATTATTTATATTGATTTATAGTTGGATGTTTTTGCACTCCGGGAGACATAATAGGGCATGCGACTGTAACTTAGAGTGAGTGAGCTATTATTAGCTAGCAGTGTTTCGCTTGCCAGCCCACTGCTGAGAGAGAGGGAACAGGGTTATTTGTTAAATGCCACCACTACTGTACTGGTGTCCTAATTGGATTTCTCACTCAAAATGTCCCCCACACTCTTTATGGAACTGACCTCTGAGTCCGTTGTGTAGTAGCGCCAGCAGCACATTTGGCGTGAACACAGGCATATGGCTGACACACTCTGGTTAAGGTAATCACCAACAACACCAGCAAAACAGATGCAATCTCTGCATGCAATGTGTATTTACCCACAATACACCTACACCGACACACAGTACTGCTGAATCTGTAGAGATGTAGACTCAGCCACACATTTGCAAATAAACAAAGATAGTGTTTCAATTTGAATAACTGCTAATGCAAATACAATATGTCTTGCTGTCTGTATTCAACCTTTACCTTATCATACAGAATTGTCAATTTGACTATGTACTTTGCAGAAGTTTGTCCTCACTGCGACAATTTCACTTTATTGCAGACCCAGGTCCATATCACAACAAATATGAGAAAAACATTAGAGAAACTAATTATCATCCATATTCCAACTCTAAACTGACTTATTGTCTTACTGCTATATCTGCCGTAACAGTGGTATTAAAGGCCCCACATCATTCAAATGTCTATCAAACAGTCAACTGGGTCTTTTTCTCTTCTAGCTAATTTAGTGTTGATTTTGTTTTTCTTACATTGCCTAACTTGATTGGTCACATCTGATCCTGCTTGTTTTGGCATGAAGAATGTTGGCAAAATGTTAGACAAATTTAAAAATAAGTTCAGCCCTTTCGCGACAGATGCTGACCACGCTTGAACAACATATATTTTATAATAAGGGACTTATAATAGGACACAACATCCTAAATTAATGGGGTAGCCTCTTATTGACAAATTTGTATTTTGAATTTGCTAACATGACGTTTAAATTAACAAAACTCCTCCAGATGTGGTATTGACCACAGGTGTGATGCATTGCCGGTAAATGCTTTCCTAATTAAAGCTAATTAATGCATATCAACACTGAATCACGCGTGTCGGCAATGTTTAATTACCGCATGAGCAAATGAAGTGAAACGTTAACATGGAGTCAGCATATTGTTGACTGCTCATATTTGGCCAACATAGATCCATTGAGCAAACATGTGTTCATTTATAGCCGTGATAAGGAAATGGCTCTGCACTGCTATTTGCATGTAAATGGATTTATTTAAAAGCCTATTGAGGCCATAGTCACACATTTTGGAGGGCACGACACACACCATTTCAGTGCCATAAAGGCAGCTTTCAATCACTCGGTGTGAATTTAATGGTGCAAATTTCAAACGTTCTTTAAGGAAAAAAAATCAATAATACAATAATACAACAGAACGATACAATCTGTATGGAAATGTGTCGTTCCGTTTCCCCGCAATGTATTATTCCCTATATATCTCCTTTCTTTTCTGTCAGGGCTAGGCGGAATGTCACATTTAATATTCACAACAATCTCCGCCAATCCCCTGGAGTTCCACGGTGCCAGATGATGAGCAGGCTGTCAGGGGTCACCCGGCAAATGGGTCGCTCTCTGAGTGGCCTTTGGGCCCTCTGCGGAAGTGACCCAATATCACCGGCCAGACCCATGCCAAGCCCTGCTGTCTCGCGGCCGGTGCATATTTCCATCAGAGGATCAGTACTTCCCCAAGGAGAAGCCGAACAGTTTTACGAGTTTCCTTCGCCTTTGTCTTTCTTGTCTCTTTACTTTTATAAACACAAGGTCTCGTCAGAGAGCTTTCTCTGTTCATTTCTATCAAAAGCCCCACGGGGGAATCACAGAGCTTAGAGTTGTGTCTTACTGCTGGTGTTCTATAGCCCATAAAACCCTCAAAAATAAAAAATAAAATGTAATTTAGTGATTTGTCAGCTCTGTCCCTGAGGGGTGTTTAATGCGGAGATGGGCTATCTTTGAAATGTGTTGTTTGGAAGCTGCATTGTGTGAGCCATTCTTTAAAAAGTATTTGTTGCGTAGTTGTTGTTTTTTTTGTTGTCTTTTTGGTCCTATCAAAAAGACAACAAAAAAAACGTGTGTGGTTCACACACACGCACGCACGCACACACACACACACACACACACACACCCACACACACACACACACACACACAGTGGGTGTAAACATGCTTGTCTCTGTGATATGAACTATGAAGTTGTTCAAGTGTACAATATAGACAATGCGTCCGTTTGCCCCTGGGCCATCAGTTAAATGATGCTTATCATTGTTGTCCTCACGGCTCAGTCCCCGGAACATTCCCCACACACACGTGGACAAATAAACATCCTCTCCACATAGACACCCCTTCATTTTCTTTTGTCATTCAAACCTGACTCCACCTCTTTTGTCCTCTATACCAGAAAAGCCCCCACCACAACCACCCTCTCTTCACAGGACTGGTCAGAGCTAGGCAGCCACCAGACCATGTCTTTGTGACACTCCTTATCTTTCATACGCTGCTGCTCTTGTGTGGACCCCCCTCCACCCCCCACCCCCAGTCCCCCACATTATCCATTCACACCCACCAGTACAGACAGACGGGCATGTGCCACTCACATCTCCCCCTCCCCGACCCGCCTTTTCGTCCATCAACAATAGCGACCGCCGAGCCAAAATGGCAGCCTTTCCTGGCCGCGGTCTCCCAGGGGTGTGGGGCTTTGGTGTGGGCGTATCGGCCAAGTCGATCTTAATGCACGTCGTCCTCAACAAATTGGCCGGTTTGCTTAAGAGTCAGCCGTGGCCCATGAATATTTGATGCTGCCCCAGCCTAGTAAGGCCTGTACAATGACACGGTCTTATCTTATTTAGACAGACTGAGGGGAAGGGCGGGAAAAGGGAGTGATTCTTACTGGTCTGACCCAATAAAACCCCTCCGTTGCTCTCCAGAGATCTAGAACACAGCAGAAGAAGAACACATTTGGATTTGTTGGAATTCAGGAACCAATTGCCTGTGGCTTGAGTGGAGCTTTATTTGGGCTACCACTGACCCTGAAGGTCATGAAAAATCTCATCGCAAAAAAGATAACCGCCGTCCAATGTCAATTCACAAAAAGAAGGCAAATCCTGTATTGAAACACTCCAATGTATTCTACAGTGATACAAAAATGAACACATTATCCCCCCCCCCTTCATTTCTCTATGTCTCTCTTTCTTTTTTTCCATCCTATCTTTTATTTTATCTCTGTCTGCCTTTTGTCTGTCCCTCTGGGCTTGGGGTGGCCATGTGATTTAAAAAGCCCTCTCATATTGCCTTGGTTGTGATGGCTGGTAATACTGTAGCCTCCAAATCAATGGAGCCTGTCCCACATTTCGCTGCGGTCTCAACTCTATATAAAGGGATCTGGAGGGCAGTCTATATTTTTATTACCTGCAGAGAGAAATGGAGAGGCCAGCACTAGGATCTTATTTCTATCACACACACACGCGCGCACACACACACACACACACAAGCTTGCGCACACATGCAAACACACACACACAGTTCGAGACTTGTGTACAGTCTCTTAGAGAAGCACACAAATAAACATACAAAACAAACATCAACATACACGTACACGTACACACACACACACATGCACACGCACGCACACAGAACAGTCATCCACATTGAGAAGATGCCACATTCTTTCCTGATTTGGCAGATTATGATACTGTAGCAACAGAGATACCATCTCGTTTGTAGGTTTGTGTGTGTTTGTGTGTATTGTGTATATTTGTCTTTGTAGTACAAATACATTTCCCTGGGTGTGGTTTGAAGTGCTTGCACTGTTCTCTGCCCCTCCCTCTATAGACAGTGGTGTTTAGAGCAGATGGCGGAACATGCGGTTCAGGAAGGGAGGCCGTGATCAACAAGGAAATCAAAGACTGTATCTTTACCTGCTTGCTTATCGACAGTTATAGCTTCACCCCGTACTCCAACAGCCAGAGCTACAGACTGGGCCTCCCCTTTAAATCTCCATGCACCTGTCACTGCGTGAGCTATATGCTAGCCGCCATAGGGCCACCCTTAGTCAGCAGGCTAATTAAATCCAGCGCTTTTCATTTTGTGTGCTAATGTGCTTTTAATTGGATTACAGGCCGGGTCACCGGGATTGGGTTCAAGAAGGGGTTGGGGAGGAACAAGGAGAGGTTGGTGATCCGAAAAGTATGTGTGTGTGTGCGTGCCTGCGTGCATGTATGTGCGTGGGGAGAAGGTCAGAGCAAGGGTGGATGCACAGAGGACAGGGAGAAGTGAAGATGGAAGTAACGTTGAGCTGTGTGTCTGCATGTTTCTGCGTGTGCGTGTGTGTGTGTGTGCATGCGTGTGTGTGTGTGTGTTTACAGTCGGGCGATAAGAGGGACGTGGTGCATTTGGAGAAGAAAAGGAGGGAGGAGATGGGGAGAGAGACAAAGAGAGAGGAGGAGAGGCTTTGATGTGTCGGGGTAGCAGAGGGGAATTTGGCATCTGGGGGGGCGAACGAGGCAAAAATTAGAAAATGTATGGGGAGAGAGAAAGAGAGAGAGGTTTGGTGCAGTGATAAGAAATTAATGAGTTTGTTTATTGTCTAGTTGGTCTAAGGTTTGAGACGGGGGAACACGCCTGCACTCAAAGCAGGGCTTGAGCTTTCAACAGTGGTGCACTGTTTTCTCGTCGAGAAAAAGAGAACGAATTTCTGATCCGACGTTTAACTTTCAGGCTTAACTAATTCAAAGATGTCCAAATCGTTGCACACTTCTTTAGTATTCAAGTCACTGACGGTGACCAGATTAAATCGAGCTATGTTTTTCTCTTCTTTTTTTCCCCCCTGTAAGAGTGAGGTCAATGTTAAATTTTTTGGTGGAACAAATAAATAAATTACAGATGGATCGATGGGGTTTTAATCTGCGGCTAGCCCTGAGGATCTGCCAAGATATGGCTCTCTAACCCACCCACTGCCAACAACCCATGGCTGCCTGCTTGTTAATTTAACTCATGTCTACTATAAGATGACCCCTCACCTCTGGTGCAAAGGCTCACGCTACGCACGAACACTAGCATTAAATGCTAATGTCCTTCAAGGCTTCCTCATATGCATTACCTACAGTATATTGCTTCTATATTTTGTGGTGAACACATTATTGTGGTTCTTCTGGAATCTTCAAGTCGTGTTGTGGAATGCGGCATATGCTTTACGAACAAGGCTAATTAGTGAGCAGTCTCCTCGGGTACTAAATCAGATCCACATGGCATTAAAGATGTATTAGAGTTTATCACTGCTGTATCTGACCTGTAGAATGAGGCTGGCCTGCCATGCTGAAGCCACAGGAAAGAAACACAATGTGTCTGTGTTGTGTAAGCCCTCCTGCATCTGAAGCACACCTCAGCCAGATGATGTCAAAATCAATACGACGTTGTCATCAGGCCGGTTGCCAGAGTAATGGTGGTTGCTCGACAGGCAAACCCCTACAAGAATCTGTCCACACACACACACACACACACACACACACACACATGCACGTACCACTCTCCCTCTTCATCATCGTATCATCGGGCCCATCAGGAGGTTTAATGGGGGAAGGGATCGATACATACCTGGGGTCGTAGAGCTTGCCGTGGGGGTGGAGGTGGGGGTCTGGGGGAGAGGGTTGACTCGTGACATCCATGCTAATGGCCCCGCCTGTCACTGTCGGAGCACGGGAGGGTGTCCGAAATTAGCCGGGGCCGTTGTTCTTATCGCAGCCCTTTGCTTAAGCCACTGTGAGGTCAAAGGTCGATCCCTCTTGATACTGCAGCGGAGTTAAGCAGGGGGGGGGCTAACAGGTGACCTACTCAACTGTGTTGGGGGAGGGGTAGAGAATATACAAGCCTATGGGGTCTGTGGGGGTGTAGAGAGCGGTTCCCAGGTGTGGGAGGGGCCTGAGACCCTAAACAGGTTGCTGGCAGTGTGCCGAGTTAAATGTTACCGGTAAAGAACCACACACTGTGTGTGTGTGTGTGTGTGTGTGTGTATGCGTGTGTGTGCGCGCGTGTGTTTTTGGTTGTGGTCAAGCTCCTAAACCCTGACCCTTTATTACAGCCAGTTTATCATGCCAGGAAGATGGTAGCAAAAACAAATTAGTCTGAGGGAGGGGCGCGGGAGAGAGAAAGACACAGAGAGAGAGAGTGAGAGAGAGAGAGAGAGAGAGAGAGAAAGAGAGAGAGAAAGAGAGAGAGAGGCCAGTGAAATCGATTTTGGCTTTTCATGCCAGAGTGGAGCACAGAAAATATTAGGCCGTAAAAAGGGAAACAAGGGTATAAAGCCATTACTGTGCGCACTTAATTGATCCCACTTCCCATAACAAATTAATTGAGCGGAAAATGGCAGATGGCTTTGATGAATGTAATAAAAAAAGGTTTGTCAGCAACACTCACCCACCCACCTTGACTGCCACCACACCAGTCTCCTGAGAGCAAGGGGGGGAAGAGGTATAGGAGAGGGGGTTGGGGAGTATATTTCAACAAGTATTTACACTAAAATGATCCTGTCTGTAATCACGGCGGCTTATTGACGTAATTATCTAATCGTCTACTGTGTCTTCCGTGAGATTTCTACACACTTACAAGCTTACTTCTGTCTGGCTAACCGTGTATTTCATTCACGTGTGTGTGTTTGTATGTGTATATGTATGTGTGCTTATGTGTCGTTTTGTGTGTGTGTGTGTGTGTGTGTGTCTGTGTGTCTGTTTGTTTTCCTGTATGTGTATGTATGTTTGCAGTGACAGACCCAACCCCCCTCTTCTGTTCCAGAACAAATGCTAATTTAATCAATTGCCTATAAATCCTGCATGGTGCTGACTCATGTGTCTTCTGAGCCCCCCCTGAGGAATTTCACTGAAAGAAACCCTGCCTGTGCAGTTTGTCCGGCGCGCGTAAACGTGCGCGCACCCACACACACGCGCACACACACACACACACATGAACAGAGACATGTAGTCGTGCATGTACACGAGCATCCATCTTCCGGCCTCATAATTTGTCCTCATCTTGTCACCCGCACATCAGAACCGGCCGACAGTGCACGCGTGCGCTTCTGTGCGCACGCGTGCACGTGCCTTCGTTGATATCCGGAGGTAATTGCCGATATAACTGCCTCTTCTTCTTTCGTGTTTTTTTCCCCCTTGTAGCATTCACCCGCTGTGTAGGCAGGTGGAAAGAGACACTTGATAGGTGAGTCGGGGAGATCGGACACACAAACAAACACCGACACACTAACACACACAAAGCGCGAGAAAAGACGCGAATTCTGACACACCTGCAGTTTCGCGCGGCATCCAAATACTTTTGCCGAAGCTGCTGAGTGAGCGTCTTTAGAGGTGTGTGTGCGTGTGTGTGTGTGCGTCTGTGTACGTATGCGTGTGTGTGTGTGTTTGTGATGAGGAAGGGGTGACAGAGCGAGGGGAAACGGGGAGGCGGTACGCCACAGGGTGACACAGAGAGGAGAGAACATGTCAGCGAAAAGGGGGGGAAAAAAAGTTGCCGAAAGACAAGAGGAAGGGTGACAAGAGGCACTGCGGACTTGGCGGCGGTGGCGGTTGAAGCCCGTGGGCTGTTAAAAATTCGGCAGGGCTTCTGCACTCCCCCTCCCTCTCCCCCATCTTTCCCATCAATCTCAGGCCGGGTCTGGCATCTTAATCTGCTGGGGTTTGGACGTAATGACAGACAGGACAGAACGGGTCGCATGGGTGGAACAGTAAATAATAACCCTTCTCCCACGTGTCCTCATGCACGTAACGCACTGCACTAACACATGCACGCTGATTAGCACCTTTTCATTCCTGCCCTGACATTTCAGTGCGTTGACTGACTACATCCATACTGTGAATACAAGGTCGTTCCATTCTGAAAGCTGAAAACAGGCATAGTTTCTTTTGTGTTAGGTCTGATTTACCATACTCCACACACTCTCTCTCTCCGTGTATACGACAGAGCACTTTGTAAAGCTTGAGAAAGATATGAATATAAATAAAATGGTTGTTGGTACCCTACCAGGTATCTTTTAATATGGATGGAAATTTACCAGTAAATGCCTGTGAATAATTTCATATTGTCCTCAGATGTTTAAATGGCCTATTGGTTTACAGTAAATCAATCTGATAATCAACTTCAACTTGCTGTGATCTGTGGAAGCTCCATTTCCATTCTTTTTGGTTGGTAAAGGCACATGCACATAGAATCAGAAAACATGCACGCACACAAGTGCACACACACAAACACACACACACGCACACACACGCGCACACACACACACACACACACACACACACACGCGCGCACACAGCATCCCCACCAGGCTTTTGCAGCGGGGATAGCTGTGAAGATCTGATCTACAGCAGATCAGTGCTGTTTAAGGCACACCGCAAGAGAGAGACATAGAGAGAGAGACATATATATATATATATATATATATAGAGAGAGAGAGAGTAGAGAGTCAGAAGTAGAGAGCGAGAGACAGAGGTATAGGTATAGAGAGAAAGAGAGAGAGAGAGAGAGAGAGAGGCATACAGTGAGCGACACAGACAGAGAGAGAGGTATACAGAGAGAGAGATAGAGAGAGAACTAGAGAGGAGGTAGAGAGACAGAGGTAGAGGTAGAGAGAGAGACAGAGAGAGAGAGAGGTAGACAGACAAAGAGGTATACAGTGAGTGATGAGAGACAGAGGTAGAGAGAGAGGGGGGGGGAGAGAGCGAGAGAGAGAGGCATACAGTGAGTGACACAGGTAGAGAGAGGAGAGAGTGAGAGAGAGATGGGCTTGATTAGAGAGCAGCTATCTCTCTCACTCAGGGCCTGTTGGAAAACCAGGAGGCAATGTGGCATAAAAAGTCAGTGGGCCCGGGAAGGAATAAGATCCGCCAATCCCCCCCACTCCCCTCCTTTACTCCTTCTTTGGCGTCAAAACCTTGACAGCCCTCTGTAAGATAACATCGGGTGAATTTACACCCTGGTTTGTCACGGCTCCTCTCGACATCCCACATGAGACCTTGACCCGGGTCAGAGGAGTTCAGTGAAACACCACCCCACCCGCTTGACATTCCTCTGCAGGGTGAAGCCGTGGTAGCCGTGGCAACCTATTAGCTGTATAACAAGGTGAAGTAAAGGGGCCTTTTAAACTAACGGTGTTCCACTAGTGTCTGACTGACAGCTGCCTTGGGTCTCTATGTCTTCTGTGCACGCTCACATGCACTCGTATATGATCTATCTATCTATCTATCTATCTATCTATATGTCTGTCTGCTGTCTATAAAACCATATTAAATTTAATATACTGCGTATGGCTAATTATTTCCCGTATTGCCCTCTCTCTCTTGCTCACTATAACACAGAACCAAATATGCACACGCACACACACACACACGCGCGCACACACACACACACACGCGCGCGCACACACACACACACACACATCCAATGAAATGTGAACTAAATATCTACTTACATTACCTAACAGACAAAAGGAAATGCTTAATCTCATGCCACAAACACACACACACACACACACACACACAAACACACATATATGTCCAGAAACTGCCAGAAAGAATCCTAAGAATTGCAATGCGTGCACACACACACACACACACACACTTTCCTTCCCCTGTCAGATAACCTTGCGCTCTGCGTCGCTGAGCTCGACTGTGCCTCTTTCAGGAGCAGCACTGTCCAAAATGACAAGTTATGACAGCAGGAGCACTGCGGCAAAGTCGACATCAAGAAACACACACACACACTAACAGCCCCACAGCCCAGCCTCTCGCTCACACTGTCTTTGTACCTTGGCGATGGATGGCAAGGTGCCCAGCTAGGTTTTATTTATTTCTATGGAAGAAATTCATGGACATGTTTAAGAGTTACGTTCTCAACCCTCCCCCGCACATCTCCCTTTCCCTGTCCTGAACTGGACCTAAGATAACTTTTCTGATGGACCGCTGCATATTTTACTGATTTACAATGTGACCGTACTACTCTTCGATGAAGTTCCACACGTTTACATTACATTACAACGGACATAGTTGAAATTATTGTGACTGCAACAGCAATGGACAACCTCTCCCAGAGGTGCAACCAATATCACCCTGTCAATGCTGGTGCACTGGTGTGTAGCTAAATTAAACCTCTGATATGACACCTGTGAAGAGGCTACATTCCTTCCTTCACACTGAGAGGTGGTCGTATCAGCTCGTTACCTCAAACACCTGTCTTGCCTTTACAGTCCCTTATAATCTTCCCCACTGATGTGCAGTTATGAGCTCAAAGCATTCATACTGTCTCACTGTCTGAGCACAGGACACACGGAGATGTCTTTTAACATGACTGGATGTCTTTTAACATGGATCCTTCGAGTCATGGCAAAAGAAGGAAGGAAGGAAGGAAGGAAGGAAGGAAGGAGAAAATGGTCCGATATATAGGGACACACCGATATATAGGGACACAGGGGGGT
>JAODUH010000012.1:1038619-1059944 GCA_027564835.1 Typhlichthys subterraneus | reverse complement strand
ACAATATGTATGTTTCATTAAATGCACTATATATACAGGCAAGATTGAGCATTAAATTATCACTTAGTGGATATAGTAGTAACGCCATCATTGTTTAGGCTATAGCCTTAGAAGTATTACTTTTACAGTTTGTTGCTTACATTTTGCTTCCATCAGTAAGCTAGAAAAAAAATACTTCAAGCATTGTTATGTAATAGATCAATTTACTGCTTTTGTGTAGATTGAGATACATTATTGTTGTAGTAAAGAACTCTGTGTGTGTGTGTGTGTGTGTGTGTGTGCCACGAGCACATGTGCGTGAGAGGTTATTTAAAAGACTGTGGAATGACCTCACACGTAAATATGATGGTCATACATTGGCCGCGCTTTACGTTTCCCTTAGGATTTGAGACAGCTGTCACAGCAGTGTAGAATTTGTTTTAGGCCTACAATAACATGGGGACTGTGTCAATAAACACAGTTTATGGTTTGACGCCACAGGGTACAAAAACGAATGAGCACCATGAGGATTGTAAATACAACATTACACAAGCAAGGTATCTGGTTTCTCATGAAGTCATCGTAAGAGGTTTTGAGGTGTGCAGTCAATATGACAGTAATGGCTAACCATATAAACTTACAGATAACTTGCACAGTCGGACTAGACAACGTGAAATGTGTGTCTGGTCAGGATGGTGACAAGCAGAGAAGCAAAGCCAGAAGAACGGGTTTGCTGCCATCATGTGCACCAAATAAATATTGCAACTAGTAAGGTAATAAGATATTGAAAAACTATTGAAAGCTATTGAAAAACTCATGTCCATCAAACACTACGAAGCCTATATTTCTGGTGCTACATTTTCCTGCATTGGGTAGCGATAATTAGACCTATCTGCCTGCCTTAAAATTTACGTTAATTAGCCTAGACTACTACAGCAGCATATTGAGACACCACCTACAAAAAAATAACAGGAAAGGGTGGTTGGGAGGGGGGTAATTCTTAGAAACAATAATATGTAAGAGTATGCTATGCTAATATTCCAATGATTATGTCCTTTTTTTATAGGCCTATTATTTGAATATTGTGAGGTATTGGCTGGTGTGAAGAGCTATCTTCTCATGTGGGAAGAACATAAATTAGAGAGTAAATTGTTAAATTATAAATTCGTTCGAAATTAAGTGTTGAACCACAGTTATAATCATTATAGTGAGGTTTTAATCTATGGTCTGAACGGACTACTCTTCCTGCAGGCGCGTTCGTGGATAATCGCTCATCTCGACAATATTCGTCCAACTCCGGATCTCTCCGTGGGAAATCGGAAACTGTCGTTAGAGCAGATTTTTTCACCGTCGTCTCCCTCGTTCTCTCCTCTGTGTTGTTGTTCTCGGTGACGCGACGGAGGTGTAGCCTGACGCGGGCTCTTACGTGTCGGTCTGAATAAAAGTGGAGCTCCGTAGACCCGGGAGTGACGAAGCGAGGCTGTGTCGGTAAGAGGATACGCATCCGATGTTTGCTAAAGAGATAGAGGCGAAGAAGAGAAGCTATGTTGTCTCATATCGATGCAAAGGCAACAAAGAGATCATGGCGGCGGTGTTGCAGATGCTCACAAAATGAGTCAGTCTCTGCAAGGCTCGCTGGCAACACAAGTGAGACTTGGGTATAAAATAATGGGAGTGGGCCTGAGGTCTTTTATTTGTACACGAAGTACCCTGTATTGCAGTTGGTCTAAGCAAACGGCGCACTGTGTAAATATCGATCAGACTTATTGCCAGTGAAACGGAGTGCCCTATCGTAGTTGCAGAAGAAAGGGGAAAAAAACAAAAAACAAAACAGGAATGCAATGCATGCAGACACTTCCCTCCAAACAGAGGCTCACAGCTAGCTAGCCTTTAGGCTAGTCCGTGTCTACTTAAAACAATATTCAAGCTAACTCAAATAGCCGAAGCGGATTCCACCATGAGATCCTATACAAGTTTCAAAGGTCTTGAAATTGGACATAAATGGACCCAAGAACCAACGATTACGGAATCAGAGTAAATAGCATAAATATTATTTAGCTCCCATGCTAGTCTAAAACGCAATCACTTATAGCCTAGCTCAGCTAGCATGCTAACGCTAGCCATGCACAGACATGTACACGGCTAATTTAGCATGAGCTAGCTTTGCTAAAAAGAGCGGCAACTTGAAAATTATGGACATAATGTACCGTACTCCCCTTGCAACACTGTATAACTGTATTAAACCTTTAAAGTTATCTAATAACCACTTTACATACGCGTATTACATCGAACCTCAAATAAAGTATTACAAGTTTACTATTTGATAGCTTGTTGATTAAAGCCACACCCTCCTAGTGTACCAGAATAGCGTACATGTGCTTAAATAATACTTTTATTGTTTACACACAAGCAAACGCAGGGATATTTAACCATGTCTAATTTTCCTCAGGTATTTAAATGATCATGGAGGCGGATGCAGATACACAGCAAAGTGAAACCGTCTCCGAGTCCGAGGCCCAGCAAATTGCCACCCTTGCCCAGGTAAGAAGGCTAGTACTAAAGCATGTTTTTTTTTATTTACATTTTTAGAAAACTATGACATTCATAACTATGTATATGTACTGTAGTTGTATAACAAAATGTGTATATATTTTCTTATCAAAGGTACAATTTATCTAAAGAATTTACAAATTGAGAAACAGAATTGTGAGAAGGCAAACTGACAAAATTCCCATTTACATTTTTTTATCTGTGTTTTATGGGTTGATAATGGCTCTGTTTAAAATCAACCACAATGTTATAATAAAGTTAAAATATTAATGAGCTTTCTCTAGAATGACTTACTATATATTTACGCTTTTAAGAAGTTTACGAAACCATTAAATGTATATTATGTAATTCTGGAGAAAGCTGGTTGACATTTGAACTTTCAAAACCAAATCACATCTCCCTTCAATGTCATAGGGTGCGTCCACAGAATCTCCACCCCACACATTGTAAATGCATTGCGAAGGCTAGGATATTGTTGTTGTTTATGTTCCTGTTTTATGGAGCCAGTGCTGTGTAGAAGTACTGGATTTTTTTTTTTTTTTTAGCACGCACAGAAGATAAGGCAACATGTGTGGATATTTAATCAAAACAAAGTCGGTATGATTAAGGCTGAATTATTGTTGGGAACGATTAGCAATTGTGATAGCTCACATAATGGCATAATACTATGTCACAGTAAACTTTATGCTTATTTTGGTCATAGTGACATGGGGATAATTCTTATACACTTAGATTTCTTACATAATGCCTGCTACATTTGTTTCTACAGCATGTTTGAGGTGGTTATGAAAGCAAGCGCTGGTGACTAAGTACCGTAAACAAATTACTAAGTGAGTAAATTTAAACCAAAATCTCTGCATCTAAATGACGTGCAGCCTTCAAATAAATTGTGAAAGCTCAAACATGACAATCTAATTGGACCAGAATTGTAACCGGGTCGATCAAAATCTGGTAATTGGAATCGACGAATACAAACGCAATTGGTATATTCCCTATATATACCTCTTTGATTTAGCAACATTGTTCTTATTTCAATGAATAAAGGTTTGATAAAAGCTGTAATTCCTGCTGTTGGTCCATGATGGGTTGTGGTTGTAGGTGTCCATAGCAGCAAGTCAGGTGTCTGCCACTGGACCAACAGTCACCCTGGTCCAACTGCCCAACGGCCAGACAGTCCAGGTGCACGGTGTGATCCAGGCTGCCCAGCCGTCTGTCATCCAGTCTCCTCAAGTACAGACTGTGCAGGTATGCAACAGTTAACCTGTATGTGTGTATATGCTTTCTATACATGCAAATCATCCTATTTTTTTTAAATTATCTCATTACCATCCCCATCGTCATTTGTTTTCAAAGAATGCCCTGTACAGCTTCTATAGTTATGACATATGTGGTTAAATATTGCTATTTAAAATGGCACTACGTTGGCATTCGTTACTCACTTGTCTTGGCATACTGTTGTAGATTTCCACTGTAGCGGAGAGCGAGGACTCCCAGGAGTCTGTGGACAGCGTGACAGACAGCCAGAAGCGCAGGGAGATCCTGTCCAGACGGCCCTCGTACAGGTACGTCTAGACGTCTGTCAGATGCCCTGCTTTTCCCGCTGAGGTCCATACAAGTGAATAGGGCTGCGTGCACAGCGCGGGGTCAACGGCAAGTAGTTCTTAACACCTGCTGATGCGTTGTGTGCCGCCACAGGAAGATCTTGAACGACTTGTCGTCGGACGCGCCAGGCGTGCCACGCATCGAGGAGGAGAAGTCTGAGGACGACACGGCACCCGCCATCACCACCGTCACCATGCCCACGCCCATCTACCAGACCAGCAGCGGCCAATACAGTAAGCCCCTTCTGATTGGCCACAGCACGTAGCCTGTGCCGTGGCGTCGTGACTGACCGGGGTGCCCTTCCTTCTGCAGTCGCCATCACCCAGGGCGGGGCCATCCAGCTGGCCAATAACGGCACAGACGGCCTGCAGACGCTGACCATGACCAACGCCGCCGGGGCCCAGACCGGCACCACCATCCTGCAGTACGCCCAGACAAGCGACGGGCAGCAGATCTTGGTGCCTAGCAACCAAGTGGTTGTACAAGGTAGGCAGGCATTTTCTGTTGAAATTAACTTTTGTTTTTTGTAATATAAATGTTAAGTAAACACAACCTCTGTAGCAAGAAATATAACTGCAAAAGTTGATGTACAGTTATTATTTTTGAGTAAGTTGCTAAAAAGTCAATGGGGTTGTTGTAAATCTTATATTTTTCCGTAAGGCCTCACTCGCCAGGCATTAGTCAAGTGTTGGTTCTCCTGAAACCTGGGAACAACCATACTGACTGACTATCTGAAAATGAAGCGAACTGCTGCATGTTAAGCAGGTGAAGCCTTTTTAAAGGAATCCAATCATAAACCTTTGTCTCGCACTGTATGGTCAGCTAGCCAGGGGGACTTCTAATGCTCATATGGCTGTCAGCAGACAGTTTAGCCGTGGTTGTATGTAGGGATGTAATTGTTACCGGTAGAGGTTGTAGTTGTTACCGATAGAGGTTTTCACGGGTCCAAGAAATTTAATCCGAAATTATTCTATAAATTAAGTATTTCTTAACTGACCCAACTTAAAAACACGAAAATTGAGATTCGTTTCAAACTGACGCGATGACAAACGACCAATACCCGTTTGGGGCCAAAAGATTAGTACCGAAAGAATTAACAGAACCTTAAAATTGTGTCGCAACAGGCAACACCATGTCGCCATCAATAGTCAAGGAATAGGGAAAGGGCTGAGGAACGCACAGGTTGCCACACTCACACTGCTGTCAAATTATAAAAGGAAAGCATTAGGATAGCACTGTGGCCTCACAGCAAGAAGGTCCCGGGTTTGAAACCTGGTCATCCCAGCCTTTCTGTGTGGAGTTTGCATGTTCTCCCTGTGTCTGCGTGGGTTTTCTCCGGGTGTTCCGGTTTCCCCCACTATCAAAAAAACATGTCAAGTTCACTCTCCAGTCAGTGCTATGTGACTAGGGGTTATACTCCTGCAGCACCTCCAACAGTATCTCCCGGGGGACCCGCTCATACCCCTTCTCCAGATCCACAAAACGCATGTAGACCAGAAGGGCATACTCCCAGGCCCCCTCAAGGATCCTTGCGAAAGTATAGAGCTGGTCCGTTGTTCCACGACCAGGACAGAATCCGCATTGTTGTTCAATCTGAGGTTAGACTATCGGCCGAACCCTCCTTTCCAGCACATTGGAGTAGACTTTACCAGGAAGGCTGAGTAGTGTGATACCCCTCTAGTTTACACAATTTGGTTCCCCTTTTTGAAGAGGGGAACCACCACTCCAGTCTGCCACTCCTTTGGCACTGTCCCTGACTTCCACGTGATGTTGAAAGAGGTGTGTCATCCAAGACATCACCTCCACATCCAAAGCTTTTAGTATTTCTGGATGGATCTCATCAATCCCTGGGGCTTTGCCGCTGTGGAGTAGGGTTGGGTACCGTTTAGGTTTTATACGATTCCGGTTTCTAAAACAAATTATTATGATTCACAGTAAT
Source organism: Typhlichthys subterraneus (assembly GCA_027564835.1). Lineage (NCBI taxonomy): Eukaryota > Metazoa > Chordata > Actinopteri > Percopsiformes > Amblyopsidae > Typhlichthys > Typhlichthys subterraneus. Next base: position 1,053,874 of record JAODUH010000012.1, on the reverse strand, counting down.
TTGTTGACTGTTCCTAATAAGCCTGTGCTTGTCACTCATCATAGTAATTTGTTGACGGCCCCTTGTCATGTCAAGGCAAGGTCCGTTTAACAGGACTTATTGATAACAATAAGCCATGTAATTTTGTCTTGAGATGAACTTGGCCTTCAGATAAACAATATTTGGCCTATCAAGTCAATTTAATTTATATAGCCCTTAACCACATTGCAGTCTCAAAGGGCTTTACAGCCTACATTTCACATGGAAACAAACAACACCCCCTTAACCTGCTCCTCCCCCCGGGCAAGGAAAAACTTCCATTAACGCTGATGCAAACAGATTTGCTCTGCGTGTTTTTATTTTAAAAGACATTGACACTGACACAATGTGTGAATGTCGAGTACTTCTTCCTCTGGCACTAAATAGAATGGACAACCCCGCAGACATGCGTCATCTGTAGGTAGTTCACCGTGACATTTTATAAAGTAGCTACAGTCTAGATTATAAGAATAAAAGCTACGAGTGAATGTCTTTTGCGGTGCAAACATGCTGGCGCACTGGCATACATTACAGGTAAACATATAGGCATATGATCGGTAACGCAGCTATAATTAGAAAGACAGGGCGGTTGATCGGTGCATCTGTTTTGAACCTTTTGCTTTAGGCATTTTAAGTATGTTTAACGTAGCTAACGGTAGCCTACATCATGTCCATAATGTGAGATGATCACCAAAGGGAAAATGTATAAATAGCCATGAACTCTACACTCAAGGGTTCCTTTCACTAAAGGTTCCAGTGATTCAATCCAAGAAAATGCATATCTGGTCTCATTTTTCGCCATGCTGTTCCTCCTAGTTATTAAATGTTCTGACAAAATGCTTTCGGTTTACAACCGCACGTGCACGCACATGCCCAGTGTACCTGCCACGCGACCTGTGTAAGTATCAGATAAATATACGGAGCTAAAACACACATTTGAGGTCTTAACCCACACCAAAACTAAAACGTATAATGTAGATTTAGTCTAAGTGGCACCGAAATTAGCTTTAATTCGGTCCGGTAGATGCCGATCATATAGGAACAGGTGCCATATTAGCATGGTGTCTCGGTACCCAAACCTACTTATGTCAGTACTCTTTTTAATTAACAATATCTGTAACAGTGTTATGGCAACTCTTCTATAGGGTTCTCTATTATTGCTGCATGAGCAGCATGTGAAATGTCGGGTCTATAAAAAGAACATGCTGCGTGAGCTGACACGTCTCTTGTCCGTCCAGCGGCGTCCGGTGATGTACAGGCCTATCAGATCCGCACGGCCCCCGCCAGCACCATCGCTCCAGGTGTCGTCATGGCGTCCTCCCCTACCATGCCATCAGGGGGCGGCACAGAGGAGGTCACGCGTAAGAGGGAGGTGCGCCTTATGAAAAACAGGTAAAAGGCTACAGGCTACTGTTAAGCACGTTCTGAACCAGACTAGCTTCAGAGATATTCCAACAGGATTTGCTAACACTTTCTTAATTTGCCTGTGGCACAGGGAGGCTGCCCGTGAGTGTCGCAGGAAGAAGAAGGAGTATGTCAAGTGTCTAGAAAACCGCGTTGCCGTGCTGGAAAACCAGAACAAAACCCTCATTGAGGAACTGAAAGCCCTAAAAGACTTGTACTGCCACAAATCGGAATAGAGCGCTCACTCGTTGCCTATATGAGCCCCTTTGTGGGCCTCCCTTGTCCCCATGTACAGAGACTCCAGCACAGAGCCATGCATATGGACACCCCACCTTTCTAATTATTTTTTCTTTTTTAAACAAATGTGCTTACAAGTCAGTGAAACAATTTATCTGGAATAGGGAAAATACAAGTCCTCCCCACTTCTAATATTTTGATTTTCTCTTTTTATCATGATATGGGTCTGTGGAGTGAGTTGCTATAATCATACAGAGTCCTAGTGGTAACGGGCTTGGTGCTGCATTGGGACGTAAAGCAGCGCTCACCAGCGACGGATAGTGGCTCTGGATAGGGGCATGGTTTTGATTGACTCCTGTCTTTGAAAGCGTTCTTAAATTGTATTGCATTATCACATTACTGCATGTTACTAACACCTACACATGTGTATCGCAGATCATTTTATCTGGACGAGATACATTTTGGTTTATGGTGTAATTTGGGATTTTTGCTTGCATTATGCCATCCAGCTCTTTATTTTAAATGTTTGCTTTTTTAATTTACCTGCCTTGTTGAACAAAAAGGAAATTGCAAGTGGAAAATAGTTTTCATATTAAATATGGCTTTAATTGGCGAATATGGCCATTATGAAAGCGGGAACCAGTACATTGTGGAATTTAAAAAATGATTTCAGTAGTCTCTGCCTTGCAACATTTTGTTATGCTTTTGGACCAGTATTTCAGAGGGAAAATATCTACACGATTGTTTAAATATCTTAGTGGTTAGAGCATTTTACTGCAGAAATGTTAAAGCATTACCCTCTCAAGTCTTCCCTTTGCTCTTCATATATGCAAAAGTAAAGCATATAAGTAAAATGAGCTACATACTAATCAGTTTTTAGAGACTACCTGTGGAAAAGGGAAATGTACATTCTATTTTATTAAGAAAATCAATGACATCTAACCCTCTATGACATTAAGAAAAAACTTGCTCTGCAATTTGAGAGCTATTTTTGTAAAGCAACGGTTAGTTAAGCTGAAAGCAGGTTGCGTACACAATCCTTTCATGTCAGTAAGCATTGCCATCGTCTTGTCAGGTCAACAAAAGTTTAATGCATCGAAGATTTTACAAATATTAATTGAAATTTACATTACCAAGAAAATAGCTTGGCAAGGCATTTGAAACCAAGATAACATTACTGGATTTGCAAACTTTTGCTGACGGTAAAGCACCCTTGGAAAATCTTTGACTAATGTGCAAACAGTTGATTATCAAATGTGGGGGGAGGGTCATGATCTGATTGAAAGCAGTGAACAGAAAGCATATTCTAAATCCTTTAAAGTTTTTTTTTATTTTTTTTATATAAATATAATGTAATGCCATATTGATTTGACATACAGTATATATAGATTGTATTATTTTTTATTCTAAAATATGAACACGTTGCTTTATTCATAAGGTTTTCTTTGTATTTCTCAATGTCAGCACCACCGTGTATGAAACAGTAAAATCATTAGATTAATCTTCAAATATTACATTATTGGCAGCTGTTAATAAATGTTTTTTCCTGGTAATTTTGTCTAGTTTAAAGACTTAATATATTTTCTGATGCTTGAATTTACCTGTTTGTAATTTGACACATTTAGTTGTTTTGTCTCTACTCTACTTCCTTCATTTGAAATGAAACTTCCTTTGAGGTTGAAGACATGGTGGTGGTTTACATCCACCAAATATTAACCATTTAGGAAATGCTTTTTAGAATTTTTTTTAAATACATACCAAGTCTTGAAAAAACTCAGCGGTTGCTTTAGAAGTATGTTTGGGGTCATACAATCTTTTCATCTGTCGATAACTTTGTTCCAGAGCTCTTCTAGTTGTGTAATGTACTTTTTTCAGCAAAATCGCCTCTGTTCTGGAGGCTTAGCAGTAGTTTGCATCTAATTTTGAACCCAGAGGTTGTTTTGAGTGATGTAGTCTTGTCTTTGCTTGCATCCTGCGTTCTTTATTCTCAACCTCTCATCTTGTGAACGTATTCTTCAGTCATCCACTAAAGTGGTCTACCAGGTCATGCTCATCAGTGCATTCTATTCAACAAATCTAACACACCTAATGTATTGGTTATGTCCCTGATTGTTTTACTCAGATGTTTCAGTTGCATAATTCGGGCTTTAGAGAATTTATACTTATTTGTTCCTCTTGTTGACAGAAAAGGTAACAGACAGTTGTCCAACTGCAGGTCTGTACTTCACCTTTAGAACATATTTTTTTATTTTATTTCAGATCGAGCGAGCTTGAGCACAGCCAAACAAAACCAAAAAAAAAAAAGTTGTCAGGTCAAATACTTTACAGTATGTCCACTGGGGTGGGATTCTAATTTTCCCAACAATACTGCAGAATATTGTTGGGTTGTTTAGTAGTCTGATGACTCATGTTAATGTCACTACAAGTTAAAAGTAGATACCACGTACTAAAGGTCCCTCCTTACTGACAGTTTCACAGCTTTATAGATATGAATGTCCCTTTGACTGTCATAGTAGACCTCTTCAACTCTGAACCGCTGCTTCAGCAAGCCCAAAAATGTTGTATCCCGCTCGTAGCGAATCTTACAAGCTAGCAGTACCTCTGTGATGTCAGAACAGAGGTGTTCAATTGTGCGCTTTAGTGGCTCAAATGTGTCTTCTAGGTAGACTATGTCCGCGCCCAGGACCAGATCATAACTCCCGGCCCTGTACCGATCCAGATGCTCGCCCCAGCTGAGCTCAGACACTTCTACCAATTCATGGAGGTCTGGGGGGACGTTTGCCTTCACATTGGCATCAAGTAGCTCCAGTGCAGGCTTCCGATCGGTTATAGTTATTTTTGCACCTGCAAGAAATGTAAATAAAAAGAACATGCTTAATTTCATTTTCAGATTCATAGCCATCTTGATAATGGGATATTGTAAATGCTTAGCTGCCATAAACAATAATTTGCTGTCACAATCATTATCACACTGTATGATAATGATGATGATGTATGATAATGATTGATCTCTATCTTAATTATACTGTATGATTCATACAGTATAATAAAGATAGAGATAAATAAGAGAGCGATAAAGCACAGGTATAGTCTTTTAAACTCACCCAGTAGAGCTGCCACAATTCCCACCAAACCAGTGCCAGCTCCCAGTTCTATAGCCACTCTACCCTGCACGTTAACCTGCTCCAGGTACATGCACATGACAACTGCCTTATGGAGGGAAGATACATGTATTATTAAAAGTAGAAATACTATTATTACTCTAGAATTAAATCACAGCAGCATGGTCCTGGTGATATAAATTAAGTGAAGTTATACATTTAAAAATATATACTTACAGACACAAAACATTTTTTATATTTGATCAATAAAACTTCAACTGGGTAAAATGTATGTCTTTAATTAACAAACTTGGCATGTGAGTTATTAGATCGTGCTGTGTACAATAAGTGTAAACGTGAATCTTATCAACCTCTCTAACTCACAATGTGTGTGCATTAGAAGCTGGATCTGCTTTTTGAATACATTATCAATCACAATAATGTACCGGTGTTACGCCTAATTCTCTGTCTTGCCGGATTCAGTGACCCTTTAGAAAGCGCAAATCATGTACTATCTATTAACCGGAGTGTGTGATTTCTCGTGCACTTTTTGTTTCTCGCTCCCGAAGTGTTTTAGTTCTGGAAAGGGTTACTAAAAGGTTAGCTAGCTATCGATGGTGGTTTGCTCTGCAAAAAGCTTGTTATTTGAGCGATTTTCGAATACAAATTGAATAGTAATCTACCGGTACTTTATCTACACCAGCCTCGTCGTTTTAAGGTTAATTTATGTCTAGATATTTCTAAATATTATTTATAGATCTATCAAACGTTTTCATGCTTTTTCTGCTTTATTTAACATACTTCGTTTCGATAGGGGCACTTAATCCGGCAGGACACAGAATTAGCCGTAACACCGGTATACTGTACGGTACGGTACTTACTGCCTCCCACACCACGGCTGCTACTCCAAGCCTTTTCCAATCTTGGGCAAGATTTAGGCTACGGTTGGCAAAATTAAATTGTGCTGACGAATTATGAAATTTGGCGAGTAAAGGCAATGCATTTCCCACGTAGGGAACGAGTGCCATGTTGTAAATAATTCTAAAAGCATATGGTCATATTCTACAATGGATGTAGTAGCCTACTGTTTCCCATTCACAATAGACATGCGCAGTAGGCCGTAGGGAGCAGAGATGTGCGTTTGTTTTAATACAGAGAGTAGCACGACAGTGTGAAATGCCTGGGTTTTACAATGCAAAACGATTACTCCGTTCATTCAGTCTACTACATAGAAACATGTATACCATAATTGGGATATGCGTCATATTGTAATTTCAACCAATGAATCCTAGAAGTTACAAATAACCAATAAAAACGCCCAGTTTGTTCTGGGGTGTGGTGGTTGTCTTGGGTCGAGAACAGCGAAACCTACCGGTACAGGAAGGAGAACCAGTGACAATAACTTGTAGCAGGACTTTGCTTGTAGTGGGATAATGTGACTAACCTACAAAGTAAAATATATCGATTTAAAATATCAAATATGGGAATAAAACCAATAAAATACACCTTAGAATGACCACAATTATGACAAACAAAATGGGTTATGTCAGTGTCTAACAATAATAAGCGCGTATACAGGTGAATAAAAATACTACTTTCAACAGATTAATCTCAATGTATTTTTGTTGTAGAAAAATATGAGGAATGGGACGGCTATTCTTTATTTCTTTATCATACAAATGCTGTAGGCTCACCTGTCAGATAAAGGAAAGGGTTGATGCATACATTGTTGTTTCCATTTTAAATGTATTTATTTATTATGCTGCTTCCGGGCTTCCCCATGGCTCCTTAAACCTGTCCCAAGGAAATCACTGTAATAAAATCCTGTCCACGATTTTACACAAAATATGGCCAATAGAACGTCATATTTATATGACATGGTGGTGGTGCATATGTGTTTAATGTAACAGGATAGATTACTCAGTATGCAACATTTGATACATTTGCTTCACATTTTGTCTTGTTGGTTAAAAAATGTTTTTTGTTCTAAAGTACTTTATTTTATACTTGTGAACACTTTTGTTATGAAAAACACTGACCGGAAGTGGAGACTGACCAGTAGTGTCTAAAATAAGTATATTGCCAATGCTAGAATAATTATTTTTAATAGATCAGTGCGAATTCATTTTTGCCAATGAAGCACATCCTCGACTTTCGTATATTTTCCTGGCAGCCAGTTAAAAGGGAAAACCATAATCCTATCATATTAGGCTAAACAGAATTGCGTGATTCCTGCAGCTCAAGTCAAGGGAACGAGGTTCCAGCTAATGTTAGCCACGCTATTAGGGTAAAGAGTCTGTGTAATATTACTCGTTGACTCCATTTCTACATTATGAGTAGATAATAGTCCGCCTGAGCAATCTGTCACTTGATCTATGCTTTATAAGTGCGCTAATATAATGCGGCGCCTACGCCCTGAAAATGTCAGCAATCATGTGCATGCTGCGGTTTATGCATCCAATCGGCTGTCGTTAGATGAATCAAACTCAGATTTTACACCTAGCTATCCGGCGGCACACCGTTGTCGTTAGGTCTAGTAAGTAGTTATCCCACTTGCATGGGACGCGGCGTTAGCAATAGCTTTGTTGCGCTACTTATGCAATGGGGGCGTCGGTGTCATGCTGCCTGTCTCCTGGCGAGAGTCCCAAAATCCGCAGAAGGGAGGTTGAACTCGAGGAATGCCCCATCACTACAGCGGAGGACGTGAGTGAGGACACTGGGACATACCTGCAACACATTAGCGACAGGGAACTCCCAGATGGTGGGTGAGCAGTATATGTGTGTCTGTTCTGGTATGTAGGATCATCGCATACTAATGCCTCCAAGGCCTAATACCAGCTTGGCGCTATGAGTGGCTTTTGATACAGGCTGGTAGAAACGTTCTGCTGTGAATATGTACACCATGACAGTCTGAAAGGTTTACACTCACGATACATCTGTGTTTTAAATGGATTCCGTTGTATGTTGATGTTTCATCATATGTACCTCTTGTATTATAGTAGCACATTAGGCCTACTATAATTACTGACCATTATATGGATTGTCTCTTGCAGAGCTTGCACAGGAGGCAAATCCTTCAGACCACCCCAGAGCCAGCACTCTGTTCCTGAACAAGTCCCAGACAGATGGTCAGTGTCTCCCTACAGAATATCACATTGTTACAATAGATGTGTGTTGATGTACTGCACAGCATCTGAATTTGACTTTTTGCCGCAATTTGTATTTGTTTTCCATATGCAGTGCGTGAAAAAAGAAAAAGCAATTACCTAAATCATGTAAGTGACAAGATATATATGTTTGTGTTTGTTTGCAATGACAAAATCAAACATTTTGTAGACCTAGCCACCCTCTTTTTGGTACTAGGGTATTATGTAATTTATTATTCTAATAAAATACTAAAATAATGTTATCACATGCGTGGTTATACCATACCACTACAGATGTCTCCGGGCCTGCTGACCAAAAAGTATAGCTCCTGTTCTACGATCTTTCTCGATGACAGCACAGTCAGCCAGCCCAATCTGAAAAGCACCGTCAAATGGTGGGTATTTATTTAGTGCTCGTTCATGTTTGTTTCAAGGGACACCTTGACTCTTAAGATAGTTTGGATCTCTTCTAGGTTGTTGTCGGCAAAGCCTAGAAATATACTGTACACCAATGAGCCCAAAAAGTATTTACTTAACATGAAAATGTTTTATAATCTCGTAACAGCAGCATATGCCAGGGTTGTGAATCTGAATATACATACAGTCATCCGGAAAGTATTCACAGCGCTTCACTTTTTATTATGTTACTGCAATATTGATTAAAAAAAATAATAAAGAAGTCCTCAAAATTCTATACACAATAATGACTGACAAACATAATGACAAAGTGAAAAAAGTTGGTTTTAAATTTTTGCATCCATCCGTTTATTCGTAATCAGGTCGCGGTGGCAGCAGCTCCAGCAATGGACCCCAAACTTCTCTATCCCAAGCCACATTAACCAGCTCTGACTGGGGGATCCCGAGGCATTCCCAGGCCATTGTGGAGATATAGGGCCCTGTTTTAACTATCTAAGCGCAGGGTCTAAAGTGCAGTGTGCAAATTGTATTTAGGGCGTGTCCAAATACACATTTGTTATTTTAACAGCAAATTAACATTCAATGCGCTGGGTGCATGGTTCAAAAAGGTTGGACTTACTCTCTTCATTATTCATGGGTGTGTTTTTTGCATAACATACGATAAACCAAGTTTTTGCTGGTCAATCGTGCAATCATTTTCTGCTGCCTCAAGATAGCAATGCGCTAGACCACACCTCATGGTTAGACCAACACACCCATGGGCGCTCAAATGGGCGCAAGTGCATTTGCTATTTAAGCAACGTGGGCGCTGGATGGTAAAATGACAACTGCATCGGTCTGAAACTAGTAGACACATGCGTTCCAGCTTTGCGCCACATTGCGCCGGTTGTATAATAGGGCCCATAATCTCTCCACCTAATCCTTGGTCTTCCCCAAGGCCTTCTTCCCGCTGGACGTGCCTAGAACGCCTCCCTAGGGAAGCGTCCAGGGGGAATCCTTACCAGATGCCCGTACCACCTCAACTAGCTCCTTTCAAAGACATTTTTGCAAATGTATTAAAAATAAAAACCTAAATAAATCACATACATAAGTATTCACATGAGGCCAGCATGGTCTGTCGTGGCCATTTTGTAGACTTTGAAGTCAGTATTTTGCATTGAACAGCCAATCAATAACGGCTCTCCAGTTACATTGTTGACAACCGACGTTGACATCATCACTGCCGTTTTATCAACCATTATCACTAGTTAATGTTAGATGAGACTAAAACCATCCATTCATCTTCATCCGCTTATCTGGAGTCAGGTCGCGGGGGAGACTAAAACCACTACAACCAAATATGGTAGGCTATAAATCCTACTTGTTATTGAAAGTTTAGTTGTAGAAGTAAACAAAAATGCTTGAAAACATTACTGCACAATCCCAACTGTTCTGAAACACCAAGGGAAAGAAACGGATGAGCTGAGAAATTGTAGGAGAGATCTTTGGCTACAACTATTTCAATCACACCCCTCATAGTAAAGTGTGTTAGAATAATTTTGCCACAGGCAAGGTACAGGGGGCAGGATGGTCTAGTGGTCTGGGTGTTGGACTTCCAGCCAGAAGGTTAGGGATCAAACCCCGGTGCTGACCAACCTGTAAGCATCCTTGAGCAAGATGCCTAACCCCCTAACTGCTCCCGGTGGTTGGTCGCACCTTGCATGGCAGCAATCACCATCAGTGCATGAATGTGTGTGTGACTGGGTGAATGTCAGGCAATACTGTAAAGCGTTTTGGATAAAAGCGCTATATAAATACGCCTATTTACAGTAAAGTAAGGTAGTAGGCTGAGCTACAGAAAAGCTGATAGGTAGGATATTATAGTTTTGGGTAGACAGATCACCAGAACACCGGTATTGTACCATTGTTGTTAACATGTAGCCTACTGTAGACAGACCTGCCTACCTTCCTTTGCTGTACGGTGATGTTTGTCGAAATGCAAAAGTCAATATTTCACTGAGCCATCCACAGATTAAATAGTTGTCTTCCCGACACTTGTATGCCTTCACTGCTGCAATCTGAATGTGAACACTGTTGGCTATATACAGTAGCTAAACGGTAACGTTGCTGGATGTTGCACTGTCATGTCTCAATTAAGGCATTTTTATATCATATGGATCCCGATCGCCAATTAATTTCTTTTTTTTTCTTTGTATCCTTTCCGAATTTAATAGGCTACACTTGACCGCTAGTCACCATGCTAACCGGTTATGACCACCTTGGTGTATATTGTTTGTTTTGGCTCAACAGTTGTATATTTTTTAAATATTCATGACCTTATATCTTACCCTGTAACTTCATAGTGGGTTTGAAATCAGAAATATTGTGAGGGTTTCACCCAATGTCTCTGTTCTGTCTTCCAGTGTCACTTTGGCTATATATTACCACATCAAAAACAGGTAGGACATTTTTGTCATGTCACTGTCTCCAGCCTTACTGTACAGTCTTCTATTGCAGTATATGTGAAACCCAACTGCATGAAAGTGTAGGTGAGAGGGGGGGAAGGGTGGAGCCTCTTGAGTGCTTTAGGGGGAGAAGTGGAGAAAGAGTGAGTCAATAATATTTGTGCAACATAATGGTTTCATGGGTATCAGTATTCAATGGCAATTTTAAATACAGGGATTGTATTTTAAATTGAAACACAAAAGTGTTAATTGACAAAGTCATCACATTTGTAATGTGCAGGCATTGCAGTATTTTTAACTCCTGCTATTTGAGCAGGGGATTTTCATCTGTTGGTGTAGAAGTACCTGATTGCTGTTCAGTCACCATGACATCCCTGGGTGGAGAGGAACTAGATTCAGACCGCCATTCTGTTTGACAGTGATCAGGTTAATGTTTCACTTGTTGTTTTCTCCTTCAGGGATTCAAACCGTTCACTGGACATATTTGATGAGAAAAAGCACCCGTTAACAGTGAGTTGTACAGTGATGTTGGGCATGGAGCAGATCCACTGTGTCCTAAACGGCATCCTGACTAATCACCACCCCTGCCCCCAACAGCGACAGAAGGTTCCGGAGGACTACTCTACCGTGGACCCTGAACACAAGCTGATATACCGCTTCGTCCGGACGCTTTTCACTTCCGCCCAGCTCACCGCGGAGTGTGCTATCGTTACTCTGGTACGACCATCCAGGCAGGTTTGCCACTGAGATGGTCGGCTTTAAGTTATTTCCAGTACAATAGCTTTACACACCATTTCATCATTTATGGTATGACCACCTTAAATGTATAGTCAGCAATTGCAAGCGAATTGTAAACTTTACACTATCAGATTCACTAAAGATCTACTCTCATTTCGCTAGTTTAACGTTCTCTGTGAATGTTATGGTCCCTGGTTCCGTTAATGGGAACATAAACAACACAGCTCACAACAACAAAGCCATGGTACTATGCTTTGCTTCACAATGCGTTTTAATGTGTGAGGCGGCACTGCGGAGGGATATTGTTTTGATTTGAGCTCGGAGTTAGCAAGCATTCTCAAGAATAACTAACCCTGCCTTTAAATCAAATGACATTCACTAGATAATGATAGCATACACTGTCAAAGTCAAATATATACTCTCACATCTCTATTGGGTTAGATACGCCTTCTATTTTTTGGATGGACAATTGGTGGATTTGCTGACCTGACAAAGGGTCCTTTCCTGTTTGTGTGTTTGGCTAGGTTTACCTAGAGAGGTTGCTGACTTATGCAGAGCTAGACATTTGCCCCTGTAACTGGAAGAGGATTGTCCTGGGAGCCATCCTTCTGGCCTCCAAGGTCTGGGATGACCAGGCTGTGTGGAATGTCGACTACTGCCAGATCCTAAAGGATATCACAGTGGAAGACATGTGAGTGGCCCCTGGGTCTATGCTAAAGGAGCTCTTAAAGGTAGAGTCAGCTATTGCAAGCTCATTGTAAGCTAAAGTGCTTTTTGTCAAATTCACCAAATATCTCCTTGCATTTTGCTAGCTTCCCGTTCTCTGTATGCTTTAAAAATAATGTGGTAGTTCTACATAGCCCTGGCTTCGTAAATAGGAACATAAAGTGGTGAACACCGTTCACATAAACATTGCCCTTGGGGTGGATACGTCAATGGCAATAATGGTGCGTTCCATTTGTACTCGGAACTTGTTTTCCGAGTTTTTTCCGAGTTCCAAGACCGGAAGTGCCAAATGGAACGCTCCCCATGTTGGAATTCCTACTCGTCAACTCGGTCGAACTCAGAGGACCACGAGTTCAGAAAGCAAGATGGCTGCGAAGAGCATTGATTGTAAGTAAATTCTGTGCTGTTAAAGTTTTTTTTTAATGTTTTTTTAGCACTTTTATCTGTTGTGTGTGCAATTTAGTTAGCCGTATACACAATACGGTCTTACGTGTTGCCTATAGGCATGTTGCTACGACTGTTATGTGTGGTGTGTTGTTTATCAACTGATGGTGCTAAAATTGGCTAGGTCGATGTTGCTACAAACCAAGCTTAAATGTGAAAACTTGATTTACATTCAGTACACTTGTGAATGAACCACAGTTGTGGTCAGTCGATGTTTTAAAGTTGTGCAAAATGTAATATCTGCTTTTTTTTAACATGCATATCCCACTGTTAATAAATGTAGGATCTGCGAGCTGCAGTAGGTCATGGCTATCATGTAAACCGTGTGTGTTTCAGTGTATTTGGACTCCAACATGGATATGTTTAAGGATCCCCAGAGGGCCCTCCCATAACCTGGTCCCCTCTTCCAAAGTGCTGTGGACCCAACCAGATACTATCTCGATGAGGGCCTGGCAGTGGCTGTGAGGCTCATTGAAGCTGGAGGTTAGATAATAATCATCACAACATCAAAATCATGATCATGTGATAATGATGTTATCAATGCTGACATGTGTTTTGTGTTTTTATTTTGTTTTAGGCAGCAATCAGGAGTTGGCCTCGCCAACACAGACATACCCCAGCCCACACCAAACAATTAGGGTTTTTCAAAGGACCAGACTTTGTTCCTCATTGATCTGATGAGGCTGCGCCTTGAGGCAGGAGATGGTCCCACAAGGTCTCTCAAAGACCTCAATACACAACATAAGTTGGGGAAAAAAATTATAAAAAGCAGCTGTGGGTGGAAGTGACTGCAAAGCTGGGCTGCCAGTGCAGTCAATTCTTCTGCCCCAGATAAGGTGTCCAGGAAGTGGAACACCTTAACAGAAGGATACAGGAAGGTGAAGGACAATAACGGCAGCTCAGGGAGGGGACCCATGCGATTTAATTTTTTTTTTTTTTACTTTAATAAAGCATTGTTATTGTAAAAAGAAAAAGTTGTCTCCATTTTTTTTTTTGTGTGGATATTTTCTAAACCTGTGATTAAAAACCTTCCATCAGTGAAACATTTGTTTTTTATTACAATATGTATGTGATAGCTTGATTCACAAAATAATCATCCAGTTAAACTAACCAAGGAAATAGCTGCCAGATAGTATGCAACAGGATTTTCTTTAATCATTAATTCATCACATGGCTTTTGAAAACCCATTTATCAGAACATTGTACAAAATGTTAAAAACTGGATATTTCAACCCTTTTAAATAGTCTACTCATTGTCATCTTCCTCCCTTGGGCAGCCATGTGGGTGTTCTGGACACATGTCCAAAGCCACAATGGACATGTTGTGCAAGAAACCCCCCTCTCGATTATCATGACCACAGAGTCAATCCAGGTGTTCTGCAGGTCACGTAGACGTCTCCATTTGCATTTCTTTCATCCGAATTCCTGCTCGACAATTACCCTCTGTCGGCTGATCTGAAAGATGTCGATGATGTGCTCGTCAACAGTCCCTCTGAAGGAGGACGGAGTAGACCGACTTACGGTTTATACAATCCCCTCCTCTTTTAGGTGGCCTCTGAACACTGATGTGGCATTCATCAATTGCCCCAATGACCCCATCAAGGCCATAGAGGTGGTGGAAGTCAGCAGCATAAACCGCTTTCTCACACTTATTTGGCCAAGAGATAAAGGTTGGCCCCATGTCAAAAATGATGGTCAGCACTTAAAGAATGATTCTGTGAGCGGATGACTGTGCTGTATCAAATTGGTCAGACATCTCCCTGAGGCTGTTTTGCAGCTGTTATCAGTGCCCTGATGAAAGAGCAAAAATGTTTTAACAAAATAGAACCGCAATCGGTGCAATGGGTTGCAAGCAGTATCGCAGGTCAGATAACATTAATTCGGAATGTAGTTTTGTAATGGTTTACTAAAACGTACACAAACCCAGTTAGACAATACTAGGTTTGTACCATAGTGCATTGCCCTTTGTTTAAACCGCTGGTTCGAACGCAGCATAACTATGAGGCAGGGTGGGGGTGTGAACACTCAAGGACATTTAAACGCAAATAGGCAAATACAAAAACTCAGCAAAAAAAGAAATGTCCTCTGATCTGACAACTGTTTTTACTTTCAGTAAACTTAATGTGTGTACCGGTAAATATTTGTATGAGCACTTAAAGACTCAACGCCATAAGACAATAAACTAAAAATATTTCACAGACATTTGACTAACAGAAATAATAATGTGTCCCTGAATGAAGGGAGGCTCAAAATCAAAAGTACCAGTCAGTATATGGTGTGGCCACCAGCTGCATGAAATACTGCAGTGCATCTCCTCCTCATGGACTGCATCAGATTTGTCAGTTCTTGCTGTGAGATGTTACCCCACTCTGCCACCAAGGCACTTGCAAGTTCCCGGACATTTCTGGGGGGGAATGGCCCTAGCCATCACCCTCCGATCAAACAGTTCCCAGACTTGCTCAATTGGATTGAGATCCGGGCTCTTCGCTGGCCATGGCAGAATACTGACATTGCTGTCATGCAGAAAATCACGCACAGAACGAGCAGTATGGCTGGTGGCATTGTCATGCTGGAGGGTCA
>JAODUH010000012.1:1008860-1035450 GCA_027564835.1 Typhlichthys subterraneus | reverse complement strand
TTATGAGGTATTTATTGAAGTCGGACTAAGTAGGACATCACTGAAGGCCTAGGTGTTTAATGCACGGCCTGCCACTGCATCTACTGTACTGTGAGCAGGCTGTGCTAAGCCAGCTACTGGTTTCATGCTGCTCATGGCAGACATGCCTTGCCTATCGATAGGTGGAACTTTGAGAGCGGCCCTGGACGTTCTGCTGCCCTAGGCAAGACCAAAAATGCTGCTTTGGGAATATTGACAATGTAAAATAAGCTTTAGTCTATGTCAATGACTCATAAAAAGTATACACACCCCTGTTAAAATGCCAGGTTTTTGTGATGTAATAGAATGAGACAAAGATAAATTGTTTCAGAATTTTTTCCACCTTTTATGTGACCTATAATGTGAACAATTCAATTGAAAAACAAACTGAAATCTTCGAGGGGGAAAAATGAAAAATAAAAACCTTAAAATAACTAATTCAAAAATGTATTTCAATTGAGCTGAATGCAGTTCTTCACTTTGGGTAGATGCAAGGAAATAGCATTATTTGTGGTCAGGATTACTCAACCAGCAAATCTGAATGTAAGAGTACAGTAGCTATATTGAATATAAAATATATTTGTTGTATTTCAAAAGATAGTTACTTGCTGTGCTAGCTAGAAACATGGCTGCATAGAGTACCTGTAATTCCTCGACTGATATTTCTGAAAATGTCTGATATATAGTTGATAGATTATATAGTTCATTGTAAAGGATATTCCATGTATTATTTGACTACAGACATTAAAGGTATAGTCAGGTATTTTAAGATAATACACTTTTTTGCATTTTCCTCGCATTTCGCTAGCTTACTGTACGTCCTCTGTGCGTGTTAAAAAAATAATCTGATACTTCTACACATCCCTGGCTCTGTAAATAGGAACATAAACAAAGTGGAGAGAGCACCGCTCGTATCAACAAAGCCGTAGTACTACGCTTTGCTTCACAATGCTTGGATTTGTGCATGAAGTTAGCAAGCGTTCTCGAGAATGACTAACCGTGCCTTTAAGAGCATGAATACAATAATATATTGCACTGTACTTTTTAAACTGGCTCCCTAGTACAGTAGATAAGGTATCACTATGACAGTTCCACCTTGTAATGTCAGTTGTGTATGTGACATTGTAACATTGTGTACAGTGTGCATATACAATACAGTACTGTTGGCAATGTATCCAAGCCTGCCCACTGCCTGAATGTGACTATGCCCTAATGCCTAAGCTGACAAACATTCCATGAGTGAGGCAGTTGTGAAGGTCACAACCTTCTGACACCACAGACTTCAGCAGTTCCTTCAACTCTAGCGTTGTTTAGTATCTTACCTACATTCTATGTGTGGATAATTATGTCAAAGGAGTGATTAAGGAGGGCAAAAATACTCAAGAGACTTTCATGCGAGCTGTCAGTTGTTCCTTTGGTGATGTCTGTCATGTTTACACAAGAGGACATTGTAGAAAGACATTTGTAACTGTAAAAGTGAAATTTATAAATGAATAAACAAATTATACAATATGTCCTATATAATGATAATGTAATCACAATAATAAAATCCATAACATAATTTTATCTTGTCTATTGATTTAATTGTTAAATCTTATATCAACATACAGTATAATTGTGGTTGGGACTCAAATGATTTTCTAGATTTCTCTCAACAGAGTTGTCCCCGTCTGAAAGCCAGTATCTGACCATTTAACAAAAGTGTAGGCTTTGTTTAGTTTTATTTAATTTGAAATGTTAAGACATGTACATGCTAGCTCATCTATGAGCAAGAACAAGAGCATTCCCTCTTCCATAAGTACAGTAGGCTTGGCCTGGCCAGTGTCTCTTAAGTATGAGTTACCTAGGTGGGTCTGAGAATGAGAGTGGAAAAGGAAGGGAAATAACCCCTGGGAGAAAGGATAGATAAAGGCAATAGAAGAGTGTGTGTGTGTTTGTGAGAGATGCCCTATCCAGGGTATCCCCTGACTAACGTCACTACCAGCGGTCTGCAATGGGAGCTGTAGTTTACTGTACTTAAAACAAGATGCAAGCGTTTGGCAATAAAGTGGCGGGCGGGCAGCGGTGTCACTCCCACACTGCCAGGAAACAGCCCATAGATTCCAGAGTGCCAGCTCACCCAGAGACCCACCCCTTCTCCTTCCCCCTCTTCCCGACCGCCAGGAATGGTTCAGCCCCTCTCGTCAGGCAGGCCGGAGCAGCACGTGTCGGGTGATTGAGGGCATGGTTCAGCGAAGAGACGTACCTTAAGCAGATAGTTCCCAGACACTGCCCGCTAGCTTGCGTACCGGACTCCACTTGGTTGGATGTGGATTACAGAGCACCGCTTGTTTGGAATTGTGGGGAAATTTCTGGAATTATTAAGGTCATGTGTCAGGTATGAGTGACAGATTGTTGGGGACGGCAGGCGATTTGTCACGGCGGTGACATTCATTTGTGTCATGTGTTCATCGTTGATGACATTTCGATTTGCTTAAGGTTTCAAATGGTATTCGAAGGAATTTCAGCTCATAATGAAACAGTTACCTGTTGAAAAAACACCTGTTCTCATGTAATATGAGATACTGTTAGTAATGGAGTTGCATGTACGTTATTTGTCGACATCTGTGTTGCCAATCTGTTTAACTTTAAAACATTTAAGGTTTAACAACCTTGGCTTTTTGTTTATGAAAGTCTATACCTTTGATTGTGAAATAAATATACTGTAAGTTTTAAATATAGGTCACACACCAATTAATACATTATATTTAAACTAAAGCAATCATGTTGACCAATTCCTTACCTAGTTTTCTTTCTGGCTGTTGCTGTGGGTTGTTGATGTTGACAGGGGCTTCTGAAATAGCTGGGTCTGGAATAACCCTCCATCTGTCTCCGGGTGTGGCTGTATTTGGAACACCCCACATATGAGCCACCCCTGGTCCTGTATACAGTACACTGTGGATCCTCTTCCAAGTGTATTTGATATGTGAAATGATATATTGTCATGTTACCTTCGAGCTCCATCAGTAAGCATCGAAACTGTGGTTGTTGTTGTAGTAGTTTAAATATTTTTTGCATTTATTATATTAATTAATCAAACTTTTGCATTTCTGACTTGACACATTATACAATAATATTATATCCCTTTTATTCTTTAAATGTTTTCCATATTTTTTTGAAGATTTAATGTTGGAATGGAAACTTTTCTGCCAGTGGAGAAAATTCAAAAAGCATTGCTTGGCGAGATTTGTTTGCCTTGCTCTGTGGTCCACTGCACAAGAATCCCTCTGTCTCCAGTGGACCTAACATTAAGCAGTGCGCTACATGTATACCCACATCCCCTGACACGGCTGCAGAGGTTTGAAGTTTTAAAACCTGTCCCGTCCAAGGCCCGGGTATGGGCTCTGGGCTGGTTTGGCAGACTGCTAGCGTTCTTTCTTTTGGCACAGAAGGACCAGCTGTTCTTCCACAGTCTTGGGAAAAGAGGCAACCCCCACCTACCCACCCACCCACCGCAACCCACGTGGGTCTGTCCTGACGCAACGTGACATAGAGCCCTTGCAAACAGGCTATTAATATTGCTTAGGAGATGGTCGTATTGGTGGTGACTGGGATACCAGGAGATGTGGCGCTACAGTGCCATTAACGAGAGGCTGTGAGGTGGCGGCAGAAGATCTGAGTGTGACCCATCTTATTTCAATTGCAGTCCTTTATTCTTGTTTTAATTTGCAGTTGGAAGTAGAACTTGTTTATATTGTTACACAGAACTGTATGAACATGCTGCGTTGGTAACACTGTCCAAATTCTATGTTCTCCAGACGTTGCACACACCCAGGGGCCACTAGATGGCAGTCTATACGCCCGCGTTCGCAAGAAAGACTCACAGGAGGAAGTGGTCACCATTAACGGCCTGCCGGTCTGCGAGAGCCCCTTGACTAGCGGCCAGCGCCAAGACCCCGGACGTCCACTCCGCGGCCCTGAGCAGATACTTCCCGCCGCGGGCCAAGCCTCCCTGCCGGCCGTCGACCACACCCTGTCGGTGAGCAGCGACTCAGGCAACTCCACCGCGTCCGTCAAGACCGACCGCACCGATGAGCAGAACGCGAGCGCAGTGAGCCACAGCCATCACGCGGGGGCGCCACCCGCCGCCGCCCCACTCAGCCCGCAGGAGAAGCGTGATCTGGAGCAGCTCCTGAGCGGCCTCGAGGCTCCGGGGCACCAGCGGCGGCCCTACCCGGCCGCGTCCACCAGCCCCGGGGGAGGCGTGCGCCACCTGGTGCCGGCGCAGGTGCATGTCAACGGGGGCCAGTCGCGGCTCGCCGCCCCCACGCCCGGAGCACAGCGGGAGACGGACATCTTGGATGACGAGCTGCCCAACAGCCAGGAGGGCAACAGCGCGGACAGCCTTGGGACGCTATCGTCCCTGGAGGGCCAAGCCACGGCGGGAGACCTCTATGAGCACGCAGACAGCCGCCGCAGGCCTTACCTAGAGAGCGCCGCCCTAGTGGAGTCGCTTGGCCACGACATGCCCGTGAACAGCGCTGCAGTCGCCGGCGGAAACTACCCGAACGGCGACGGGGCATACCGAACGCAGTCCTCTGACGGAGCCAACCCCACCATGCCCCGGGCCCCCGAGAGGAGCACCAGCAGCCGAGAGGCGGTCCAGCGAGGGCTGAGCACCTGGCACCAGCACAGCCTCCCGGACGACCCCTTCGGACCCCCGCTGCAGACCACACACAGCCTGCCCCACTTCCCCACGGCGGCGGCTTTGCAGAGCGACATCGAGCGCTCCATCGAGACCCTCAACATGCTGATGCTGGACCTTGACCCCGTCCACGCCCACATGTCCAAATCCCACAGTGCCCCCACGGGGGAGAACAGCGCCGCAACATCCCAGGTATGGGTGCAAGATATATTGACTTGATATCGTTATTGTAAATAACACGTCACGCATCTAAAATGTTGCAGAATATATGCAATATTCAGTTTCAGTTTATTTTTTGGCTTCGTGTTCGATTTAAGGCCCTTTCAGACAGAACATGACACCGGCACCGCTGCGCTCTGAAACCCATTAATTCCTATGGCTTGCGTCACGCAACTGCGGTGACTGTTTGTTACATTCGAATTTGGGATATTAATATCTCAGATTATTAACAAACGATTCACAAACATAATATTGGTTTAACTAAGAGATCTGCTGAAAATATTATTTTTTTATATGTTTCTAACGCTGGAAAAATATATTTTCATTGTCAAGCAGGGCCATTTGCTAGCGAGAGTCTGTGCTTCAAACTCCAGTAGTGTAGCCTCTTCATTGCCTAGAGACAGGGCGAGCGCAGTGGAGTCCTGTGTGAAGGGCCTGGAGAAATCTGCGCTCAACTCGTTGGCAAGCGCAGCGCATGTCGCGTCCTGTCTGAAAGGGCCTTTAGACTGAAGAGTAAGATGTGTGGCTGAAGGAGATGACACAATAGAGACCAAAGCATAAACATTAGTGGCCAAAAAGAATGCCTCCTCGGCAGCTTGGAAGTACTGCTGTTGTCCCAGTCCAATGTGACTGTCAGTTGCATACTTGTTGTGATATGTTCTGAATCTCTTTTGATTTATTTTCGCACACCGATTGTGTTTTTACTTGTGTTAAAAAATATATAATAATGAATGCCAATATTTCGTGATATTACATTGTGTCAACGCCACTTCCCAGGTGCCCTTCTCCCAGAGTTTGGCCCGGCCCAGCTACCAGGGTGACTCCACCATCCACAGCTACAACGGCCCCGGTAAGGTGTGGTCCTCACCCGCCCAGAGTCCCGTGGCGGAGTCTCCAGTGTGGTTCCCACAGAGGACCTCCCCAGAACCGTACCCCAATGCGCGACCTCACTACCCGGCCGACTCTTCCGGTTTCGCCCAGCATGTGGCGCCAAAGGCCCCAGGCGCGTACACAGTGTCGCGCTCCCCTGACCTCCCGAAGGGCTCCTCTCCTTTCCCCGGGTGCAGCGGCTCTTCGTCCCCGCTGGCCGCGCTCACCCCCCAGCCCAAGGACACTTGCTCCTCCTCCTCCCCAGGGCCCAGAGAGCAGGAGGCCCAGGAGGAGAACCTCAAGCTGGAGGGCCTGGTGGCTCACCGCATCGCCGGTAAGGCTAGTATTGATCTTAATGAGAGTTAGACAGGACAAAATGGTGGCCAGTAGTAAGGTAATACTAACTAGGTGACATACAGCAGCTCACAGGGGATACAGACAAACATATTTTCTCCACTTGATGACTTCTTCACTGTGTTCGATGGTATATCTAATTTTGTACCCTTCTCCTGACTGATATCTTTCAACAATGATATCCCTCTAATGCTTCAAACACACACTCAAACCTACAGTATGTTTTTCAGCAATCACACCTAATAACAGTCTATGCTTTTAGAAGGTGCTGGATAAGACCTGCCAAACCCAAGTTAATCTGCAGTGTGAGCATTTGTGTCTAATTCTAAGAGCGGGAAAATGTAAATAAGCATCGCACGAAGTAACTACCCAGCCATGGATTAGCAGTGGAACTCAAAGTATGCAGATGTGGTGAATGGAAATGAGATAGGAATATAAATAGCCACTCTTTTGGAGCTTCCAGGCGTTCATATCCACTATTAAATGGTGTGAAACTATAATTCAGTACCCAGGCTCCACCCAGTGGACAAAGCATGTAATGTGCATTGGAAGACATTGGTCTCAATGCAGTATGTAGGGATGTTTATTTATATAGCACTTGCATATATCAAATCTTGCATATAAAAAAAGTGCTTTAAATTAAAAACATAAACATAAATGTTATTTAAATTAAGAGCAAAACTGAAAAATTAACATTGAGGATATAAAACTATTAAAATAAAAATAAAACTTTTCAAATTGGCCATTTATTTAAATAAAACATTTAAATAAATAAATAAATAAATAAATAGATAGCTGTTAAACTAGCAAAAAGGCTATCTTAAATAAAAATGTTTTCAATCGTTTAATAAAATCATCAGTGGAATCTATATATATACTGTAGATTTTAGATAATACTATATAATATGATCATAGAAAAATGTGATTATATAAAATAAATATCAAACATTATTAATACTACAATTAACTATTTATAAAAAATACAAAATACTAATTAAAGATTTTATTGCAAAATCATGGTACTACATTTCATATATCATTCTTGTCATCTCCTAGATTTTATTTTTATTCATTTACTGTCTTTTTTCTTTTCTCCTGCTTTCTGTCCATTTCCCATTTCCTGGCACTGCCTCCCTCCCTTTTTTGCTCCATTGCATCTCATTCCCTTATGCACAACTCCCCACCCACCTGTACCTCCGCACGCTCCTTGTTCACCACCCTCTGTCCTACTTCCTTCTCCCCCACCACCGGGGGGCAGAGTACAACGCTCGCATCCGTGGCATCAGTGAGAGCATGTCTGCCACGCAATCCTCCGACCGCCATCGCTCCTACTCCTTCTCTGGTTTGTCCACCGTTTCCCGCACTTTTGTTTCTTCCTCATTTCTTTTATTAATTTTTCACATTTCCTTCTCTTTAAATTTGTCTTTTAACATATATTGTTATTCTTGGTTGCTTCCATTCTTATATTATTTTTAATGATTCTTTCTTTCTTAAGATTCCTTTTTTGGTTTCTCTCCTCCCTCTCTATGATTTGTCTCATTGCTGTGCGATAGTTCCCCACGTATCTCCCCCCATGTCATTCCTCTCACAAGTAGACTACAGCAGGGTAGTTTACATACAGGAGACAGCTCAGTGTAGAGATTAGTTCTACAGTTAATTAGATGCTGCACGACAATTTCCACGCTTTGCTTCCAGGCATGCGCTCCAGGGGCATGACCCCGGAGGTGACCCAGGAGCCCATGCGACGTCGGACCGCCAGCGAGGGTCAGTACCAGAGTGGCCATGACGATCCCGTGGGCCACGCTGGCCCGGGGGTCTGCTCTCCCGACTTCACCACCAGCCTGGCCCTCAATCAAGGGGGCCGGGGCAGAGAGGTACCGTCCTTGCATGCCCATCTGTCTGGCTTAATAGAGGTGAAACAAAATGAATCAATTTTATTTCTATAATCACTACATCCAAAAACAAGTACAAGCCTAATTCAGACGCACCAGGGCAATGGATCTCAGAATAAATGAAATGATGGCAAAACCCTCATGTTCTGTTTGTATTCATATATGAATGTGCTTAATGTAAAAATGTTCCTACTGTTATTTAGGGTAGGCTATTAGTTAACTCAGTCCCCAATAACAACGCACATGCAAAAGTCAATGGAGATCTATAAAATGTTTCCCCCCCCGATGGTCTGACGCGTTGCGCTTTGGGTTTGTAGCAAGTTTGGTCAGTCATTCAGACATTTGCTTATTGGCATTTGTTTGTTATTAAATATAATAAATTAACACAATTTTATTTTAGACTGACGAAGGTAAATTAAGTCATTATGAAGAAAGCTTGTTGATGTTTGAACTTGATCAAAAACACCTCTTCCTTCAATGCCATAGGCTGCTATCTCAGAAGCTCCGCCCCACACATTTTAAACACATTGCCAACGCTGGGATGTTGTTGTGTGCGGTCTGCATTACTTTGGTTGTGTTCATATATACAGAGCCAGGGTTGTGTAGAAACACGAGATTATTAATTCTGCATGCACAGAGAACAGTAATAGCTGACTGTGAGGACAAATTTTTGACAAAAACTTTATCTTAGTATTTTTGTTTACTATACTAATTATGATTGATTATATTATTCATGAATACAATTGAATAACATATTGCCTTATTTTACTGCTATTTTATTATCTGAAATAATAATAAAAACACAAATCTACAGTTTAATTGATTGTCCAAACAGTGTGTCTATTCTGAAACCCTGTTGTAACACTTTTCTAGGGCCTTGTACACAGCTACCGGGAGGCTTTTGAGGATGACAACATAGATGGGACCTTTGGCAGCGGCGGTGAGAACCATCCCCAGACCCCAAGCTTTCCCATCTCACCACAGACCCCATACTTCAACCTGTGTAAGTTTAGCCTCTGCCTGGGCGATTTCCCGGTGGATTGACGCACAATTGGCCTGTGTTTCTCGTGTCAGAAGCCAAATACAGTACCTGCTGATACAGTAGGTGAGGGCATCATAATGGATAAACCACACTGGTGCAGAGAATTTGTTGGCCAAAAAAAAAGTAACAGAAATGTTTGCAGCAGGTGATGCAGCTGCTTCAATATCTACAATAGAGCAGAAGCAGGAAAGTATAGTTGAAGCAGTAAGAATGGATCTGCTCACTAACATGGGTGCAATACAATGATGATAATGAATTAGATCAGGGGTGCCCAACCCTGGTCCTGGAGGGCCCCTATCCAGCTTGTTTTAGATGTCTCCCTGCTCCAACACCCCTGATCTAATTCATTATCATCATTGTATTGCACCCATGTTAGTGAGCAGCTTCATTCTTACTGCTTCAACTATACTCTCCTGCTTCTGCTCTATTGTAGATATTGAAGCAGCTGCATCACCTGCTGCAAACATTTCTGTTACTTTTTTTTTGGCCAACAAATTCTCTGCACCAGTTTGGTTTATCCATGAATGGCTCGTTATCAGTCTCTGCAGAAGCCCATTGATTAGAGTCAGGTGTGTTGGAGCAGGGAGACATCTAAAACAAGCTGGAGAGGGGCCCTCCAGGACCAGGGTTGGGCACCCCTGAATTAGATGAATGCCTGATGATAATAAGATCATCTTAAAGTTCTGTAAGTTACTACTGTGCTAAAATGAATGCCTGCTTATGTATTATTATACATCATTTATAAACAGGCTAGTTGACGTATATTTTCAGCAATGTGTCATGGTAACTATTGGGAAATATAGGGATGAAATATTGGGATGAATTATCGTAACGTAACACCAGTATGTGGGATAGCTCAACTCTCCAACTATAGTAAGTAAGTTAAAATTGTTTGATGCTGCTGTCCATTGTGCATGACAACAAAGTGCACCATTAGTCTAATCACATAAAAATATATATTACTCCTATACAGTGTTGGGAGTAACGTAATTACAATAATATTTAGCTTTTTGTTGTAACAAATAACATTTTGGTAATATTATACCCGTTACAATCTCAATACAGTTACAACAAAATTCTAGCCGATATTAAGTGGTGTTTTGTTTTTTAAAGAATTCACCAACCACTAAATATTTCGGCACGAGATAAAAACAATCTGTGAACAACTCATCCATTCATGTCTACGTCAAAACACATTCACGACACCTGACTGTTTTATGTTATTTTGTTTATTTTGTATCTATTTCTCAGATCAAATGTTTATTACTATAGTGTTTATATCAATATCAATATCAATAAATCTTAATTATCCCCGAGGGGAAGTTATTTTGGCAACAGGAGATACAGTACAGGATAGCCACACAATCCGCACATAAATAACAAATACACAATATGACATACAATATACAGAATTGGCAATAAGAGAGTCAAGATATGGAGACTTTTCCGTTGGACACGCCATTCGCTAGTTTTTCATGGCATTTTTCAGCCAACTGTTTTATATCTATGTATTTGGAATGTAAGATGTCCTTGAGTGTTCAGAAAGGCATCACAAATAAAATGTATTATTATTATTATTATTAATATTATTATCTGACAGAAACTATGTCCCATGCACCTGATGCACAGGGATAATCAAACGGAGTAATTTTCCTAAATTTGTCTTTGTAGTTCCTGACCAAACCACTAAGCAATAGTCTAAAAATGACAGCACTAGGAGTATTTGTTTAATCAGATATGGTGTTAGAAAGTGGGAGCATCTCTGGACTACAGATTTATTTCTCCCCTTTCTCCCCATATTTTGCACCATTCAATCTGTGTCGTAACCATAATAGAAGAAGTTTTGTTTCCGTTAATTGCTCAAAAAATTGGTATTTATCAATACCAATTTTAAGATGGGCTGAGAGTTTAACAAAAATACTATGCTCTTGGTCTTGGATGTATTCGGAGCAAGTTTGTTAGCAGTAATCCAATTAAATTAATATATGCAACTTCTTAAGTGCTGCAGTAATTTCTTCAATAATCGATGCCGACATATAAAGTGTTGAATCATCCTCATACATAGTTATGCAGGCTGTTTTACAAATGAATAGTAGTTAATTGGTAAAGATAGAAAAAAGCAGTGGTCCCCAATGAGCCTTGTGGAATCCCACATGTTAAATGTTGTATATTTGAAAAGCTTCCATTAAAGCCTCAAAGAATGATACAATTCACTACAAAATTCTAAATAAATAGTTAAACCCTCATAAACACAACAAATCACCAAAGAAAGAATGCTGAATTCATAAATGGAAGCTTCAGACAGCTCAAAATCAACACAAGCCTCACACTTTCAGTAGCAGAGAAAATGCATTTTTTCATTACAGTCGCGGGCCTCCCATACCCCTGGCCCTGTAGCATTCCCATTAACTAGGACACCGCGATCCAACGCTCCACAACGTGCTATCGGAGGGCACTCGGGTGTCTCCCTTCCAGACCACGCATTGTATTGCATCGTCTGACCGTCCATCCACAGCCAGCGGTCAGAGAGAAAGCGCAGTCCGATCCACACGCTCCCCGTCGTGTTTCTATTTCTGTTCATTTGCGTGGCAGCATGGAGCATCTGATTCTCAGAGGTCAGGGTCGCCAGGTTTTTATGGTATGTCTTGCAATAGTCCTGGGCTTCCTCCCACGTCAATTTCTCTTCCACCACAATCACGTTGTAGCAAATGAAGGAGAGCTTTACGGTTTTAGATGAATAATACCAAAATGTTTTCCTCATCGCCATGTAGTTAGCGTAACCATTGGATGCCGCCAAACTTGGGTCAAAGCCGACAATATATGTCGCATTTCCAGCTCCAGACCATTGCCATGGTGCATTTACATTAACTCTGTAAATCCCAATCCACATGTAACCAGTAGCCATTTTGGCAATTCTATTAGCATCATACAAGTTATTGATAGAGGCCAGATCTGTGTACCGTTCCCGACAGTATTTCTGAGCAATATCCCATGATGAGACATTGTGGACGCCAACAAACTGACCCAAGGTTTCAGAGAGACATACAAGAAGGCAGACTTGAATGATGGTTGTCTTCATGGTTCTTCTTCTGCCAGTCAATACAATCTGATGCTTTTCACTCTGAGGAGGAAAAGGGCCCTTTTTATTGTATTTAGATTTCATTTAGATTTAGATATTTTCTTGGATTAAGTATTTGAATTGGGAGGGCCCCTTCTTCATTAACTTTCCCTAATGCTGCATGCAAAACATATATTTAAATAAAATGTCATGTTGACAAATGCTTACATTCGGCAGCATATGTGCGTGTTATGCAAATACCACTTAACATATACTGTACACGACAAGTAGTGCAGCTCTCTAAGAAACATAATAGGTAATAGACTACATAGATTTCCCATAATTAGTTTGATAATAAAAATGTGTTTATACTGTAATGCACTAACCTCTGTTTTTTGGTTTGTAAGCAAAATGTGATGTATATTTACAGTTATCATCTCCACGCTTCATTTTTACATGTGCATGACGTGGATATCTGACTGATAAGTACACATCTTAGTATGTTTTTATTCAACTTTATCACCTTGTCCCGATGTCTTTCTTTCTTTCCTCATTCATTCATTCATTCATTCATTCCTATAGCACGCTCACCCCCTGGGTCGGTCAAGACTCCATTTTCTCCACTGGGAAAGTATCCCCATCAAGGTGGAGGAGCAGGTAAGTGTACAAACGCGCGCACACACAGACACACATACACGGACAGTAGATACAGTACTCTATTACGAGGCTGGTGTCGTCAGAACTGTGAGTGCTTCAGTCCAAACTGAGGCAAGAGTGTATTACACTATAACGCAAACAACGTGTCCTTTAAAGGTATACTCAGCTATTGCAAGCCAATTGTAAGATAATACACGTTTTGTCACATTTATCAAATGCTTTTAATGTGTGGAGTGGAGCTTCTGAGGGAGTTTGTTTGTTTGGAGCATGAAAATTACGAGTGTTCTCGAGAATGACTAACCCTGCCTTTAACACAAAGAACTTTTTTTAGGTTTTTTGCAACAATCTGAAACTCTCCTTCTCTGTTATGCTTGGTGTTCCCTAATATCTGAGTGCTTGTGGGCACTGAGTTTTGGTACATTTCTGAAGGCCCCATATAGGCATATAGGCCTACAAAATAGTGATGGCGGTTGATGATAACATTTTAGGTCACGTAGCTTTGGGGGGTAATGGTACATTTCTAATAACACACGGACGCTTGTCCTCGATCACTTGCCTGCTGCTGGCTTTGGATATCGGATTTGGTCAGGTCCAAGCTCCTCGTGTTTTATTCCAGTCTTGGTTATAAAAGTTTTTGTAAGTAACAGAAGACAGTGGTGTGGCAAATGCAGTGATACATGTATGTTTTTAAACATTCAGCAATGCATTTAATAAACTAATAATATGTGCTATCACTCTACAAACTAAGATGTATAGCAGCAATGCTTTCTGTAGGTGTTTCTCCAAAGTATTCAATTAAATTGCCTATCTTAAAAATCTGAACTAGTGCCTCAAATCTAATTCAATTGATAGCTTAAGTATCAATCTCTGTTCATCTCTGGAGAAGTTAACTAATTATCAACTATTCTGCAAAGTCCTCCTTTAAATTGGCGTTATATTTAATGTTACAAACTGCATTTCATTTATTTATGCATATGTGTATGCAGTTGAGGTGGTACGGGCATCTATTAAGGTTGCCCCCTGGGCGCCTCCCTAGGGTGGTGTTCCAGGCACGTCTGGCTGGGAGGAGGCCTTGGGGAAGACCCAGGACTCGGTAGAGAGAATATATCTCCACACTGGCACTGTTATGCCAAATAACAAAACCATATACCATTCTCTTAAGCGGCGTGTCTGGATTGTAAGGATAAAACGGGAGTTTCTAGTTTCTAGTTTCTATCTACCCTTCTGAAGATATGATCTGAAATATAACCCTATGCCTTTTTCAGCACAATTCTTTGAGAGTGCATTTTAGAGGCAATTTTGGCCGTTGTCTCGTACAACCGCTGCTGTGTCGAATAACACAAGCCATATACCGTTCTCTTCAGCATAATGTCTGGAAAACATATTTTTTTCTAGCATGTACCAGTCTGAAGATATGATACAAAATATAAACATATGCAACAAAAATATAGCCCAGTGGGATAAGATGGCCTTGAGTATAGTTATTTTATGAAAGGGCAATACTGTTTGTATTTGTAGCTCTATAGCTGAAGGGAAATGTGGCTTGTAGGACGGTGCCTCTCATGCCATTACAATAATGTGACTTGCATGGTGTAATGACACTCACAGGTTTAGCCACAGAACATTCCATCTACAATTGTAATGCACACACACAAGCACGCACATTGTAGCATTCACACACACACACACACTTCCCCTCTGTTCTCTGTCATTTATGCTTTTCCACACCTTCTGTCCCTTTCCTCTGCTGTCAGACTCTGATTCTAGTGATGGAGAGCAAGGTAAGGCAGCGTTGCGCACAATTACTTACTTTGTTTTGTTTTGCATCCCCATTTCTCAACAGAGTAAGGGAAATGTCAGGCTGGACTGTGTGCTGTGTATGTGCACGTGTGTCTGTGTACGCGTATGTGCGTATGCATGACCCATGTGCCTATGTGTCTTCTCATTTGATATTCCAGGTTTTGGAGATTTCAGAGGAGTGCCGCTACACGACCCTCTCTCATCAAGCAGCCCTATCCATGGTCCTGATGGGTGAGCCATAGACAACAACACACATAATGAGCTTACCTTGATACAACTAGCCACTATTAAAGAGGCAGCACAGTTTTACTAATATTTGAAAATAGAATTGTGTATCTATGCTTATTTATTTTATTTTGAACATGTTTATAAAAGATAAAAGAAAATAAAATAAAAAAATCTTCTTTAAAAACAAATTCTAAATTAATAAATAAATAAATAAATAAATAAATAAATAAAGGAAAGAAATACACAATACATGTATCACTTACTGTACACCTTAAATACATGTTGTTCGAAAAGGAGCAGGAAGAAGTAAAATACTAAACTAGTCCTGCCCCACATTTCATCCTTACATTTACAAATACATGTTCTACATGTTAAATGTCCGCCTTCTTTACACAATTAAACCTTTCACAAACACATGGTCATACTGTGTAGTACTAGTAGTCAAATTCACTAAGAGAAAACAAAACACCTCAATATGTTGCTCAGCATAAAATAATTACTATAGGTAAATAAAACCCTTTCCGCATCCTTATACCTTGCCAACACAATGTTTTTGTATCTCTTTTATTGTAATACAGTTCGACTCTGCTTTAGTTCTATATTTACTATTCCACAAAGTCACTCCAGAATTTGAAATAAACATACTTTTTAGAGTAGTGCGAGCATAACCTTTAGTCATATTCAAATTTCCTCTTAAGCTATACCCTCCCTCTCTATTTATGAACATTTTTTGTATGTTGCTAGGAAGCAAGTTATTTCTTGCTTTATACATTACTTGTGCATTCTTATATTCCACCATATCAAATAATTTAAAATACTATGTCTTAACAAACAAGATGTTGCTGTGGATATCCTGCATTATTTACTATCCTTACAGCTATCTTTTGTAATATGTACAATGAATTTAAGCTTTTAGAAGTATTTCCCCACACCTCTACACATTAGTTGTAGTACAATACAATGTTGTAGAACAATACAAAATGTACACAGCATTTATATCCACCGTGTACCATATTTTTCTCAGTATTGCCATATTCTTTGCCAACTTTGCTCGCACATGCTTTTTCTGAGATTTCCAAGAGATTTTATCGTCCTATATCACACCTAAAAATGTGTTTTCATATATTCTTTCTATAACTTCTCAATTGATCATACCACAATTGCGATATTAACAGATTAATTAGAGAGATCAGTTGATTAGGCCAAAGACAACTTCAGGAAAGGTTTAATATTAATGCCCACCAGTAATTTAATTCAATAGCAATAATTTCAGCCATGTTGTAGCCTACTTATTTGTGCTTCCACTGTTTCTGAAAGGACTAGCCGCCACTGATACCAGTATATTGTAAAGGAAAAAAAGCAAAGGAATCTTTATTGTCACAAAAACATACAATTCATGTCATTCATTGTAATGAAGCAAGATAACAGCTAATGTCCAGAGAATTTGAACTCTAATAGGAACTAATATTATTCCAGAAGTTAGTGAACATCTCATGTGTGATTGGTCCACTGCTGGAAGCAAGGTTTGCTCACACTTCATCCATAGCAGACAGTAATAAGCACTGTGTGTGTGTGCGTGTGTGCTGTTGCTACAGCAGAAGGCAGGGCTCCATGGGGAGCAGCCAGCCCCAAAGACCCCCGTCACCTGAGGGAGCCCAGGTCAACATTGTGGGAATCCACACGGTGCCGGGCAGCCCTAACACCCTCCACCGCACGGTGGCCACCAACACGCCGCCAAGCCCCGCCCTCCAGCGGCGCCTGGCCAATCAGGCCAGACACTCGCCCCCCGTGCCCCCCAGCCCCCTGGTGGGCCGCCGGGCCCAGCCCATCCCGGCCACGCCTCCGTCCCCTGCCTCCCCCCAGCTCCCAGAGAAGAGGGCCGGCGCCGGGCTCTGCTACGGGAGCTTGGACAGCAAGGACCCGGTCAGCCCGGCAGGAGACTGCTGCAGCCCCCCGATCACAAGCGGCCCGGACATGTCCAAATACTCTATATATGGTGAGACACACTAGACTGGTGAAACATGGCCCACAATGCACCTGGTGAATAAGATCTAGACATTTGGAATTGTTCACAGCCTCCTACAGGGCTCAGACCTTTCTTTAATGTTGAATCTATTGGACAGCATTTAACCAATCGGCTGTTTAGATAATCTCACCTAGCTCTAGCACCATTACAACACACTTGTCTTTAACACACATCCACCTTGATTGGTCCACCAGCAGGGTGGTGACCAATCAGGGTGGCTGTGTGAACACTAACGCCACCAGGGTTTCCAGATTATTATCTCAGTGAACATTGAGCTGAGACCCGTATGGGATATACTGAGAGATCACAAGTCCAGATACATGTAGATAGATATATATTTATTAATTTATAAATAATAGGTGCAGGATATTAATACTTAAGCAAAACGTTATAAAATATACATTTTAAATACTGTTTCATAATGATCGATGGTTTTTAAATATATAATCACCTAGATTATATATTTAAAAAACATTGATCATCATGAAATGTAGAAGTTGTATTTTAAACATTATTTTTGTGTTTCTCCTGTCATTTCCTGCAGATGGGTACCCAGACATCAAGATGAATGTCAAGTTTGTTCAGGACACCTCGAAGTTCTGGTACAAACCCGACATCTCCAGAGAGCAAGGTGAGAGAGCACACTGCTGTAGCTCAAGCAAAGCCCCACCTTAAAGATACCCATTCTTACCAGTTCAGACTAAATACAGCATAGCCGCTGCCTATAAAATGTCTCGCTTATGACATTCATCCTTTTGAATCTTGGAAATGCATTAGCCAATAATGTTTCAAAGATCTGGTGGTTTACTGTATGACTGCTTGGTACACCATTATGTCATCGGCCTTACCAGCTGCATTAAGTCAGAACACCTACTGTATGTGCTTTTAGTGTGACGATAACCATTAAAGGTATAGTCAGCTATTGCAAGCTAAATGTAAGCTAGTACACTTTTTGTCAAATTCACCAAATATCTCCTCGCATTTCGCTATCTTACCGTTCTCTGTGCGTTGAAAAAATAATCTAATACTTCTACACAGCCTTGGCTCTGTAAATAGCAACATAAACAAAGCGAACACCGCACGTATCAACAAAGCCATTGCACTACGTGTTGCTTCACAATGCGTGTCAACGTGTGAGGCGCCGAAGGACCGCAGAGCGATACTGTTTTGATTTGAACTCGAAGTTAGCAAGCATTCTCGAGAATGACTGATCCCGCCTTTAACGTGCAGCAGGTGTCACCGCATGACACATTACGCAGGACAGATTGATTCATCTCACAGTAAATAACTGTGCAGACGATTTCCAAGTGGCTCAGCCCGCCTCGCTTCCCTCCTTCGCCTCATGCTCGCTCGCACACTTTTTCCACAGCCATCAGCGTGCTGAAGGAGCGAGAGCCCGGGGCATTCGTCATCAGGGACAGCCACTCGTTCCGCGGAGCCTACGGCTTGGCCATGAAGGTGGCATGTCCTCCACCTACCGCCCAGCCCAACAAGAAAGGTGAGAGGATCTGGGATGCCCCTTGTGGCTGTTGGCATCACGCTTGTGTGCCTCCATTTAAAAATGTTCGATTATGTTATTGCTCATCTCTAAACAGATGTCTGCATATGAATATAGAGAATCTGTAGGCAGTGACTAAGATAATGGTACGGGATGTGTGCTGCTTTCAGTTTGTAGGACGTTTGTAGTCCGAGTAGTATTGCCCAATAACGTCCATGTGAAGAGCATATGAGGCGGAACAAACTACAATCTCGGGAAACAAACTGCTATGGTCTGAAGACGATTTATTTTTTATTAACAGTATACGGTAAAAGTGCTTTTATTGTCAATAATACACATAGCGGAATTTGTTTATAAAGATTAGCCAAGCTCAAGTCCAACTTTATTCTCCCATCTAAACTAGAACTGTATACAGCGACCAGCAGGCAGAAGAGGTTGTCTTGGCCAGGATCTCCACTTACACTGGAAATATCCCAAAGATACCGGACCTTTCCCTCACCATCAGATGATTGTAGCTGTCGGGCACCCATGTTATGTAATTAAAGCTGTGGCTAATTCTCCTGTTTGTTTTGTCCAGTGGGCGACATCACCAATGAGTTGGTGAGGCACTTCCTGATTGAGACCAGCCCCAAAGGTGTCCGCCTAAAGGGCTGCCCCAACGAGCCCTACTTTGGTGAGGGAACGTACCGAACCCATCACCTTCTCTGAGTATGTCCCCGTGAGAATCCAACAGAACAGTGGCATGAATAACTCTGTGTGTGTGTGTGTGTGTGTGTGTGTGTGTGTGTACTGTAGGTTGTCTGTCTGGCCTGGTGTATCAACACTCTATGACTCCCCTTGCCTTACCATGCAAGCTGATGATCCCCACCAAAGGTCAGCCTGACTCAGACCTATTTTGTCATGTCCTATTCTATTCTGTTACATTTCCATAACATAACAGTATGTGATTAACAGACCCCAACGAAGAGGCCCTGGAACTGGTCACACCCACCGATCTAGTAGCCGAACTACTGAAGCAAGGAGCAGGTAAGAATGTCTTTATAATAATTTCAAATTCTCAAAATTATATATTGTATCTATTTGATATATAGGGCCTCATGTACGTACGTTGGCGAGCTCAATGTAAAAGTGAGCACAACCCGACCGCAGATAGCACACGCTGTGCCATCGCATTTTACGTTGGATGTACTAAACTTGCGACTTGCATAATCTGTGCTTCGCACCGCCTTCTAAACTTGCCGCTAACACTGCGAGTAGTACTGTACGATACTGTATGTTCCAGCCATATGGCGCCCGAATGCAATGGAACAGGAGGCTAAGAAAAAGAAAACAAGTTTAACGATCATGAGGATAAAATTCAAAAGGGGTAAAATTCAACCCCAAATGTTTGGGTGACTATAAAATGTAAATGAAAGAAGTGGAATAAACATTTATTTTTAACACCATGCAATCAAATCCTTAAGCACATCTCTCCATGGCCTGTGTCTTCATCTTGCTTGGATGAATATTGCCCTTACTTGCTTCTCTTGTTCAAAGAAACGTGCCAACTGGGACCTAACCTGCTTTTCAGAGGTGGAGAATTTTCACTGCAGAACTGACAGTGCGACACTCCCAATCTCCCCTCGACCCTCTTATGAATATGCATGAATAGGAAAACACAACTTATGTTTGAAGGCATAGTGCAACGAAAGTACACCTAAAACTGGCGCTAACACGTTAGTACATGAGGCCCATAGTGTAAATGACAATAATAAAATCATTTATAATAAAATACAGTATATTAAATATATTGTTGTGCTTAATTACATTACAGTCGCTCAGAAAGTTCCAGAAGAGGCCCATGGTAAATATCTAATCTCTGCTCTTGTTTTGCCTGACATGAATGGGAATGCCTTGGTTTCTGCTTTCAATCTCTCACAAATCTCCTTCAAAATAGATTTTTTTCATAGCTTATAGCGCTGATGCATTCCATTGTGATTGAGAAAAGAAAAAAAAAACAAGTTTAATTTAAAAATGTGTTTTATGATGCACGAGTATCGATGCACACATTTATTCACTTAATACATTGGAAGCATGAATTCAGAATGTATTGTGTACACAATGCATGGTAATGTCTAAACATCGCTGCAGAAATCCATAGTATTACTGAAAAGCATTTACTATGCTAACTTTTAACTGAGCTTTTTTGTTTGTTTGTTTAGCATGCAGCGTTCTTTACATCAGCTCTGTGGACATGGAATCGCTCACAGGGCCTCAAGCCATCGCCAAGGCAATAAGCCAGATGCTGGCTGCCAGTCCCTTGCCTGACGCGACCGCCGTTCACTTCAGAGTGTCCACGCAGGGGATTACCCTCACGGACAGCCAGAGGAAGTGAGCGTCATTTTGTCTCCTCACTGTCTCACTGTGTTCCTCTCTTATCGCTCTTTGTTTATTCGTATCCATTTCATATCAGTTCTCTTTTTGGTTGTGTTTTCTGCTCTACTCTTAGCAATTATTAATTAACCCATTACACTTGAAACAGCTCAACGATGAGCTTTATGTCTGGCTCTGCCTGACTTTTGCTCTTAGTGCTGCTCGATTGTGGGGAAAAAATTTAATCATGATTATTTAACACAATTTAATAGTATGCTGCTTCTATCCTTTATCTTAAATGCCACAAAATATCACAAAAAGGACCTCACAGAAATGTTTTTTATGTTATTTTTAGCAACATTAATTATAGTTGTACATGGTTAACATTGCTGCTGTAACAATCATTTATTCCATGAATCCACATTTGTTTTATTCGCTAGCTTGTGTACGACATGAAACATGAGCATGTGACTTTGTATGTGACTTGGCTACTGCACAAAGCTGCGCTTCAAAGTCCACTCCAAGTCAACTTTTTTAGTTATAGAATTTTTGGTTTGGTTATACCAGGCTTTACTGAAATCAGTGACAACACAACATGGGTTTCTCAAAACTCATCTCTTCCAAGTTGCATGTAACATTTAACCCTTTGTTCCACTCTCACTTGTCTCCATCTGCACTAGATGCTAAACAACAAATTTATAAATGGCCATTATCAGTATATTGTGAAAATATTCTGTGTAGGCCTAATTGACACTTGGACAGATTACAGTGCGGCTGTTTAAACTGACTCACACTATGCTAATATTTGCATCCTTACTGCAGGATATTCTTCAGACGGCACTATCCCATCACCACGGTAACCTACTGCGATATTGATCCACAAGACAGGAAGTAAGTCTTAACTGACCTACCTGTTTCCTAGTGTGCCTGATAGTTTAAGTTTGCGCCATTAAAATGCATTTCCTATGCTTTCGCTCCACAGGTGGGGAAAAGAAGGTGGAGGCTCAGTCAGGTATATGGCTAACATCCAACATGTATTCTAATGGCTGTAAATGTACAAATTGTTCACAGTTTGAATAATTTGAATAATTTAATAATTATCTCTCTCTTTTCAACAGACTGTTTGGGTTTGTTGCCAGGAAACAAGGAAGCACAACGGACAATGTCAGCCATCTGTTTGCCGAACTAGACCCAGATAAGCCAGCATCCGAGATCGTGAGCTTCATCTCCAAGATGATGGAGCGGTGAAACATGTGACTGTTAAAAGTGGCAGCAGCCATTTTGTTTCTCTCTTCATGGGTGTAGGCGGTCCTTTCTCCCAGGACTTGAGGATGGTTTGTTTTATTGATTGTACTTTCTTAGTTTTCCTTCCCTTGCCCCTATTTGCGATTTGGGTTTATTTAGAATTCTTTCCCTTTTTTGAAAAGTGTCTATTTTAAGGATTTGGTGACTACCTGTATTAGCACCAAAGAAAGTGCTTTTTGGCATTGGGAATGTGAAAAACATGAGGCCGTTGATAAGAGAAAATATTACAGGGTTACATGTCCAAGAAGAAGACGTTGGCTAAAAGAAAAGTGGGACAAGAACTAATGTTTCAGTTTTTTATTGATTTTATTTACCAAAGGTAGTTCCAAAATATAAGACATATGAGCTAGTTAGAGTAAGCTTTATTTTTTTCTCTCTCTTTTCATACTGTTGAGCAGAAAAAAAAAGAAAAGAAATGCAGGTTTCTTCACAAACATTTCGTCTTCAGGAAAATAAAAAATATTGTTGGCCTTGACGGTCCGTAGTTAAAACAGTCTGAAGACCTTATGCATGTTAGCTCGACCTTTAAGCTTGGTTCTTCTACATTTCTCACGAAAAAAAAGAAGTCATTTGTGAAACCCCCTTAAGAAGTGCTCATACCGGGCCTGTTAATGTGTGTCGGAAAGGGCTCTGCAGTGAAAACGACTGATCAAATCCCCACATAGCAGACCTAATTCATCAAACCCCTACGCCTAAGGTATCACGCCGTCTCCTGTGCTCAATGCCATACCACTTCCAGTGTCCCCCAAGACCAGACCACTTGCTTGCACCAGATATCATTGTCCCCCGATAAAAGGAGCTTTTAATCCACATGATGGCGCCACACTTTTCTCGTAGCCTGACTCCTCCATAAGCAACTGCTTGTCGTGGTTAGATCTGTTCATAGACACTGTTATTCGAACACACTTGGGGGAAGGGGAACCTGGACCTATGCACTGTTCTGCATGATGAGATATCCCAAATGCACCCCACCCCTTACCCCCTCCACAATGCTACGTGGAACATAACCTCAATCATTCTATGCTGTGTGCTAAAAATGACTTAAACATTTAGACAAGTACACCGACGCTGTGTGACTTGTCTGCAAGACTGCATGATATAGACAAAGATTTTTGTACTCTATCCAGAGTCATAAAAAAACGTAGACAAAACGCATTGTTGAAGTAGTCACATGGTGGTGAGATGCAATATTTTTACTGTTTTATTATATTTTGTTTGTTGTTTTCATTTTTATTTTTCTGTGTCCATTTAAACCAGGGGGTTACCTTTCACTGTATTGAGGACAGTGTGTAGTCAATGTATTTTAAATCCACAGTGGAGTTATCATGTCGTCACAATTTACATTTAGATACCTTTAGGACAAAAGATTAAAATGAGAGAAAAAAAAGTTTTCACACTGTGCAAATGCCTGCTTGTTGAATACAATGTTTGAACATTCACAATAAGCTAAGAGAATTGCTAGAAATATAAATGTACATAGATATACTACTACTTTGAAAGGCGACATAGCGAAAAAGTATTTATTTTTGTTGCTTTGGACCGTCATGATTATTCATATATACATATATTGTACAGTCTAGATAGTGAAGATTACCTATTGATTGAGAAAAAAAACAATATATACTTATTTTGGCTAATGATTTCAAAGTCAAATGATTTTGAAATGTGTTTGGATATGTATGGTGTACATTCATTTGTACATTTATATTTTGTTTTGCTTTTGTTTGTTTTTTGCTTCTCATGTCTATCATGTGTTCTATGATGAAAAGGTAGGGGAATAATTAAGCTTGGAAGCCAGTGGTTAGATGAATACAAACCTGCATACGCATCAAAACGTATATGATTTCCATTTTGAATTGGGTGTTTTGCCAATTCTATTAAGTATTATGGCATGTTTACATGTGTCCAATGTCATATCTAATGGTCGTTCTGATAGACCACACCTAAAAAACAAATATGTATGCACAATTGCAATTTTATTGCGCATACTGGATTTTGGCTCAAATCTACACAGTTATGTAACTAGCTATTGGGAGTTAGTTCTGGACACATTGCTTGAACAGTCATATGTTTACTTTCAACAAGGAAAGCACTGGTTGCTGAGATGTGAGTCACCTATAGTGTTGAGAAGCCAACCACAAATGCAATATTAAACCCACATATGCACCCTGAACCGTTCAGTTATGATTTGCCAAAGACCGAACTGCACTCGCCACCTAAGCTGAACAGCTGCATATCGCTTTCATACATTAAAGAGATCCATATTTATCTTTACAGCTACCCAGTTATCAGCCATTGCTCTAATTCACTGTCTGCCACTATATGATGACATGGCTCTCAGCTCTCAACTGGGAGTGTAAATTTGGCCCAGCTATTTTCAAGTATTTTTTAATTCCTATGATAAAGTGGGTATGTAAACACTGCAATGGAATTGCGTAGAGAAATAACTTTTATTCACAAAACCAAAATAATATTTTTGGAGAATTGTCTCAGTTATGCTAAAGCTGTTTCCTGTTTGAAAGTAATATTCCTTTCATCGATTTATTTATTCTCTATTTATTCTTTTCAAACATGTTTTTTTAAATCCTGCTTTTTCATCATGGTGTTAACCAACGAATAACTTAATGGTAACCCTATATTAATACAGTGCTTTTACTGAGGCATTCACTAACAAACATTTACTTAATTCAGAATTAATCATATTGGAAAAGTGCAACAGCAATTTACAGTTGAATCTGAATAATAACAAACTACATATTTTACATGTGCATTGCATCAGTTGGCTTTGAATAAAGGGTTACCCGTTTAGTTAAAATAGGTGATTTCTGTAACCCCAGACAGGACTCGTATGAATGTGTAACAATTGATGTAGCCTACTTAAGGGTCTCAGGTTGGTTTGCGCTTATCATTACATTGTCATGGCTTACCTGTTCCTAAGGAGAAAAAAAAACATTAAAGCAATACCAGTCAGCTACAGTATATTGTACAGTTTGCTACTTTGTCTTTTTGGTGTTGTGAGGACCAGACACAGTATATGTGATGTGGTCTTTCTGAACCGTGTAAAAAAAAAAAAAAAAAAAAACACAAGGAAATGTCACGATAAAGTGAATCATTCTAAAGGTGAAACGATTGAAAAGGAGACCTCATCTATGCAGATGGATGGAACTTTTATCTAATATCTCAGTAGCTACAGTAGCCTACTTACCATTCTTGAATTTAGATTTAAGACTAAACCTAACAGTACACTCCTCGATGGCTGGCAATCCTTACTGCCCATTCCCTCAAAAGGTTGCTAATATTACACTGTCTATAGCCCTCTCTACAGCCAAGGGCACATTCATACACATTTGCATATCGAACATAAACATCTGGAGCAGAAATATGGGGTTGGGGGTATAATGCAGAGCACTCTACCTTTGAAAGATAATATGTATTCTAAAGCTGAAATATATTTGATCTTAAATTTGAGATTATTACTGTTTCCTTGATCTTTATCAGCTGCCTAGGGCCTATTAATAAGCTGTCATTACATACAATGGCCGATGTCAGGGCAAACAATAACCGCCAGGTAAGTGGCCTGAGATTTTATTCTGAGCCTATAAACTGTATTTTAAAATGTTTGGAAAGATTATGTGGACCCCAAGCAATTTCTGGGCGTTCTTTTTGCTCCAGTCAAATTTGTTCTCACTGTGGGCACATTTTTCACACACACCTCTGTTCAATTGTGGATAATAGATTTTTGTGCTCAAAAATGTATTTTGTGCAGTATAACAGTCATAAATCATAAAATATAATAATAAATGTAATTTGCATGTCTTTATTTTACAAAATAACAGAAAAACATTAAATCTATATAGTATATAGATTTAATGAAAGAAAAAGAAATGAATGACAAAGAATGGTTCAGAAGACCCTTCATGGAAGAGCATAAGAAAGGAGAAGTTACCCTGCCCGGAGGAAGCCCGGGGCCCTAGTCTGGGGCCAGGCCCAGAGGAAGGGCTTACTGGCAGGCGCCTGGTGGCTATGTTTTCCACGGAGCCCAGCCGGGCCAACAAGCAACGTTGCACCCTCCTCTCCAGCCTATGGGCCCACCACTTGTGGGAGGAACCTTGGGGGTCGGGTGCGCTGCTATATGGATGGCAGCAAAGGTCAGGGGCCTCGACGGACCAGACCCGGGCGGCAAAATCTGGCTCTGGGGACATGGAACGTCACCTCGCTGTGGGGGAAGGAGCTGGAACTTGTGCGGGTGGTGGAGCGTTACCATTTAGATCTGGTGGGGCTTACCTCTACGCACAGTCTTGGCACCGTTCTCCTGGATAGGGGATTGGTGGAGACTAATTTCAAAATTCCATTGAAGTGTCCCAGATCGTTTGTTGAACAATTGTATATTTATCCAGTCGAAATGGTGTGAATATGATCAGGTATAAAAATGTTTGAATTGTAGTTTTAAGTTAACAAAAAGTGACTATAAGACAAGTAGCAATATGCATAGAATTATTACCCAAGATACAGCATACCATGGTATAATGACCAAGACACAGCATACCATGGTATAATGACCAAGACACAGCATACCATGGTATAATG
>JAODUH010000012.1:992191-1008760 GCA_027564835.1 Typhlichthys subterraneus | reverse complement strand
TATATATATATATATAAGGATTTGGTAACCCATGTCTCATATACATTATTATTATCAGGATACTCGTTAATAATAAACAGTTGTTACTATTATCCATGCATACATCTTTTAATGATCCACACCTTTTGGTGAAATAGGGAGGGTGCTCATATGGGGTCCAGAGACAGTCTTCTCTAAGACAGGGCTGACACCTGTCATTATACAGAGACACTGCTCCATGGCCTGGTGAATTATATGTCAAGTACTGCTGCCAAGTACTGCTCAACCTGTCTGGGCCCTGAAAGGCCTTTGTGGACTGTCAGACACCAGTCAGGAGTCTTTCAAGGGCTCCTTTCGTGTGAGTGGCCTTCTGCCTTGGGGCACAGCCCTATACATAAAACAGGTAGAAGATTATAGGAGCCACTGCACGAGGCTCCTCGGCTCATTTCAAACGCATTTGAGAGTCTCCCATTGTCTGCAGTGACATGTATTTTTTATTTTTTTTTTGTCAGCCGTCATTCAGACAGCTCTGTGTGAATTGTTAGATCTTGACATTTAACTACAGGCCGTCATTTGAGAAATGGTGTGGGAGAAGATATTCTTGTTCACTTCCTGCTTACGCAGTGCAGGCATTATGGTGGCACAGTCTTTGTTCACAGCCTTGTGTCGTAACCAGACCCCCACCCACATACCGTTTTTTCCAATGACATCTCTTCACAAGCTTTCCTTTTACTGACCTCTGTCTGTCCTTGGTTCTTCCTTTAAATAGTCCCACATTGACAGCCTCTCTCTCCCTCTCTCTCTCTCATTCTCTCTCTTTCCATCACTCTTTTTCTCTCACGCTCTCTTTCTCTCACACTCCAACTCTCTCTCCCCAGCTCTGCCACGCTCCGCCTCTCTCTCTCCTTCTCTGTTTCTCTCCCTCTATCTAGCTCTGCCCCTCTCTTCCTTCCTCCCTCTCTCTATCCATCTCTCTCTATCTCTATCTCTCCCTCTTTCGGTCTCTCTCTATTTCCTCTCTCTCTCTCTCTCTCTCTCTCTCTCTCTTTTCCTACCCCCACTCCAGCTGAGTTGTGGCCCAGTCAGTGAGCAGTGATTCAGCAGAATGCTGGCTGCTGATTTACCCCCCACCCCCCCACCCACGCACGCACGCACGCACACACACACACATGCGCGCACACATACACACATAGTCAGGCAGCTTGTGGCTAAACTCCTGGTTTCCTGCAGTGGCACAGAGCCAGCCCGGCACAACCCACACCCCCTCTCCCAAGTCACATTGATATATTAACATCTATATTCATGGAAACATAAGACAGGACCCACACAAGCACTATTGTGTGTTGCTTTGGATGTGTGTGAGGTTTTGGTGAACACAGCCCAGGTGGAAAACCAGGTAGACCTTCTCAACCATGTAACTGTGCTTCTGTTGAAGCACTAAACACGTATGTTGAAATACTCACCACGTTGCATCTGCTGCAGCCAGCGGGATGATTAAGGATAGACTCCTTGATTGTACTGTACGATGGTTAATGTTTCTTCAGGAGCAGACACATAGCTAGTACGTCTACTGCAGTACATTTGCTAACATGGCTTTGGTAACTACAAAGCAACATCCCTCCACAGCACTTCACAAATTGTAAAGCATTGTGAAGCACAGCATAGTACTGTGGCTTTGTTGTTGCCTTGTGAGCCGTGTTCGCCACTTTGTTTATGTTCCTATCTACGGAGCCAGGGCTGTGTAGACGTAGCAGATTATTTTCTAACACTCACAGAAAACAGTAAAATAGCAAAATTACAATTATCTTGCAATAGCTTACTCAACAAAGTCTCAACGAAAATCGTAATCTTGTCTCTAGTGGCTTCAAGGAGAAAATGTGTAATTCTTCAGGTACGCATTTAGGCCAGGGTTCAGAGACCCTGCACACACCACGAAGATGGAGTAACAAAAAAGGAAAATGGAAGACACAATCAGTCATCACCCGGCAGACTAGACTGGTGCGAGGATTAGCAAGTGAAGACTTGATTGGACTATACTGGATGCCTATCTTACACTGGAGAAGTCTGTGTCAGCAGGAATACTGCAGGGTGGGTGGGGGGGAGGGGGACATGGATTCTTCTCCTTTCTTGGAGCCACGAAAGAGAGATGACGTCATCTGTCTTCGCACGGGTGCTCGAGAGGTTTTAAGTATCCTTCCATATCACCCTGCAAGACCTTAATGTTTGCACTCCCCTGTTAGCTTAGCCTACAGCTTAGCCATGCGTGGGATATCAGGGGCCAGTTTGCGCATGCACAGTGAGCCCACACAAGCAGATCCTTCCTGGAAACGTACGGGACACCACACCATGAATCCCACCTGTTACTCGCACAACCCATATAACCCAATGGTAACAGCACCAAAAGAGCTCTTGCTCGATTTGTGTGAAACTAGCATTATGAAACAGCACTGCGGATGACACTTCTCTCTACTCCTCCCCCGAGAGCGTTCGCAGGCTGACACAGTTCTTTACCAAACTCCCTAAGCCACAAGCACAGTTGTGTTTCAATCAAAACATTGAGCTGTGAAGGTGGAAGGTGTTTTGGCATAACATATAAACGGATTTTCTAAAATAATTTTTTTAAGTTAAAGTGTTAATACACAATATGTATACAGTACAGTATTTAAACAAAAGGCAATTGCCATGAATTTGAAAAAAACAAATCTTA
Source organism: Typhlichthys subterraneus (assembly GCA_027564835.1). NCBI lineage: Eukaryota > Metazoa > Chordata > Actinopteri > Percopsiformes > Amblyopsidae > Typhlichthys > Typhlichthys subterraneus. Next base: position 1,006,074 of record JAODUH010000012.1, on the reverse strand, counting down.
CAATCCAAGAGCCAGTCGAACAGGAAATGTACATTGAAATCAACCATGATCATTTGTCCTCAAAACTACAAATGTCTGAACCAGCATTTGTGTACCACAATTGTGAGCAAACAAATCCGAATTGTAACCGTCATAGTTGCAGAGGTTAGTATAGTAGAGAGGGTGGGATCAGAGAAAGGGGATTAACTACTCAAGAAATATGTGGATGTTGATAACAGAATCAATGATTTTGTGGACTTTGTAAGTGTAATAGCATGTTTGCATGAGCCTTCACCAGGGTGAGAGACTTAATATCGCATTTGGACCACTAGCTATAAAAGTTACCCTACCCAAACTGGCAACTTCATATGCCATAAATGTAGGCTGTGCTAGTTCTTTATGTCAACACATCTAGCATGATATTGGCCATTGGCCACATGTAGCCCTACGTATTAATTTACTCGGTGCAACGAAATGGTCACGTTGTTTTCCTTTTCTAAATGTAATATTGTTGTGCTGCGCTGTGTTTGGGTTTAATGACTCTAGTTGCTCTTAACGTTTAGACCATACTGCGGTGATGGTGGGCACAGGGGACAAAAAGGTTTGTGGCATTACGTCAAGTCCTTCAATGGTATGAGCTTTAGTTTAAGTCTCTCTCCACCTACGATGCTGCCCCATCCGTCCCCCACTGACCAGGTTGTGTTGGCTTCCACAGGGTCCATGCAGCCCCAGGCTAAGGTGCCCATCTTCAGGGGCCACGTGGACCACCGTAAAGCCAAGGCCGTGAAGATGGAGAGGGGCCGCATGCAGCAACTGGCCCGCCTGGGGCCCCATAGTGGTCTGGACTACACCCCCATTGACAAGCTGCAGGCCGAATTGGTACGTAACGCAGCCTGCATATATGAGATTACCTCAGTCACTGTATTGTATTGTATACTGTATATTGTGTTCATTTGACTATTTCAATGTAATATACTTTACAAACACGCAGACAGGAATGCAAAGGTCCTAATACAATACATGCAATCAGTATTGGGCAAGTTACTCATTTGGAATTGTAAAAAGTGACTATTTACTTATTACTTATAAAAAAAGCAATAATATTACTTTACTTATTACTGGGTATAAAAAGTATTTGTTATGTTACTAGTTACATTACTACAGTATATTATTTTCACAATCACTACCCTGCCTACCCTTCTGAAAAATGACAACCTGTGTGCCAGCTCATTTTAGAATTTAATACTCTTTATTGGAACAATAATAAACCTTAGAAGTCAACAATCAGCCAAAGTGAAAACATTGCAGCCTCTCAAACCAGATGATTGGACAGGTTGGTTCAATTAGCCTACCCTAAGTTTGATAGGACCAGAAATCTCGTTCTTGCAATGCAGTAATGCAGAATTACTTGGATCAGTAATTGTAATATTATTACCGTTTTGGAAATAGTAATTAGTTACGCTACTAGTTACTGAAAAAAGTTATAATATTACAGTATTACTGGGCCACTGTGGCCTCACAGCAAGAAGGTCCCAGGTTCGAACCCCGGTTGTCCCGGTGTGGAGTTTGCATGTTCTCCCCGTGCCTGCATGGGTTTCCTCCAGGTGCTCCGGTTTCCCCCACTATCAAAAAATATATTAGGTTCACTCTCCAGTCAGCCAGTGCCATCTGACCAGTGACACTGGCTGAAATCAGTAGTTGGTCCCTCGGCGCTGCACAGCAGCTGCTCACTGCTCCCTTGAGACATGGGTTAAATGCAGATGAAAAACATGCATTTTGGTAACATGTATGTGTATGTGACAATAATAAGCACCTTTACCTGCATGCCATACATACTTCCTTTAACAAACGCATACAACATTTTGAGTGTACAACGATAAACATGCAACAAGCATAGTGATAGTTCAGGCAGGCCACGAAGTCACGCTTAATCTCAATTGTCAGCTGACCACAATCAGCTCGCTAACCAGTTGATCACAGCAAAGCATATTATTGGCCAAACTAGTCAGGGCGCTTATTTAAAAGTCTACACCCATTATTTTTGACATCCCACAACCTCCCCACCTCCTCCTTTAAATGATGTGCTCACTCAATGCTTACTCAATATCATGGTATTGTCATTCTCTGTTCTGTATCCTATGGGGGTTCTTTTTGCTGGTCTGCCTTGGGCTTTCCGTGTATGCTCATGGAAGGGCAGGGAGCTCCCAGAACAGAGCCATACCTCCAAATATAAATAATTTGATGTAAATAAAATGCTTATTTGACTATAGTGGTCCTGACTGAACTATGCCTATATATGTGTGTGTGTCTGTGTGCATGTGTGTGTGTGTGCGTGTGTGTAGGGTCCGTGCAGGAGAAGACTAGATAACCTGCTTCAAAGCATGAAGGACTCATCAAGGGTGTTGGCTCTATCCTTGTATCTCCCCAACTGCGACAAGAAAGGCTTCTTCAAGCGTAAACAGGTATGGTGTGACGTGACCCCCGAGTAGCCCAATCTGTCTGCTCGCCAACTATAGCCGCGTACACACTGCAAGCGACTAGCAGCGACGAGAGACAGTTGAAAGTCAATGTGATTCAGCTACGAAGCGACGACAGGCGAAATGACGGTCGGCGGCGTGAAGTGAGCGGGTACCGAGTTACTAATCTCAACTTCAGGCGACAACGATTGAGGCGACTACCAACGGGAGCTAAGGATTTTGTTGACTGACAGATTAGCGGAAACATTTCGGGTGGGAAATATATACGAGAAGGAGACCTAGGCAACCAGAGCCTGGAATGTAAACAAGCAATGTGCGACAAGCAGATCGCTTGCAGTGTGTACGGGGCATTAACCCTTAACTTATACTGCAGCAGGTCCCATATGGTACTGTGTTTCAATATAAACGTGAACTGGGGTATTGACGGCACTATAGCGCAATGGAGCGTACCATTTCAAGTGCTTATTAATTGACACACTACTTTGTCTTTGCTTGACTTGTACTTGTACATATCTCCTGACGTAACCCTGTTCCTTAGTGTAAGCCGTCGCGTGGGCGCAAGAGGGGCATCTGTTGGTGCGTCGACCGGTTCGGGGTGAAACTCCCCAGTATCGACTTCAGCGGCGGGGACCTTCAGTGCAAAGAGTTCGACAACAGCAGCAGCAGCAACACAAACGAATGAGGGTGAGCACCACACAATGTACCGGCCGCACCCCCTGACGTCTCAACCTGCCAATCACTCTAGCACAACCAATGACTGTCAAGCAGGGGAAAATGCCACACATATTCTGTCGGGTGTGACAGACTGTATCGCTTCTCTAAAGGGGCCGTGGATATAAAGCGAGCTGGAAGCCTTGTCCAGTTTTGACATCGCACAATAGACGCTTGATTCCGTCACCCTTTTTATTTTCTCAGATAACGCAACATGCTTGATTGATCTGACTGTAGTATTTCTACATTAGTGTGTGTTATATAACCCCATTTTGATAATGACTCATATCTATATTTCCATAGATAATAGAATAAATATATATTTTTGTGTTATATCCTCTAAATGTTATGCAGACATAGTTAAAAGAAATTATTCGCTAAGACGTCGTAAATGTGGCTTGATATATTTCCTCATGGTCTTAAGAGTTGAGTCAAATATAGATAAATCTAACAACGTTGACTGTATCAAGTGTCAGATATGCAAGCCCTCATATTCTGACATTTAAACTCGGGTTTGCCTATCTTGAGCTGTTGGAAAGCCATGGGGTAGGGGAAGGTTAAACCCATAACAGAATTTGGATTTCCTAACAGGCTGAATTTTTCAAACTCTTTAAGATATTGCTGCTTATTCAGAGTGTTCTGTGCAAAAGCTTAAATGTAGCCATAGCACTCTGTGACAAAGTGAAATATATCCTGTACTGTACTTTTATGAGGTTGGATATTTAATCCTCAATCCTGTTTGTTACACTTTTCACATTGCTCTTCTGATTGATTGAATATCGGGAGGTGTGTGTGTTCTAATTTTCAAGCCCAATTCAAAAGAAGAAGCTTGTAGTTGTAGTTCTCTAACCTACTGTACTGAGACTAAGGGTAAAAAAAAAACATGGTGCTGTCCATTTTGGAAACATTTTGCACACAAATCGTATGCAAAGGTTAGGTTGTTCACCTTAACCTGCCCATGTTGAGGGTCTTCACAGGCAAATCTCTGTCGGCCAACAATAACTTGTTCTCAGGATTTAGTGGGTCTTTCTTCATGGAAAGAGTGACTTATTTGAGTTTGTATGGAAATGCTAGTGCCTTCTGCCCCATACCACTTTGAATTCTCATTTGCATGCGTATCTATTGTGTCTTCAAACGACGGATGTTTTGACATATTAGAGCAGAAAAAACAAACTGCATACGTTTAGTTTTGTTTCTATTTTTTCTCAGTTGGATGCTGATTAAGATTATGCTTATCATATCTTTTGCCTAACTGCTCAAAATACTGTAGAGTGGCAGTGCACAATATTTGTACTATACATACTGTAGATCATATATTTGGAATATTCTTTCTTTGTGTACAAAACAATTTAGGAATTCTCTGAAAAAGACTTTTCATTCTCTCTCATAGGGAATATATAAATGTAGCGACATTTTAATAATTTACAAATCCAGACCTTATACAACATACCCATATACTAAAAGTAAACATTAAAAAAATAATGTATTGAATTGAATAAATGGTTGTGTCTTGGCCAACAGTGTGCTTTTAAATGTTTTAATTGATTTCACCAGTTTTCATAAATGCGGTGAACGTAATTGCACTTTAACAGATTACTCCATACATTCTCAGAAACAACAACTACTTAATTCTAAATTTGTCAAAGATGAGGTGAACCTAATATCTCTGGCCGGCTTGGCTAGTGGGTTGGTTTCAAATCTGAGTTTGTGCAGGCGAGTTTGAATATCTTCATATTTGCATGTTCTTTTGTCCCTTCGCCTGGGAATCCAGTTACCTCCCTCATCCAAGTGTTATGCCAGTTGGAGACTACACAATGTCCATCCCTACATGGGTAAATGTGTTGTGTTGTGTTGTAATAATAGGGAATAATAGGGAATTAAATGGATGGCTAGGTCATAGATAGCATTACCTCTCTGGTGGGGACAGTTTTATGGTACCATGGCAACATAGAGATGGCACCAAAGCAGTCAGTTTTTTGTAAAGTGATCATCTGTAAATTATTATGACAATCAAAAGTCACTCATAAATGGCATATTTAGGGCCTTTATAATTGTTACAATATGTAAACTCTTGTTAGTAAAACATACACGTATAACTTTTCCTTAGAAATTTACATAAGAAAACAAGAACATAAAATAATAAAATTCAAAGATGTGTCAAGATAACTTTAAAGTGGAGGTATTTGTGTTGTGCATTTATGGGTTAAAATGATGAATAATGTGAACACAACAGTGAAATATTTATCAGATGTATAATTGATTTTTTTTGTAATGGCAAAGCACCTATTTAAATAAATTCATTAAATGTCTTGTTTTGTTTTCCTTACAATGTAACATAAGCACACTCTCTGGTCAGCGATATAAAAGATACGAAAAATAGTATATGCAGACAATGTACTTACCTAACAGTGCTTGATCATTATAACTTGCTGATTGTAATAAAGCCCTTATTTGTAATGGACTGATTAAAAAAAATTATTTGCTGAGTTTTCATACTTTATTCATAAACAAGGTCCAACATGTCTCACGTTTCAGAAGCAACCCGCATGAGAATTGACTCCGAGCCTTATTATGGTTTGGAAGTTAAACAGTCAGTGTATTATACTTTTCTGTAAAATATAATTGAATTAACACTAGGAATGAATATCAGTGCAGTGAGTACAGTATACCACATAATGTAATCATTAGTCAGACACTGTAGGATTTATGTGTTTATGTATGATTGTCAGTGGTATCATTGCCAGTACAGTAATGTAAGTGCGATACAAAAAAAACCTTACCACACTTAACACACAAGCGTCAAATAAAACTAAATCTGCTTTTTTAATTGATAGCATTATATTTTTTATCATAATCATTTAATAGGTTGTCTGGACAATGTCCTTTCTAGTGATAAAGATTTCATTTAAGCCTACTGACGGTTTTAATACTGCCTAAGTCAGTAAAACAGTAGTCTGCAAGCTTGAAACTAAAACATACTATAATGCCTCATACACAACAACAATGAAAATGTTCTAGATAGTCCTAGCTGTAATTCACATATTTTTAAAGCAGTGTCACCTAGAGCTACAGAACATATGTAAAATGGTGACTAAAGAATAACATCCATTACTATAAATATCATTATTTTTAACACGTGTGACATGTAGAAGTAACTTAACTTTCAAAATCACTATTGTAATATACAGACAAGGATCAGAGAACATGTGAAATGCACCACAGTCGCAAACACTGTTTTTCTCCCTCAAACACTTCGCAAACTTTCCTAGGAGTTTTCTCTGGTGGGGCGTACTATATTTGGAACACTGGGGTGATCTCCACTTCTGGAGTACCACCGAAGTACTGGCTGCAGTTGGGGTTCCCCCTCACAGTTGGGGCTGATGGAATAGGCCGACCAGTGTGTGGATGGACACACCAACACTCGCCTCTCTGTCCGTGAAGCGACATCTTGCACTGCAGAAGAACCAGGACACATTGAGATTAATTCGCCAAGCATAGTTAAAATAATGTCACTTAGCATAGGCTTTTATCCAAAGCGACTTGCAGTACACAAATACACACGCATAGTGATTTAGATGTTTTCTTTTTTATACTTTACTAATTACACAAATAATATATTAATAATATACTAATGAACGAATACACATAAACATTAATGAAATGAAAAATGTATAAAACAAGTATAAAACATTAAGTTTTTCATACACAAATGCAAGGTTTTTCATTTGATAAGTATATTATAAAACCTGCAGGAAGGTTACACAAAAAAATTGCCTGAAAAGGCCATTTCAAGTCTAACATAATCCAATGGAAAATGCACCATTCACCTGTTTGAGGTTATACTGCCCCCTCTTGTCACAGTTGGGGATGTGCAGGGCATATAGGTCTTCCAGAGGGCCTCTATTATCTCTGAAGGGCATCTTGGATATCCGCTCTAGCACCTGGTCTAGTTCTTGCTGACACTGCGTCTAACACAGCAAAAACAAACAAATGTTTATTTTGTTGCTATCATGATGGTACTACAAAACATTGGAAAGTTCTGTATTTTTAAAACTGCTTACATAGGCAACAGTCATACAAAATACAATGATTGGCTCTTTGTGTTTGTCTTTTGGAAGGTTTCTTCTTAATTATATTTTAACATTTTGTTAAACTGTTAAACTGACATTTTACAAGTGTTCCTTTACCAGACTACATTATTTTAAGACAATTATAAGAGCCAAAACATATAAATTGAATTTCATCATAAAGAGTATTGAATGTTAGTTGTTGCCTCAACCCTACCAACTATTAAAGAAAATAAATGACGAAACAATGTGTAGCTTTAATGGCTCCAGGACCAAACTGATGGGGATTTCAGATCAGGCCTAAATAGAAGTTGAACATATAAGAAGCCTACTATTCTTACATATACCCCTGTATTTCCTACTAGTATCCATAGGGGTCAGTGCTCTCCCATTTGAGAAGCTCTACATAAAATACCTTATGTGTTTATAGCTTTGTCCATTGGAATAGCCCCCTGTACAGTATCTCACCTGCTTGAGGCGGGCGGTCTTCACCTCTTCCAGTTTGTTGGTCTTCATCTTGGTCTTCTGCTCCTGTCTGTGCTGTCTAACTGCACTCTCCTTGGGCCCCAGCCAGGAAGTGTCTTTGTTAGGCTTCCGTATGGCTGGGACCTCTATCAGACCCTGCTCCAAGACAGGATCGATGACCTCACCTGTAATTCAAGATTTACAGTCATAACGCCGTCAGCAGGGGGTGCTAGATTATGTTGAATTTAGTGTTCATCAGTTCGTTGCTGCAGGAACAAGGCTGACACAAACTGGTTTGTCTATCTGTATAGGGTACTACTGAACTACTGAACCATATTTAATCAGAAAATCATTATTTCACGCATTAAATTCTAACAAGGAGACAGACATAAACTGACAAACCAGCCTCATAAATTATGCATAAAGGCTAGTTCACATTCTAGTGTTTCCGTACCATTTTTTTACAAAATATTTCCTATACAGGACCATAAAATGTTTGTCCATCCATCCATCTTCTCCCGCTTATCCGGAGTCGGGTCGCGGGGGCAGCAGCTTCAGTAAGGGACCCCAAACTTCCCTTCCCTTTTAAAATGTTTTTGTACAAACATAAAGTATATATATCATACAGAGGCTTCCATGCCCAGACACATCTGCCCTCACCTTGGAACAAGAGCCATGTCAAGAGAGAGTTGCGCCATCTCCGTTCACTCCAATGGATCGTTTTTTTTACAGCAACAGAGCCTCAAAATAGTTCCCGGAAGTTAAATACTAAAAGTACAGTATAAATGCTATTTTAAATTAAATAGGTGCATTTATTGACTACTAATTACCAAAAAATGAAGTTATATATCTGTATATATATATTGAAGTTGCCCTATTTTGCCATAGGTTTGAACCATGTGACCGTTGAAAATGTTGAACTTCCGTTGGCGTAACTCTGTTATTTCCATGGCTCTGCTTGGTACCTTAAACGTCTTCCACACAGCTCTCACCCAACTGACGTGAGATGCTGGCATAAAGTCTTTCCTCAAACTATTTGAATGACAGTGCAACAACACAGCATATGTTTGACATAACTGTTCATTTTACAATTAGGTGAACTATTTCATACAAAATAAGGACTGGAGGTGCTACTTTTGAAATGTGGTAAAGGTAAAGATAAAAGGTGGAGTCAGCGATGCTTCAGAAACATTGTTGATATTTTAACTTTATCAAAACAGAACAAAAACTCTCCCTTTTTTGTTTTCACTCATACGATCTCATTGGCTTTGAAGTGTAGCTACTTAATATTTAAAATATTTCAAACCTCACTATCTTTATTAACATAGATTAAGTAGGTTTTCATTTGTCTCAATCCACTGAAGTGAATAATACTGCCATTTGTTTGTATTATAAAGTATAGCTGTGGGCCTACACACCAGATCAATTTAAAATTTGCAGCCTATTGATAATTTGTAATATCAATATTTACAATGTTTTACTTTTTTTTTCTAAATGAAACATTCCCTGTGTTTTACATTAACGTTTTCTAGTTGAATATGGCTGACAATAGATAGAGGGAATGGATAAATACCGCTCCCATAGTACTGAAAGACATAGGTGTGTGTGTGTTCTAGAAAGAGAGGATAATGCATACTTACTATAAATTATCTACATAATGTGTGTATTTGGTATATCCATTCTGTCTGACAGACGTGTTCACAGTCTTTGATGTGCATTCTGTGCTCGTGCGAGAGGTACATTTGACATTGCAGAATAGGATAACAGAAATCAAAGAAACAGAGGAATTTCCTAATTCAGCAACAAGAAAAGGCTGGCGCATTTCACCAACAGATAGAACCGGTGTTTGGACATGAAGCTTGCACATTTAACCCACCCCTTCCCCAAACCTTTCTTCTTAGGGAGTGTTCCTTTGCAGAGGGCAAAGGTCAACTGAAGCCGTGTGTTTGTGTGTGTTGTGAGTGCATGAGGGTTTTATGTTCTGGTGTGTGGCTTGCGCATATAAACATGCAGTGTAAAAAACATAAATGGTAATATCGGTGTCTAGGGTGCATATTGTTTTACTTTGTTACATAATCGCAACAGTATCCATGTGCAATACTGTCGCTCCCTCTTTACAAGAAACCGGAGACTCTTGAGGCTGCACAAACACATGCCATTACGGTATGCAAGTTCGCTGGGGCAAAAATGTGCACACGGATGTTTATATGTAACAAATATGGCTCGTGTACGCAAGCACACAGATTAAATGCACAAAATGTATGCGTGCACAAATCTGCAATATTGTTCTCATGAGACACACACACTCACTCACATCGTATCCAACAGACATCTAGACAAAAACACACTTCTTTCCCTCACACATCTGTACATTGTACTCAAAGGTTTATACGCAACACAAACAACAATCTCCCGCTGTTACACCAGACATGCGCGCGCGCACACACACACACGCACACACACACACGGTCAAAACCCCACTTTCAGGGCCCGTTGGCTGATGTGCAGAGGTGGATTTGGGATCAGCAAGACCAACAGCACTGAAGCCTCCTCTGTGTTCGGTCTAGTGCCTGGTATAATCCCCATGGACAATGGCCAGAGAGGCTTCCCTTTCCATTTCTGAACCATGTCAAATGTCCCAGCCAGTCAGGTGTCATGTACAATGGTCTTGGTTCTGGTCAACTGAGCTGATGGCTGACTTGGCCTCCATGGGCAGGAGAGAATAGGTGGGTCCAACAGCCAACAATGTGTCGATCCCGACACGCTGGAATGTTTTCGTTACATTCATGGCCTTACGTGGAAGTGTTTGCTTATTTTGGTTTAATTAAAGGCACACTACTTGATTTATGTCTGGGTGAGTGGTTGAAAGCAGCATTTCAAAAGCAAAATATTTCCATTTTAGACGCATGTGACTCCCACTGCTGAGTGAATGATGCCCATCTCTACCCCCCCCCCCCCACCCCACCCTTTCCCCAGGATACATAAAATATATCTAATATTCTATCACAAACTGAATTCTGTATATTTATGGTCAGTGTGTATTGTGACATAGTGGGTGAGACTGTAACGGTCACTTGCAACATTCGTGTGGACAATGTATAGTATTGAGGGTTTGTTTCTCTGTTTTAATAACAGAAGTGATAGGGGGCGCTAACGGTCACTGCTTTCCAGGTGTCACGTGAAATGGGCTGTTCCATTTGAAGGGGATGTAGACACTGTTGTTGTGTTTACTTTACTTACGGTTGAGGAAGAAGCTACAGGAAGAAGTACGGCCTGGCTGTGTGAGCATTTGTCACTATATTAGAGAGATATGAATAGATCTGACTGAATGATGTCTTTTCCTTTTTGAGTGCTACATTTGTATCGATCATAAATAAATACACGATGGATTGACTTTAAGCTGCTTCCAGTTGTCTTTCCTGACACTCTGGCTGGACTTTACCACGGTTATATATAAAAAGTTATATGTATACTGTATAAAAAATATTAAAGGTATAGTCAGCTATTGCAAGCTAATTGTAAACTGCTACACTTTTTGTCAAATACACCAAATATCTCCTCGCATTTCGCTAGCTTAACGTTCTCTGTGCGTTTTGAAAAAGAATCCAATACTTCTACACAGCCCTGGCGATGTAAATAGAAACATAAACAAAGTGTTGCAAACCGCTCACATCAACAAAGCTGTAGTACTACCCTTTGCTTCACAATGCGTTTCGATGTGTGGAGCGGCACCGTGGACAAGCAGATTGTTAGCAAGCGTTCTTAAAAATGACTAACCCTGCCTTTAAAAGGTATAATTAGGGATTCTTGGTAAATAAAACATTTTGATATTGTACAATAAGACCTCTCTCTTCAATGCCATAGGGTGCTCCTTCAGAAGCTCAGCCCCCCTACATTGAACCTGCATTGCTAAGTAGTGCGGTCTGCACCACTTTATTTGTTTTCCAATTTACAGAGCCAGAGCTGTGTAGAAACACCAGATTCTTTTAGGGGATATTTTGTGAAACGGACAAAAAGTGTATTAGGTTTCAATCGCTGACTTCCCTTAAAGTGAGGTGGTTTTGAATTGGAAAAAAAGATACTGTATATGCTCAAATTAGGTATTCTGTAATGTGTACCCACCCAACCAATGTCAAGCCAATGCTTTAAGGGTTACTGCGCATCCATGAACCAGCCCTTTAAGGAATGTGGAGAGTGGTTGAACTTATTTTTTGTCCAATTTTCTCTGAATATGCCCCTCAATATGAATATGCCTTTCAATGAAATAACTCAACAATTGGTGAAAGCTTCAACATTGAGTGCTTGTAGTCCATTACAGTATCTATTGGAAATTTTTTATTCGAAGCAGACACTCGAGAGAGTGCAGATATGTTTACCTTCCAGGCTTTCTGGCCTGACCCAGGAATCTAAAACCGGGCTTCAGACAGGCTCTGGCATGCACACGACAGCATCCAGGGCCAGGTATCATAGCTAGCTAGCTACCAGTGTTGTGTTGCTTGATCTCTATGGCTATGGGAGCCTAATACCAGGACATGAGCTAAGGCAAGCTAGAACACATCTGAATTGAGTATTATCACAGGCAACGCTGCCTTAATAATGACAGCAGGATATGGGAGGGACAGAGATATGACTGATGCAGCAGACGGCACCGCAGTGATCTGTTATGCTACAAAATGTTAGCTTACGTATCAAGCAATGATATGTATAATTGTTTATGTTGCTAAGCCAAGAAATATCTCTGCATCAAATTAGAGTTGTATAGATGTATCGGAGAGACGATTTTACTGTATCAGCCGATATCGGCACATCCCGTGCAGGATATTTACACATTGCTGTTAGTAAATATATGGTTTAGTTGAGGAGACATCAATGAGTGGTACTATACACAATGGGCTTGTTTTCATGAACCAATTTGCAGCCTACTGGGTCAAATATGGCATCTAGGCATGACATCAAATTCTAATAGCCATCTCCCATTTATTATACCCCAGTAGCATTAGCAGTAACAATACCTGTTTATACTAATGGCGAACATATATGGAACAATGAGAACGATGAACAATGATGCGAATTGCACAAATATTATATTAAAAGTAATGTATCCCTATTGCCCTCACAGGGATTAATACAGTATGATGTAATCCAGGGTTTCTCAAGGGGAGGAATGTGCAACATGTAATGAAAACAGTACTATGGATAGATTTATAAGTAGCCCTATAAATAGATTCAATACACTTAAATGATGAGCCATAAAAGGTTACAAATCAAACTATACAGTGGATGTATTATTACTTTGTAATTGTGCAATATATGCGCAGCCTTTACATTTTAATACTCTCTATATATCATCAGATCCAATCCCATTTACTGTAAATGATCTTTCTTTGTCCTAGTCAAATGGTATTTATGTTTGAATGGTGGTACATAAGTCAAACTAGAAGCACCAATATAATCTCATTGACTCAACTAATGTAATACTGTCCAGAGGAAGGACTAGATAGATGGGGCTGGGGGGGGGGGGTGTTCAATATTCAATAGAGGAATCATGAAACTTGGCATGAGTAGTTGCGAAGTTGTTGCCTGAGGCGGAAGATGGCACAAATGCTGTGTTTTGGAATGGGGATTATATCAGGGCTATTTCAGTCCTGCTGCCTCCATCCACGAACACACACCACACACGCACGCACATGCTCACACACACATGCACACACACACAAGCACACAGACACACACTGCAGGTACAGATTAATGTGTTTTGTTAACATTGCTATTTCAGGTCCAGATGGTCAAGAAGCCCTTTTCAACCAGTTTTTCTTTCAATAATAACCTTTTATAATACAATTATCACACAATATTAATACTGTTAAGTCATCTTTGTATGTTGTACTTGGCTGGGGTTTGTTTTAGAGCTTCATTGTTTAATGCTATTAATTCAATAGACATTGAAATATTGATTTAATAAACAGACCTACTAAAATTGGTCAGTTTATGTAAAAAGGCCTTTATGTTTTCTGATACACCAATCATGTAACACTTAACAAAAACAAAAACAATTTCACAACTTAAAATGTATTTTAATAGGTTAGTAAAAGGAATTGTAAAGTGGGGGGGGGGTTAGCATCCATTCCAATGAGACTACTTGTCTACTTCCTTACAAGATCGGCAGAGCGTCGTGGAGTGAAAG
>JAODUH010000012.1:973500-992091 GCA_027564835.1 Typhlichthys subterraneus | reverse complement strand
CCCCCCCCCCCCCCCCCCCCCCCCCCCCCCCCCCCCCCCCCCCCCCCCCCCCCCCCCCCCCCCCCCCCCCCAAGCAACCATTCCAATGAGCCTACTTGTCTACTTCCTTACAGTTAGTATGTTGGTGCTGTTGCCAACCTGTCCCATAGACCATGGTCAAGATGACCTTAATAAAAATATTGTGTGTATGTCTAAAGCGTTAGTCAGGAGGATGCTGTAGTGCTTAAGCAACTTCCTGAATTCGATTTCAACATGGTCATATCTGTCAATGTTCCTTAAGCGAGAAAAGGAGAATGTCCTCCTTAGGGGCATAAAGAAAGATATAATTTATTTGGACAATTCACAAAAAGGTTTATACATAAATAATAGAGTAAATCTGAGCTTCATGCATGAACTGATTGCAATATAATACAGAACAGAAGGGGTATCTTCACAAGTCATTTTTATAGGCTAAACCTTTATAGGCTTGTTGTTAAATGATATAACATAACATTTAGTAACATCTACTGTATGTCAAAATTATACATTTAGGCTCAATGTTTTGCAATGTTTCAATTGTATTTGTAAATAGTCATGCACACCCACAATGTCAGTTGTAACACATCGCTATCAAAATGCTAGACATCGACATTGACATAGACATGACGTGACATTTTCCATTCTCCACTTCTTGTGTGAATTATTAATTTGGTTTGGTTTTAGAGCTTAATGGCGTGTTTTGATTTGGCATTAACTTGTCTGTTTTAAGGTGTTGTTTTAGAGCGTGTCATTTGCTTTTCCCTGCAGCATGCTTGTGCCAAAACTACACCCCACTGACTTTCACTGGATGGCTGTTGATAGGCTGATGACTGGATAATTTGGTCCTAGTTGCTGTTGCTACAACTCATAATGCATGACAGATGATTATTGTAAACAAATGGGTCCAACAGAGCTTATTTTCCATTGTGTCAAAAAAAGGGGGAGTGATAACATACAACTAATTTATCAAATGGTGGAGTCACGGCTCAACAGCCAATATGAAGAAAAAACGCACACACACACGCACGCACACGCACGCACGCACGTACGTACGCACACACACGCACACACACACACACACACACAAACACACACACACACACACACACACACACACACACAGACCAAACTGCTTACTTACCAGTTAATACAACCGGGGTTGTGTGTCAAGGCAAATAACACAAGCTAACCAGCCTGATGACCCGATGGAATGCAGAAACATTCAGTAGGATGCGTGCAGCGAAATCACCTGCCGTATAGAATGCCAGCTTTCTGACATGTGAATGTGCCTTCCTATCCTATAAAGGATATACTAATCTTGCCAGTCGAGACTGGAAGAGCATGTGTGAACTTATAATATAATGACTTTGTTCAAGGAGTGAGGTGTTTATCTCCCTGAGAAGACATACAGTATGCCCTGCCCTATACAAAAACATGCGGTGTTTGGTTAGCAATGGTACCCTGAAGTGTTGCAACAAAACATGTCTGAAAGTTGACACTCAAAGATACTATAACAGAAATATGAAAGTAGAACCACTTAGGACAATTTACTGCTATTCTTCAAGGAATTTGGTGTGGTGTCATTTACCAGATAATTAAACATGCACCGGTAATTGTATATTACTATAATAAGACAATGACAAAAGCATTCCTCCCCATACATTGAGTAAAACCTCTACAGTATAGCCCACAGCTCAATGACAGAAATAAATAAGAATGTACATTGTGATTTTGGCTGCTGGTCTCTCCTGATGTGAAATGCAGCAATGATTTTGGACCTAGCTAGATGTGGCTGTATCTTGTTTTAAGACATCATTAGAAGAGGCCCTCCAAATGCAATGCTATGCCTATTCCATGATTGTCTTGGCTAGATATTTTACGTTTCACAGACAGGCTCAATAAATTCCGATCCTTATTTGTTTTACTCTTATATAACCTTGTTTTTAGTAGTCTGGCGTTTTTATTGCTAGTCTTTTATCGTTATGGAAAGGGCCGGTTTGAAGATTGGCTGAATAAATAAAGATAATAACTTAGCTTTTGCTGAACATCACATCAACTTGTTATGAATGTCAGTAAGGCCTCTCAGAGAATAGGGCACCCCTATGCACTCTCTGCAAGCTTCCCTGTGTTCTGGGAGTCATCGTGGCCCCATTGCCAAACCAAACATGCGTCAATCTGGAGGTAAACTGACAGTGTAGACATGGAAATGGGAGTACAAATCGCACCTGGACTGATTCTCCTCTACGTTTTGCAATACATGTTGCAGAGAAAACCACCAAAAACGCCTTTAAAATCTTAAGAAGCTATAGTCCAACTGGCTCTCCTCTTCCGAACAACTGGTGTTTTGCTTATGTTCAAGCAGTTAAGCCAAGGTGATATAACTGTCAGTCCCACTCAACATAATCAGTGTGTTCACCGTTTAACAGCAACCTCTGGTCAAAGGTTAAAGTCCATTGTACCGATCAATGCAACATTCCTCATTTTGGCTCCTATTCCTCCTTTCTCTTCCCCTTCAGGAAGGAGCAATATTTGTGGATTGGAATGATTGTATTATATCAACTATGGAGGGTTATTAGGATTGTTGGGGTTAGAGCAGAGGTTCCAAGCCCATATTATTTTTATAAAGGATAACAGGACAAATACTGTACAAAAAAAAAACCAGAGCTGTAATTTATGTAATAAAACTATGCATCATAGACTGTAGAGCAAACAATGACGGTAAAAATGCTAATTGCTGCAGGTTTAAAATATAGAAAATAAATATAAAATATTAAACAGTTTATATATAGGCTAGTGGACATCTTGAAACACTTGACACATCTATTTTTCGTTCTATTTTCCATCAGAGATAATACAAGCAGGCTCACTAATTGTCGCCATACAGTATGTCAAGTCTAGACAGTTTGATTAATAATTAATGACCAATAGATGGGTTTCTGTAAACTGACCACTGGTGTGTTCTCGGTGCTCCTGGGTACACGCTGTGGGCTCGGCGTCCACTTTGTGCCCGCAAAGCCCCTCTCCCTGCACCAGTTGCTCCAAGGGAAGATCCGAATCCGGCTTCGGATAGCACCGCAAACCGCTGGCGCATCTCGGGGTGTACACGCCGCACAGTTCGCCCTCTTGGCGGGCGCATACGGGGCAGCACCCGCAGCCCGGCTCGCGTACGATCTCCTCGCAAGGTTGGGCGAGTTTCGGACAAAGTGCCTGGCGCTCGGCGGTGCAGCCCGGGCAGCGGAACACCATCTCGGCCAAAGAGGCGCAAGCGAAAGCCGCGAAGAGCAGCAAACTGCAGCCCGTGTACAGTAACATAATCGGTTTTGGATTTTTGGTCAGAGTGAGCGATGCTAAACAAGGCAACCCCAGGTAGAGGGGGAGCGAGTGTTCAAGCGAACAGGTGAAGATCGACCGGTCTGCAGGGTCCTACAAAGAGACATATTTTTGTTGTGGCGTGGCCGGCGCCACGCCAATTCACAAAAAGACACAAACACAAAAAGACTCGTGGCTAATATGCCTACACTGGGATATTTGGACCTTTTTTGTGATCAATTTCAGACTTGGACAGTTATTCTTTTGAAATACATTATGTACATATTACACTGTATATTCCAATAACATGTAGCCTATTGGCAGTGGGATTTAATAAAACACATAGTTTCAAATAGGCCTAACTTTACAGTATATTTAACTGCTAGTTTTTACAGTTTCTCAATGTGGGCTAAGTGATTTGATATTCAGTGTTGCACTTTGCTGACCACAATATTCATTACACAATATAAAAAATAAAATAAAAAAGTAATAACTGGGCTTTTACAAGGCAGTGGAAAATACATTAAGTAATAAATATAACTAAATATAAACCTTGAATTGATTTTCCATTTGGAAGGAGGCCACATGTCTTACTTACTGTACATACTGTAGAATGTTACATTTTTATGTTTTCATTCGCCATGGCCCGCCCTCCACCCAGAATGCATAAATAAATAAACAAACAAACAAAAGCACTATGTCTGGTGCATTCCATGCGTGGAAAGGCATTCAAACCACCGGTGGACTCGTCCATTGACACTCTATTAAACGCCAGCCAGTTGCTGTGGGCATATAGGCTTGCGTACAGTAATGTTACTGTGCACATATACAGTGCTTCCCATCGATTGGGGAGGCCAAAAACAAGCTGCCATTAACCCTGTGAAAATTAACCTGTACGTTCAAGGTCACAGAAATAGAAGGGGCGTGCGTAGCCCTGGCTCTACTGTAACATCAGTACTATGAATTATTTCGTTTTTGTGGGTGCCATTGATACTGTTTGGCCCCTTTCACGGCCGCCATCTTAGCTTGCTCCATGGGAGAGTAGAGAGGGGACAAAGCCATCCGGTATTTTAAGTCAGGGCGATGTTTGAGGGGTGTTTACCCGTGGAACCACGTATGTTTTTGTGAAACCATGGATTGGATGGGAACCATGCGGCGATGGAAGAGGAGGGGCGGGACAGAGCTACAGTAGGGGCCAAGGTATTTCATAAATGCAACCCTCGGGGTTGGGAAGGGTCTCTGCTTCCTTACAGGCTGTGTTTTCTGGCCATACAGCGTGTAAGCACCCCCCTACCCCTCTTCAAGGTCAGTTCCTTCATTCCTCCCCACCTGTAGAACTGTTGGGTAAATACAAACCCTGGATAAACGCCACATTGATAGAGACAAATGCTGATGGGCCAAGGCAGTCTGCATGCATTTCATCGCGTATACAGAGAGAGTACTCTGCATTCACTACTGTATTCTGACCTAGGCATAAAGGCATTAGGACTTTATATGTGCTGCATATGAGTGACGTGTGTTCTCTTTAAAGAAACCTCATGCAAAACAATGCTGCTCTTGGTTATCTGCTCTGAGCATGCATGCCCTTCCCACCGCAGATGAGAGATTGCACAGTGGCTGGCTGGCACTCCTCTCTACTCCCCCGCAGTGTGCTTTAGTGATAGACAGTAAGCTGTGACTGAAAATTAGTGTTTTGTTGCTGCCGTAACACAATCGAGGTGTGCAGCCAGCTTTAATGTGAAGCTGCTCCGAGAGATTCAGTGCAACTTGCCTGTCTGCCCATGTCTGAGGCGCTATCCCATCTGCGATGGTGGTCATTCTACACCCATGGAGTGGTGTTGCATGCTGGATCATGCATCATCCAACAAAGTTCCTAGTGGCCTGAATAGAAAAGTGCATAGTCCTACTAAAGTGCTAAATACACAAGAGCAGAATACATTTTTTTTTACATAGAGTGTAGAGAGAAAAATAAATAGAGTTAGCATTGAGGGTGGAGAGGTCGTTAGTTGAGGTGTCGACTACGCGTTATTTCCCAGCATTGGGTTCGGCCCTAGTAGCCATAATTAACTAGGGATTAATGTTAATAAACTGCATATGTAATTTGAACAACAATATAAGAAATGGCTTGCACGTGAATTAGGCTCTTATCTTACTTATTATGTTTGCTGTCTTGCAGCCGTCACAAGAAAGCTTTAAAATTTGCCAACATCAGTTTACATTTTTCTCAACGTTTTCTTACAGATAAGTAGTTCCGTGTTGTTAGTTATTTCAGTGTTTGTCCCGTACTGCATAACTGTGTCAAACATCGCTAATTGATAGCTGGTAGGAGACTGCACACAGAACCTTTGTGTGTGTGTGTGTGTGTGTGTGTGTGGGGGGGGGTTAAAAATGATTGTTTTTATTTACACAAAAAAGAAATGCTATTCCAAAAAAGTTGTACATTGTAAAATACAAATCAAAAGTTATATATTTTTTTATATTAACACAAATAAATATATTTCATATTCGCATATCTTCAGAAAGCCTTTATTCATTGTTTCCAGAGACTTCATTCCGGATCCAGAAATGTGGAAAATGCTAGTAACCACACTGAAAATGACGGCATCATTTAGGAGCAAGGCACTGGGTTTAGCTTGTCTAGTTGAAATTTGCAGTCACAGTGAAAACACATTTGAAACATGGTGCATCTAGGATCACCGTCTAAAGTGTTCTATATGTCTATATGTAGCCTTTAGCTTTATTAGACTATACAGTATTAGTTATAGTTACCATAGGCTTAACTAATGTGGGAACTGAATCATCTGATTCATGGCCCATTGTACATATATTGTTATCATGCAAATGCATCTGATTATAGTGTATTTATTTGTATGAAACCATATGTTGTGGATTGTGCATTGAAGTCTGAAAAATTTCCACAAATGTTTTATGGTCTAGGAAATAACACATCACCAATGTTGGAATTCTATAATGAGTTGGGAGGTACAGTAGGCCTACAGCATACTGAGATATACTGGGAGAAAATTGCAAGCTTTGAATATACATATGGGTTTATAGAGACGCTAATGCAATGTTAGCAAAAACTAACACTAAAACTAACTTGAGTGGAAATATTTACAAAATTACATTACATAAGTCCTTACATGGAAATGTTCACATCAAGTCTGAAGTGGAAAAGCACTCATGTTGTGTCTGTGTTTGTGCGTGTGTATGTTGGAATGAGTGTGTGTGTATGAGCATATGTGTATTTGTTTGTTTGCTACCCAGCAACAAGAGATGCATGAGTAAAGTGGGAAAGGTTTTGCTCTGCTAGTTCATTCAAAACTTTCTATAAAGTGTTGTGAAGTCACTGCACAGTGTACACAAATAGCAAAGTAAGCCAGTTTTTTATACTTGTATCTGCATTAAAACATGCTTTTATATATTTGTAATAGTATAGCCTAAAGTAGTTATAGTCTAATGTTGTATGCATTACGTAGGCAATGTCTAATTTAATGTATGTAGAATGTTTAAAAAATGTTGGTGGAGTCATAGGTGGAGTGAGCGACTGTAAGATAAACTTGAGAGAATTTCAAGGTCCACTGTTCTGTGTGTGTGCTGAAAAAAATGATTCGGTGTGTCTACACAGGTCTGAAAAATGTGAACACAAAGAAATTGTGCAGACCGCACCACACAACAATATCATAGTGTGTCAAATGTGTGGGGCGGGTGTTCTGAGGGAGCACAATAGGCATTGAAGGGAGAGTTTTTGTTGTGACTTAGTTCAAATATCAATAATCTCTCTCCAGAATCCCTGACTCCACCTTTGACATCTCTTAATATTTACAGACGTGCATGCACACGCGCACACACAAACACACACACACACACGCACACACGCACACACACACACACCTACACACATATAATATTACTAAATTCGAATATAAAATTATGAGCATCAACTGGGGTAATTAAGAAAATAGCATAATATAGGCTACCATATATCTCATCAGATTAAAATACTTTTATAAAAGTGAATTACTCTCCAAAGTAAATTAAACCCCATATGCATGGTCTATGTACGGAACCTGAAAAATAAATGTAACAATGTGTTATTAATTATTATAAATAATATAAATAATTTGTTAGAATAATTTTATAATTAATTCAGAGCCTTCATATTTTTGGTTTTGATCAGGTAGAGGAGTAAGTAAATGTTGACTGTTAATATATATATTAAAACATTTCTAGAAGGCAACTAGTAATAAGCAACTATTTTCGTGTTTACCAATCAACGCAATACTCGTGATTACATAGAACGGTAATTATTTCCTTTTTCTTTTTGACATCGCAGCCACCGTAGTGTTAAAGCAGAGATATAATATGTCATGTGATAGAAAAATGTCAACACAGTGACGCATCTGACCTAAATGTAACAGAATCAACTCTTTCAGGTGTTTATAGATACAATGTATGACTATTAGCTGTTTGGAGACAATATTAATGTTTACTATTCTTTGCTGGGCTGTCACATTACAGGTAAGATGCCTGTGGTGACAAACTTGATTCATAAGGAAGTACAGATGCTACAACAGTACGGTAGCTATCAGAACTCTGAATCTGAATGAGCTAGTGTAAGGGACAACGTGCTAACGTTAGCATTCCTTTTGCGCTAATGTTTTTGTATGTTCATTAAATCAGACATTTTTATACTGTAGTAGTATATTATTAAAGCAGTCTGTATTTCCTAACGTAGACTGTGATGTAGACATTGAAATAGTTTAAGAGACTGAGCAGGATTAGTTAGTGTACCGTACCGTAGTACAAAATTGCATAGTAGCCTACGTTTTCCTGTTACCATATGTATTTACTACCCCATCAATAAGTACGGTAGTATTGCAAATATTTGCGTTTCTGCACTTTGTTTCAGGATGGATGCATGTCACAGTGGCCATTCCTCTCTAGTTCACAGTTTGGCTACTCTTCTCAGAAATTATGGTAATGCATCTATACCTAAACTACTATGTGTTAATTGTGCATTGTTAAAATGGTAGTCAGAGATTGTAAGTTAATACACTTTATGTCAAATATCTACTCGCGGTCTGCTAGCTGCCCGTTCTGTGTTTGCACTGAAAAGCACATCTATTGTTTCTACACACTATTTACAAACAAAGTGGTGCAGACCACACCACACAACAATATCATAGCTTTGCCAATTTGTTTCCCATGTGTGGGCCGAGCTTCTGTGGGAGAGGCGTTGAAATAACTATGCAGTCGAGTTGCAGAAAAAATGAACAGACCAAATTATTTTAAATGTAATACTATAATAATAATATAATAATAATAATAATAATATATATATTATATATTATTATATAAATAATAACTATAATAATAATATAATGTAAAAGTAGTATAGTTTTTATATATCTTATAAAAATACATATATACCATGTATGTTAAAAAATAAATATGTATAAGTAATATAAATCTGAGGCACTGCTGCAATGGTCTTTATTTTTTTTTGCATCTGTGCTTCTCCAGAATAAAGACTCTACCTTACCTTAAATGTTTTCTTTTCTGACCAAATCACATCATGGTATCACCATCCAGTGGTTTGTACAAAAAACATAGTGAATGAATCTTTGATGGAGATTAAGTCACTCCCAGTCACCAGCCTTAACAATAAAGCTACACGCTTGAGTCTTTATACGTTCTCCAGTCTGTAATGCAGTGAAGTCATATGGATGACTTGGTGTTGAGTGTCCTCCCTCTGGCCTGGTCTGGGGGGTTGTCAGGTGACTCTGTGCTGGAAGGCAGCAGCACACTCACTATGGAGGCCTCCAGCCTGCAGCACTTGACCCGGCTCTTCGAGCAGTACCTGCAATCCAGGAGCCAGCAGCATGGCTTCCTGGCCCTGCCCTCCCACCCGGCCGAGACGGCGTCCCTGCTTCAGCTGCAGTTCCTCTTCGACGTCCTCCAGAAGACCATCTCCCTCAAGGTGAATGGGCGTTCATTTAGTACTGTATGAGTGGCTTAGAGCTGGGGAAACAAGACTGGATGAGTACGATGAGGTAATGGGTGTGTGTGCATGCATACCCATTGTATTAAATTAGGGACTTTCTGGATGTATTCAATTGAAATATGACCAATACAGTGTGTTCAATAACAATGAATTAAAATCAAAACGCAACATGAAGCCAATTTTACACACAGGGAATGAAGTGAATCCGTTAACACACAGGGAAACATGCAGTTTAGGATGAGATGCACTACTTTTAAAGTAAAAAACTTGTAACTGCACTGCTCTGCACTGCTAAACTGCTACTGAAAATTTAGCTCGTGCAATGTCTGTTGTCTAGCTTAATCTTCTGTCATCTTATTTAATTTATTATTTAATTTTAGTTATGTAATTTCAGTATAATATTATGTAAAAATGATTACTACTTATAGTAGTGTGCATTTTAATTGGAGATAGCATTGTGGATTGTACATAGCAGTGACTTCCCACCTTGTTATTTTCTTAACTTGAACATTTGACTTGTTTGTAACTACGTTTATGTTGAGCACTTTGTGTTCCACTGCAGATCGTCAACCCACCTGGGATGAGGATTCAGTCTGTGGTGAAAATCTTCCCATTTAAGTCACTCAAGTGCTTGGAGGTGAGAGCTTGAGAAAATGTATTGAAACATGCACACAAGAAAGGCACATAAGAAATGTACCTTTTAAAAAGCAGGGCCGCAAATCTTCATAATAAAGTAGTGACAGTCTATTTATCTAAATGGATTATGCTGTGTGAATGAATGAACAAACTTTACCCTTCATAACCTCCATTTGGGTTCTGATGTGTTTTTAAGATGCCATAAACGGTATTTAGAACAATAAAGGACTTTGTGCACATAAAACAAATCTATATCATGTTTTAAACTTTATTTGCTGGAAAAACCAGAGTATTAGTTGAATACACCTGCCCTCTTGGCTGTAGTTGGTATACAGAACAAAATACACATGTAGAGGGCTTTGCAAAATAGGTCACAGGACCAGCCAGACAACTAAAAATAACATATTTATAGTCTGGATAATATGGCTCCAAACTAGCTCTCTTAGCTTTTTTAGCTGTATTGGATGGCGCCACTAGGTGGCAGTATAAAGTCTAATGCGGTTTACACAGTTAAATTCTTATTTAAACTTTTTGAAGTTCTACATTGTGTATTGAAATACAGTATCTGGCTTTAGGTTACTTGATAGTCTGTTGGTTTTAAAAGTGTATTAGTCAGATAGCTTTACTCATCCCACTTTCTGGCTGTGTGTCTGCCTGCCTGCCTGCCTGTCTGCCTGTCTGTCTGTCATGACTAAGCATGAACAGTGAGCATGGTGTGGTCAGCTGTCCACCAACCATCTCCTCTCCTGTGTGTCTCCTCCTGGCTAGTTGAAGCGGGTGCCTCCACACTGTCTGGAGGGCCTCAGGGGGGTCTACTCCCAGCTGGAGGTCTTCACATGTTCCAGAAGCCTCAGCTCCCTGGAGGTACACGATTGCCACCTGCAGTGTTTGTGTGTGAATCGCTAAGATGGAGTGGTCGGCGTGTGTGTATTTGTATAGGTGGTATGTTGGGGAGATATGGGTATCAAAGTGTACCCCCCCCCCCTCCCTTTTTGTAAGGTACGGTGTTGATTTTAAAATGAATGAAATGCATTATTATGATTCAGATCATTTATTGTTGTGGATGGAAAAACCCTTTTTTCTTTTTTGAACTGAGTTTAATTTTCAATTCAAATTTTCAATGAATAGTACAAATAAACCGGCAAAGACTGTTCTGGCATGCCACTCGTGCATGCATGCGTGCGTGTGATAGCGTGTTCTGTGCGGTTCCATGTGGTCCACTCCTGCGCGCAGGAGCTGCTCTCCCTTTGCGGAGGAGATCTTAGTTCTGCCCTGCCGTGGCTAGAGCTGCACACCCTCAACTTCAGCTACAACGCCATCGCCTGTCTTGACCCGTCACTGGTGAGGCTTCTACGTGCACACACGCATACACATGCATACACACGCACACAGATACATCATGTCTGTACACAGACACACACACACACACAACCATTTGTAAAAGATAATCTGCTAAACTCTTGACCACCGCCAGGGTTTATTGAATATGCTGAAAATGCTGGATTTAAGCCACAACAAGATCCGGGAGTGTGAGGAATTTC
The DNA here is from genome assembly GCA_027564835.1 of Typhlichthys subterraneus. NCBI lineage: Eukaryota > Metazoa > Chordata > Actinopteri > Percopsiformes > Amblyopsidae > Typhlichthys > Typhlichthys subterraneus. Next base: position 980,580 of record JAODUH010000012.1, on the reverse strand, counting down.
TAAAGGTAGGAGGCACCTCCTTAGATGAACAAGCACCGTTGTTTATTGATAGTTTCCACGCTGACACTCTATCGTTTTGTCTTTGAATATTCAGCCTCTCAGTGAACTGGAACACTTAAACATGGGCTACAATTGCCTTCAGGGGGTGCCAACACTTGGAGTAAGTGCCTCGGCCAAACTAGTCACTCTCATTCTCAGAAACAACGAGCTAGAGACTATCAATGGTAAATGGACTGTTATTTACTATTGACGCACTAAAACCTAATGCTGTATTCCAGTGTGAGCCCCTAGATGTTCTGTGTTTGTCTTTGTTATGCGTGGCTTCTACTTCTCCAGGAGTGGAACACCTGGCTTCTCTGCAGCACCTAGACGTGGCCTACAACCTCCTGCTGGAGCACTCTCAGCTCGCACCGCTGTCAATGCTGCACTGCCTCAGATCGGTGAAGACACTCACGCACACACATATATATACACACACAAACCCACACACACAGAAGGTTATTTCAGCGCACCTGACCCATTTTCCAATCTCACTTGCAATCTGTACAGTGTGTCACAGCAACTCCACTTTCTTCCCGGTCTTTCAACCTTTTATAGTGTACTGTAGATGAGCACATGCTTCTGGAAGATAAGCACTGACGTAGTCCTGCATGTGTGTCCTCTTGCAGTTGCATGTGGAGGGCAATCCGCTGTGCTTCCAGAAGGCCCACAGAACAAGCACCGTCCGACATCTGTCGCCCAAGGCGGCGTACCTCAGAGTGAGTGTCCACTGAAGGCTGCCAGTTAGAAAGATTGAGGTGGAAATAGGTGATGGCAGTTTTCTATCATATTAACAATCATTCATCATTATGCCTACCTCCCGTAAGAATATACTATAACATAAGTGACTCTTGGATAAGTCTCCACATTTCTGTACGGTATTTGACATGAACATGAGACCATCGGGTTGCTGCAAAATAGGACACATCGGTACATTGTATTCATGTAGTGGACTATATACAGCCGCGGAAAGAATGAATAGACCACCGCACGTTTTTAAAAATGTAATGGTATAAAAATACTGTAAATATAAAATATATAACATAACATGTAATATAATATAACATAACATGTAAGTAAAAAATAAAAATGTATTAATAGTAATAATCTGAGAAACTGCTGCAGTGGTCTCTTAAAGTTATCCGCGTCTGTATAGCTGTACTAGTTGCATTACCACAACACTGCGTCTAGCAAAGAAACGAATGTTCCGTCTACTGACGAACTACAATTGCATCTCAGCCTGTACCTTATAATACAAACACTCATCACTGGAGAGTGGATGTAGTTCTTTCCTATGAGTTAACAGTGCTCATTTTAAATGTAGTCTTTACTCCGGGGAACAATACAGCATCTTCAATTCTTATTGTAGTGTGTTTCAATGATGCTAATGTGTTTTGTGTTCACAGCTGAGACTTGACGGCACCCCTCTGTCTTCATCAGAGTTGTCTGTATGTATTCCATAAATGGCTCCGTAGGAAACCTTTTGGCCACACCTTATTGCTATAAATAGCTCCTGTTAATGAATGAGCTTTCTTCCCGGGTTTATCACGGGACTTCTGAGAAATGAGTTCTTAACGTGCGCCCTCTCTCTCACTAGGTTTTGCCCAAACCAGGGCAGATGACTGTTCAGCCACAGACCTTTCCTGCAGTCGTCACGGCGCCAGATCGGGCTGCCCAGGAAGTGTCCAGTGGAGGCGGAGAGTTGAGTGACAGCCTTTCAGTGGGGGAAGTGGCAGTAACGCGCATTCGCAGGAAGAAATCCAGAGTATGCATTATTATAATAAATAATAATTCCCTGAGAACGGTGATTCACTAAATGAATAATGCCATGTCTGTTGCTGCGTTGTGTACAGTAGGGCCCTGTCACTGAAGTGTGTTGTGTCCCAGGGTAGGGTCAAGGTAAGGAGGGCTAGCATCTCTGAGCTCAGCGATACAGATTATGAGCCCAGACCTTCCAGCTCTACACATGGTAGGTTTGTGAAAATATTTTGATATGACTTTCTGCCACTAGGTGTCGCACAAAGTGCAACGGCATCTCAGCGAACAGCATAAACACAGTTTCTACACTATGGGTTTGCGTGAGTAAAAATGTGTCCAAACTTGATATCACTCGCAAATAACTCTACAAACGGTGTGCACGGAGGATGACGTCTTTCAAAAGTGCAAAGAAATTACAGACTGATCATTTGCTAAGTTTGCCTTAAAGAATATGCAATTTGTGGCGTTTCAATGTTAATGTGAAAAGTAATGGGAGGGGAACATGCCAATCCATGAATTTACTACACGCAATGTGATCTATCAAGCCTGAAAGCTGTTTCAGGTAATTGCAACAGCACCTATGTTTAATATGTTTGAAAGAAGTAGGCTCTGGTTGGGACTGATTGTTTTCCTTTGAATAATCTAGTACACCTGCGTGAAAAACCTTGAAGCTCTGCTTCCCAGCCTACTGTATAACATCGGGAATAAGTCTGTGTTGGTGGATGGGTTGGGGTCGTATTCCCGGGTGTGTTATTGGGGACTGAAGTTTAATCGTTTTCTATAGCCCACCTTGAACAACAAGAATGGGAAAAAAAACAACATTATGCATATTCATATATGGGGTTTCACAGACCCCAAACATGAGCGTTAAGTCTTGCCATCTTTTCATACATTCTGAGATCCCTTTTGTTTCACCTACGGCATTTACTTTCTCACAGATGCACTCCCTTATGGTGTTTTTTTCTTGTTACATTCACGTCTTTGCTGTAGCTCACCAATATGTTTATTTGTCTCTTACACTAATATCTCTAATTCCATTGTATTGAATTTGCGTTTGGGCTTACAGTCAATCTGCACTGTGTCCCGACTCTCCATGGAAGGAAACTATTAAAACACACAAACTTCTTATTTAAATACTGCATGGTTTTTGCACTGGTTGTTATTTACGCAATCATTCTTAGTTGTTCAACCGTAATACGTACTTAAATTACACATGCAATATTATACAATACCCCCACAATTATCGGTATTTTAGTATATCAAGCCCTACATCTTTACATAGAATTCTTCTTCTTATTCTGTTTGCTGTTATATTAATATTTAAAATATTGAACACCTTTTAAGAATATCACTTGAAATGTGTAGTTTGTAGTGTTAAATGTATTGGTTTCCAGAGCTTTCCTGCAGGTAGATATGTAAAAAATACCCTAAGCATTCTGAATATGTCTACTGTACATGTTACATACTAGTAGTTTGGCCATGCCAACAGTGAGGAGAAAAGGGTCTCCATGAACGAAAGTGAGTCATTCCTTGGCGGGGGTACTGTCCACCATGTGCCCCTGCTAACATAGGATGCCCCCTCCCCCCAGACGTGGTGCTGCCCCACCAGCAGCAGATCGAGCGTATGGCCCAGTTCCGGGAGCAGTTGGGCGAGGACTGGCTGCGCTTCCAGCACCACCTGGAGGGGGAGCCGCTGGCCCCTGCTCCGGTGGACAAGCCCCCGGGGACTATTCCCAATGGCCCCCGCGCTACGCTCAGAGACGTGGGGCCAGCCCCGGAACAGCCCCGGGAGGAGGCGGAGCAGGAGGCAGAGCTTGAGACGGATTCCACGCTCCAGTGGCCCGGCCACACAGACTCCACCCTGGACACCAGTCTGCTGGACAGCCAGGGACAGGAGGAGGCCCGCATTCATGCCAGGAATGCCAGGGAGGACGTGGAGGTGCAGGAGGATGACCTAGGAGGTGGGGAGAAGAGGTTGGGCCATCACAAACACAACCTCTGATAGCACGTGCCATCTGTATTCTACTCTAGCTAAAGACAATGGGCTGCTGTTTGGCTGGGTGCCATTAGCAGGGTAGCGGATGTTACTTTTTAAATGTAATCCGTTACTAGTTACCACACTAAAATTATAATCAGTAATTTTAGGATTATAACAATTTGATTACTTTCCATTACTTTTATTTTACTTCACACGCATTAACATTGTTCTTTGAAATGCCATCCAAAGCAATTTAGGGCATTTATTTATTTTTGTGACCGTTCATGTTGCTCAGGGGATCAAGTTATAGTACTTCATTTATAGATGGACTTTAATGAAAGGTTATTAATAGAACAGCCGATTGTTGTATGCATTTTTCTTCTGCAAATGTTCCTTTTACATTTTAAAGTAGTCCTAGGAAAAACAGTTACTTCCCATCCCTGTCGATTAGTAGACATGTTACTGATAAGTTAATTGTGGAGCAACTATGCATGCAGCACCTTTGACGGCCACTAGGATTAGTGACAGTTTAATAGGATTATTGACAGTTTAATTTACATGATGCATGCATTTACCTAGCAGGCTGTCAGAAAATATCGGTGCTATGTCAGGTCAGTAATGAAACAATGTTGTATGTTGAGTCTATTTTGTGGTGGATTGTGTTGGTTTGAAGATATTGCAGTGAATTGGTAGCGTAACATCTTGGTGTTCTTTTATTAAAATATAACTGCACCCCAGTTCTGAACCTGACTCCACCCACTACAACATTGAAAAATTAGCTGAGTGAGGGCCCCTCCATTAACATTAATGTAAACATTTTAATTTGATAATGCGTACTAAGTGTACCAATGAAAACCAGCCAGGTCCTGGGTTGATATGTAACGGATATGACGTGTAGCTAATGTTTTCAGCCCATAAAATGCAGATTTGTATAAAAACGAAAATGTTGTCAATATTAACACCAGTGTCTCATCACCAGTGATGGGCAATTACTCAGGGATTTTAAAGTTACTATTATTACTCCTTCAAAAAGTAATAATATTACTTTACTTAATTACTTAATTAAAAGAAAATTATGTTACTTTACTATAACACTTTCGCAATCACTACCCTGCCTCCCCCCTTCTGAAAAATGACAATCTGTGTAGCCAGCTCATTTTAGAATTGAATCCTCTTTCTTGGAACAATAATAAACCTTAGGAGTAAACAATCAGTCAAAGTGAAAATATAGCAGCCTCTCAAACCAGATGATTAGACAGGTTGGTTCAATTAGCCTACCCTAAGTTTGCTAGGACCAGAAATATTATTCTTGTAAGGCTGTAATGCAGCATTACTAGTAATTGTAGTATTATTACCGTTTTGGAAATAGTAATTAGTTACACTGCTAGTTGCTGAAAAAATAAATATTACAGTAGCTAGTAACTAGTTACTGCCCAACACTTCTTATCACAGATCAGTCCTATTACTTAGTTTTCTGCTGAAAATAGCGCATTTTAGGATGCAATTTAACTAGTCTTTCCACCACTGTGCTCTGTGTGTCATCAGTGGACCTCTGTCTCCCCCTGGTGGTGGGCGTGCTGGCAGACGGCAGGGGGCGGGAGGTGTTCCTGCGGATCAAGCAGGGCGTGGCTCTGGAGGTGGACCTGCAGCACGGTCTGGAGAGGAGACGCCTGCAGCTGGACAGCCTGACCCTGGTGGAGGCCACCCAGGCTGCCTGGCTCCGTGGGGTGAGGGGGGGATGGGGGGCCGGCCAAAGATCCAGGAGCCCTGTGGTTCAGGAAGCCAGACCGAAGCCCGCGTTTTTGCCGATGAATTTGCATTAAAGGTGGAGTCAGGGATGCCGGAGAAAGCTTGTCTCCCCTCTGAGAGGTGCTCCCTCAGAAGCTCCGCCCCCCCACATTGAAAATGCATTGCCAAGGCTAAAATAGTGTTGCTGTGTGGTGCGGTCTGCGCCACGTTGTTTGTGTTATTATGCACAGAGCCAGGGCTGTTTACAAGGTTTATTATCCATACTTTCTTAATGTGCATGCTAGTGTTTTATGATTATTGTATTTCCCCTGTATGTTTATGAGTAAACAAAAAAAAAAACACCATTTAAGTTCTGAACGTAATTAAATGCAAGGATTATTGTGTTGGACAAAGCTGTAGCAGATATATGTATTTAGTCATAATGTTGGCGAGGTCTAGATGTAGAATCAAGATGATCTCTTCTCGGCCATGTTGAAAGGTCAAAAGTCACCCCAATTCAGGAACTTTGAATTTCTGCGCGAAATTACAACTTGAGGGGTCGTTCATGTGCAACTTCCAAGACGGACACTAGTATTTACCATAATTCCAATAGCACATTAAGGCAGCAGTATTGACACGTTGCGCTAGCTTAATCACCTGCAAGTTCCTTAAATGTTTCTTTTCTTGTCTCTCCCTCCCAGGAGACAGAGGAGATGCTGCCAGCGGTGAGGCTTCACTTCCGCTACATCAGCAGGGACAGGAGGATGAGAAGCTACGTCATGCTGGACGACGACCCACAGCAGGCGCTGCAGGTTAGCGTGCGTGCGCACACACATAGGCAAGCTATGCCTGCTGAGAGTAGCGAGGAGTGCAAACCAAACCAGCAGTTTTAGTATTGCTGGTTTGATGCCAGGTCAATGATGAACACAATAACATGCACTACATTGCATAGAAACAGACTCTGGGTATGTCGAGTTGTAATATTTCTCCATACAGTGTATTGTACGTGCACGTACAAGCTTAACGCTTCCCACCGTGCACGCGCAGACCCTGACTGACCTGCTGGCGCCCGTGGCGGAAGAGAACCAGCGGGACGACGGCGGCCCCAGCCCCGACCTTTCTCTGGGCCTCATGCGGCTGCAGTGCCTCCGCTGCAAGGCGGAGTTCACCCTCCAGGGGGCGCCAGGCGACGTGCTGGAGGACCGGGAGCAGGAGGAGAGGGAGCGAGGGAGTGGCAGGAGAGGAGAGGCGAGGATGGAGGGCATCGACAGTGATGACCGCCTCTCACAGCGTGAGAGTGGAGAAGATGGTGAAGGTCTGTTTTGGTCAACTGTAACGCTGTAACCAATGCATTTAGACCAGAGGTCATCAATGTGATGCAGGCCAAGGGACCCCTTGGTTGATAGAAACAGTCAAAGAGGACCCCCTTATTACATATTATTTTTTCTTATTGAACTGGGTCAGCAATAGGGTGGCCATATATGAAAATACTTTGTAATGATTAATGCTAAACAATTACAAAAATGGACAGATTCATATATATATATATATATATATATATATATATATATATATAT
>JAODUH010000012.1:957966-968704 GCA_027564835.1 Typhlichthys subterraneus | reverse complement strand
AGCATTCCCATTTCTATAAGGTTCCATAATAATTTACATACACAAAGATAATGGCATCTTCAAACACTATTATACGATACCAAAAAAGCAAGTGTGAATGAGTTACTGTACTGTATGTTGACTATCATAGCCTATAGGCACGGCATAGCATTCCTCTAGTCACAATCACATATAATCCTCTTGTCACAGCTGTGTGTGAAACTCTCGGGGGCAGAGGCAGACTGTTTGTTACGCTGTATTCAGCGTCCTCCCAGTGATATGTTTAAATAGAGGTAAAATACAATTATTTATGTTTCATAACATCTTCATCAGTGCAACGTCCATAATGTTTGTCCTGACCCGGGCCGGGAGGTGTTTTGTGGTCTAGCCTGTCGGGTAGCTCACTGAGACCCTCGGGAGATTTTGTCAGGCTTAGGTGATAAGATCAGGTTTCAGTTTGACCATCAACAGTGTGCACGGCCACGAGAGATCTCAAGCCACCACGTCATCCACACTGATTAGCATTCAAAGCAGACACAATAAACTACGCAAAACGTTATTTAAAAATAATGTAGGAACAGAAAAATATAAGGACGTATGCATGTAAATGTATAATCATACATGAATGTAATTTTACTTCTGGAAGTGGACGTAGTATTGCAAGTTTGTCATAAATATTTATTTATGCAAGTTAGTCATACAATATTTAAGCAAGACTTTTAGTGAAAACCTATTTCAAAGCTTCAAGTGAAGCTAAATTAAAGGTGTACTCCTCAACTGTGAAGAAGCACCCATGTAGCCTAAGCTACATGAACAGACTTCACCTTTTACAAACATATTGAGATTCGCTGGAAAGAAACGTTTGTATATGCATTGAACATTAATAAAGACTACTGTATAACTTAAATCAGCAACTTGACTAGGGGACTTCCTGATGTTCTGGCAGCGAAAATACAGAGAGACATCTTTTTTGAATAGACCACCATTTTATATTGGCACAGTGTTCCATGGTCAATATTGGCGTAACTAATAGATTCGCTTGGAAGTATAATTTTTCTACGCTATGACATTAACAACGCAGACCCTCTGGAGCATAAATCAGGCTCGAGTCTTTGCACACTGCAAGCGAGGCGGACGCTCACAGCCACCCACTCTTGAGCGCGTTTGCACACCGCACACGGAACTGATGCTGAGCTGAAGCGGCATCTTTTTCGGGACTGTATCTCCGCTATGCTTTTAATAGATCCCTCCCCCCGCACACCAGAACTCTATGTCAGTTGTTCTTGATAACCATTGCACTGCATTGATCATGCAGTATTAACATCATGTTGTAGGGCGGCAAACTTAATCACAACTATGATTTATTCACATATGACAATTCAGACGAGCAACAAAGTTATATAAATAGTATGATTAACAACTTTTTGATCAAAGAAATGGTGGGCATGGGGGTGGGTCTAAGAAACAAGAAACCAGGGTTTCTTTTTTTAATTAATACTTGTAGTGTGTTACCTGTTTCTACAATGTATTTCCATTGCACTCTATGTAAAAGCGCTTCAAAAACACGAGTCGAGCATTGAGCAGCGTCGGCCTCGCTTGCAGTGTGCAGACTCGAGACTGGTTTATGCCGCAGCGGGTCTGCGTTGTTAATGCCATGTGCTGGTGTATGCTGATGTGCTCAGTATTTGCTGTATAGATGTGTTAAAATTGTTTACTGAGCATATGAAGCCCTATACAGAAATTATGTCTGGTTAAACTGAGTGTAAACTACTATAGAAAATATTTCTTCTAACCGGATCTATTAATTACGCCAACATTGACCAAAAAAGCTGTGGTGTGCTCTCAAGCGTTCTCCGCTAAAGGTCTAGTCAGCGGGACAAATAGAACAAAAAATAGAGAATCTAGGAAGCCCATTGAAGGGAGAGGTGTTTCTCTAGAATGACTGACTACTTTTAACTAACTGATCAGTTTACAGTTGAAGGGTTGAGCTAGATCAAAGAAAGCTATCATTGATAGCTTTCTGGAGTGATTACATGCTCCATTGAACACATTTTAGTATTTTTTAAATACAAAAATATAGTGGCAGGAAAGGTAGGGAAGAGTCTCTTGGTACTAGTGAAAAATTTTAGCAAACATAACATGGGGGCTCGTTCGGGATCTTGATTTGATGTTTGGTCTTTATTTGTTAACCTTTGTTCTTTTTGTTCTTTTAGATGGTGGATCCGGTAGTCTAGTTTTCACGGCTTGTTTTTAGTTAGTTTACAGGGTTTAGGTTTTGGTAGTTTAGCTCTGGGTCCGACGGCCCATCACGTGGTTGGCCCAGAGTTTGTCCCAGCCTTATTTTCATTTTGGCTGGATCCCCATCGCTGGTGCCATTTACTTTGTTAGGAGGGGGGAGTTGTTTTTTTGTGTGGTGAACGGGCTAGTTGGTGGATATGGGTGGTTTGTTGGTTGTTTTGGTTAGGTGGTTGGTGGGTTTTGGTTGGTTGGTTTGGTTTGTTGGTCGGCTGGTTATCCGGTTAATATAGACTAGACTACCGGATCCACCATCTAAAAGAACAAAAGTTAAAAAGTCATAACAAAACGTCAAACAATATCCCGGACGAGCCCCCATGTTACGGCCTGGCTCATGGTCCGTAAACCAAACTAACAAACAGAATAAAGTAGAATAAGGTGTGAAGAGTCATCTTATTTTAGCACCCAACTGCAGCAAATGTGGTAAACCTTTAAATTCTAATGAATGGACACATTTTAAAAGTAAATAGCTAAAGGCTGCATTACAAAGCTGTCATTCATACAAGTCCTGATTCAGAGGTGGAGAAACAGGCCATGTTTTCTGTAGCCGAGAGATTAAGTGAGACGTGCTGCTGCTGATAAAGCGTCTGGATGAATCTGTCAGGGAAGGTCACGTCCCAGTCACAAAATCGATGAGACTTGGTGAAGCCTGCACAGTTTCTCATTCTTTTAGCTAATTAAACCACAGTGCAGCACTCCAAATAAGTACATTTAGAAGTCAGTTTATTACTGACTTATTTATTCCATTTAAACAGGGATGTCTTGCAGTTTAAGTACATTAGGCCAGGTAATGTATGCACTTCATCTGCAGGTAAAAGTGAGTTATAACACAATTAACATGACATGGAACAGGAATATAAATAAATATATGCATGCTACCTTGACTATCGGTTATCATTGGTTGCATGAATTATTATTCAGTGTTTTCACTAGGATTGTATTTAGCAGTGGGGGAGAACGTTTAAACCTGGGTGGTGTGCGCGGCACATCCCTACACTGGGGGTCGCCATGGAAATAAATAGTTTACTTGAAAATATACTTGTGTTGCTTCTGTTGGAGGGGGATTGATGTTTGGTGAGGTCAGGGGGTCCTACCCAGAATTGTTGGAGTGTGTAACACTTAATTTCCTGAATTCTGGTGAATTTCAAAGCACCAGTTTGTGCCTTTCCATTTATGGTAAAGGTATCTTTTTATAAGTTAAAGGAAATCAAAATATAACTGAATAGAATGCAGTAGACCTAAAGGCTCCTAGATCACCTTCTCAATTAATATTATCCCAACAAAGTCAAAACACAGATGCATGATAAGTTACCCTTCTGTCTTGTCTACGTTCTTTGTTTGGAACAGTAACCTCTAAATATGGCACTGCAGGCACTATTCACATCAATTATTTCATACATTTAAATTAATGTATAAACCCCCGCACTTTTAATAGCTCATAGCTTGTGCTTCCGTAAGTTTTCTATTTACGTTAAAAACGTAATTCACTTCAAAACATTTAACTTTGAGCCCCTCTATGTCTTACAGTTGGCAATTAGTCTATTTTACTGACGTTACTTTAGGTTACCAGGCTATGTGATTCACCAAGCTAACGTTAGCCTTCCTATACCGTAGCATAACATAAAACTATTAGCTGGCAGGATGATTTGAGTACCAACAGAGTAACCTAGTGCTAGTCTACAAGCAGAACAATAAACACGCACAGAGATAATATTTATTATAGTTCCAAGACGATTGACACGTGAACCAACACCACAAATAACCCACACTCAACAGGTGAAGTGAAAGAGTTCTTAGCTTACTGAATGCAAGTCCGGTGGGTAGCTGGGGTGTGTTCAATTTATTGGTTGCTTGGTCGCCAATGCTTAGGAAAGATAGAACACACTGGAGAGCGCACCGCCTCTGGGCGACAACTGACCAAATGTACCGGTTTTCCTAGTTCTCCAATAATTTTACCATCATCTGCTCGGTTTGTTACTGCAGGTTACTCACGCATACTGTATTGGACTGGACAACGCATTGACGTGACTGATATTTCAAAAAATTCTGAAGGAGTAGCGCTCGTGATTTAGCTGTGGCGGGCCGCCATATATAAATGTACATAGCAGAAACACTATTTTGTCTTTGCATTAATGGAAAATTATGCTGTAAAATGTAACATATCTACTCCTAGAAAGTTAAAGGTGTAGTCTGTGATATGGAGTATCAATAGACAAATTAAAACTTAATTGCGCATGTTCCATTTTACTGCCACTGTGTTGGAATACAAATGAAAGCTTGCAATTTGCCACCATTAATCCCCACTGTTTGTACGAGCACTGCCCCCAGTGGCCAGATATACACAATACTCTTAAAAAGAAATTACCCTCATCCAAACTAGTGACTAGTTTGTGCCTGTGACATCTCCTAAACCTAAAGGCTCATGTAATCTTTCAGCATCTGTGGAATGTGCTGGTCTACAAATGGCACGCATGACCCATCGTCACGGATCCCCAAAATGTTCCGTTCACCTGGACATGTACACGTTGACTGCATGTGCGACAAGCTGAAGCTCACTACAGATGGAAATGGATGTTTTACTAAACTAAAACTATTTTTAAGCACACAAAATATACGTTTTCAGCGAATCTCACCAATATTGTGCATGGGAAACAGTTTGTACACATAGAAGACAGTTTTATGCATCACTAATGCCAAAGCACTCTGGCATAGGGCTTTTCATATGTGACCAGAATACAACGTATACCCCAAATGACCAGGCCAATATCAATAAGATGGAAACCCCAAGCCAATTAATAAGTGCTCAGTTATGATTCAAGTTCCTGCGTAAGGTGTCCAATAAAGGGACAGAGGCTTGTGTACAGAAAAATATAAGGGATTTATTTAAGTTTATACAGTACACACTAGGCCCAAGCTACTGCAGCTAACATAGTCCATCAATACAGTATGGTGATACAGACAGTAAATTACAACATATATATATATATATACACAGTCAGTTTTAGCAGCACCCTGCATTTAAACACCAGACAATATAATGGACAAAACACTAAGTATTGTTTTTAAACTAAGGAAAAACATTGGTTGTATGATCAAACAGCACAATCTGTAACAAAAACAGAATTCAGTCGCACACCAATTTGACTTTAACATAATTAAAAACGACACAAAAGAAGTTATACCTGTGCCTGCAGTTTCCTTGAACTGAAGGCCCACTACAGCTATGTCCTGCTGCCAGACAAATTGCTACTACGAGAAGACATTTATTCATTATTATTAATTAGATTTTAGGTGACAGACCATTTTGCATTACCTTAAAGGTCCAGTGTCAGCAGTATCACGCCTGTACTCTCTGTAAATCTAAAATATTGAAGTGTAATACAGAAATCAATGCCAAAAAAACATTTGATTAAGAATTGGCAACTATCTTACACAACCACTTGCCATCAGCTCCTACCTTAGGTTTCATTTCAATGCCGAAAACATGCTCATGTGATTAGATCTCCACTTCCTCACAAACATAACTGAGATCCTATCGACTACCAGGCCCTTATATTCCCTCTCCCAGCAGCCTCACCGAGGGAGGAAATCAGGGTCCTAATGTCCTACCAGTTACAGATACATAAATAGCCAACACACACGCGCACACACGCACTCACACACACACACACACACACACACACACACACACTCACACACTCACACACACACTCACACACACAAGACTCTGAGATGCATCCGCAAGAGAAGAAAAGAAATACATGTATACTTATATAACAGCCTTATATCCGCATTGCAATAGGCCAGGGGTGGGCAATCCTGGTCCTGGAGGGCCGGTGACCTGCATGTTTTAGGTGTCTCCCTGCTCCAACACACCTGATTCAAATTAATGGGTTCGTTAGCAGGCTTCCAATGACCCATTAATTTGAATCAGGTGTGTTGCAGCAGGGAGACACTTAAACATGCAGGCCCACCGCTGCACTAGGCCATGCATTTGGCAGTATAACTGGGCCTTTAGCTTTCCTGCTTCCTTTGTCATATTTGGCCTTTGTTATGAAAGCTTTATCGATTTGGGCCGGCCGAGCTGTTACTTAGTGGGTGTGTCTTGCTATTGAACGGTGATGTGTTGGGGGTGGGGAAAGCTGCGCTTGCTACAAAAGGTTTTGGCTGTCTCAGGCGATCAAAAGGATCAATGACACAATTGTGATAATATCTCAATGCCACAGTTGTTTACAGTTTACATTCATGGCCCATTACAGCTAAGCTATTCGGTAATGAATATAATAATTGATAAATAGTAGCTCACATACAGTATTGACATGTTTCTAGTCTCATAAACCATACTGTGTCTTATTTAACAGTGTGAATACACAGTGGTATAGATACAGCCATTCATGTCAGCCTGTGATCTGCCTGGAATTATATTTTTAGATGCATTTAATAGATGAGTTTTATGGGCCACAGCTCAGTCTGATAATTACAATTAGTGTGTCTGAGTGTGTGTGTTATGCGTGTGTATAATAAAACGTCCATATTTCTACGACACGTGAGTGTTTGTTATATATCTGCTTTTCTGTTTGTGATATATTTGTGTGTGATATTCTGTTTGTGTGGGTGTGTATGTGTGTTTGTGTACATGTCTGTTTATTTATGTGTATGTTAGTGAAGGAAACTAGTAGTTTGACAACAGATCTAAGTGTTAAGGTCCATGGTAAATAGAATGTCCCACATAAAATATAAGATAGCTATGGGAGGCAATCATGGTCTCTGAAAATTAACATTGTCCTAAAAATAAAAAATTTCTGCCCTTAAAGTTATAGTAAGTTATTATCGAGTACATTACATTTGAAATCAAATCAAAACATTAACACCTCTCCCTTCAATATCATAGGGTGCTCCCTCAGAAGCTCCTCCCCACACACTGGAAACTCATTGCGAAGGCTAGGATGTTGTTGCTGTGTGCGGTCTGCACCACTTTGTTTGTGCTCCTATTGACAGAGCCAGAGCTGTGTCGGTTTATATTTTCAGCACACACAGATGGTAAACTAGCAGACTGCGAGGAGATATTTGGTGAATATGACCTATAACGTGTACCGTATTAGCTTACAATCGCTTAGATCACTAGAAACTATTGTGAGCATTGTGCTCTTCTATCAATGTGTGCATATCCCTTTCTGCATCTGTATGTTGTTTGAAAACATACCTAGCCTACACAGCGCTCTTATCTGATTGGTCTATTTCAGCACACAGTACTGTATGCCTGACTGTGTGCACAAATGTGGGTCTATGGAATGCACAGAAACGGCAAACATTGGAATTCCAGATGCATTATTGACGACTTATGAGTGAGCGGCTTATCTTGCTGAGGGCTGCATTTCTCCTTCCACTGGCTGAAGAGACAATGGGATGAGCTGAGAGCGAGAGAGGCAGAGGAGACAGAGGAGAGAGTTGACTAGATGTGGATTAGGGTTGCTTTTAGGCAGGCATGATGAAGACTGAGGCAGGGTGTGTAAATCATATAACACCCCCTACTCACCCACACATAGCACACATCAATTTTGATGTTTTATTAGCATGGCAAATTCAGATGGATTGGCAGAGAAAGAGCTGCAAATGAAAGGTTTATTGTATAAATATTTTGGCTATAAACGATAAACTGAATAATTGAACCAATGCCAAATGATTATCAATCATGATATATACAGTATATTCAGCTCAGCTATTTTACGAGTATGCTCTCTCTTTGAATCTTTTGTGTCTGTGTCAGTTATAGTTCAATTTAAAATGTAGACTAATCCAGTATTGCTTTCCATCGCTCAGCTACTCCACTCTAAGCCCTGCCGCTTGGGTGAAAGGCAATAAACTCTCTGTTAGCTCCCCCCATCCTCATAGTGGATACAGTTGTGTTAGACACTCCTTCTATATTTGTCATCATGGGACTAGGCACTTGAAAGGAGTTAGAGAGAGAGGTTTTGTGCTCACATTGATCGTACACGGCAGACACCTGCCACTGGATTAGAAGCATCTTGCCTTCTGCGTCCTCTTATAGCCGCCAACCCGCACTCTCTCTCTCTGTCTCCCTCTCTCTCTTTCTTCCTCCCCACACTCTTTTTTGCATGCTCTCTCTATCTTCCTCTTTCTCTGTTGCGCTCTCTCTCTCTGTTCTCTGCCTCCTACTGACTGGCTGGAGAATATTAACTAGCACGAGAGAGCCGCGTTCCATTTTGACTCGCATCGCTGATGCCACACCCCATCTTTTCCAACGGGGATGTTTTTGTGAGATCGTGCCACAGGTAATCCTAAAACAACAACGAGAGAGAGAGAGAGAGAGAGAGAGAGAGAGAGAGAGAGAGAGACAGATTTAGAGATTGCTTGGAGAGATGAAGAAAATTTGGTCAAAGAAGAGATTTCAGGTGAGTGTAGAACAATTCTGTGATGTTTTTGTGGCACTTTATGATTTTATGAGGTATTTGTGTATTGTGCCAAGCCCCACCCTCTTACTCGTGTATTGCAATAATAATGATAAACAATAAGGTTTTGACAATATTGCATTTTTCCGTGGTCCAGTTGATGTAATATCACTTTTGTTTTCTACAAACGTGTTTACCTCTGTAATGTCTGATTTAATTGATCATGTTTAATATTTAATATCCAGTACCTAGATCATTAGCAACAAACATTGTCAAAATAAGGGAACTTTACCATTATCCTACTTTATATGTGTTTTAGAAAAAGCATAAAAAATAATCACTGCGGTGGATATTTTGAAATATAGTATAGATTTTCACATTTTAGGCAAATACTTTACTAATAAATTGCAAATCATTTTACAATAATTCGCTGTAACAGTATACACCGTTACCATGTGCTAAAGTGTGTCTCTGTGCAGTTATACCAGTTGATTAATATTAATAATAAGTAATCTAATTCATTATTGTCCTTCATAAGCTGAGGGCATACACAGCGTGTGGAGAAGTGTGTCAGTAGGCTACAGACAAGAACCAGAGCTGAGACCGGGCTCTTATGTTTCTGTTTTATTTAATATCACACACATTCATGCTCTTATTGCAACTGGATTTCAGTAGTCCATGGGATTTGTATTATGTCCATTTGAATGCGTTTGTAATGTTTTCCAGAGCCTTGCATCCTCAAAGAGACACTGCATGTGGCTGCTATTTGGTGATTATGATTGCCTAGACGGTACACAATAGGGGGATCAGTGAACGATAGAAGCTTCTAGCTAATTCTGTCACACAACAATAAGCAGCAGTCAATACTGAATCAAACTGCCTGGCGAACACATTAGCCACTGCCAATGGACCTGGGGATCGTGGAGGAAATGTAATTAAATGAGTAATTTCAGCTTAGCATTAGTCTCCCAATGCGTTGCAATGAGTCATTGTGGGTTCTGCTCCTGGGTAATGCGCATGTCCAAAATAATTTATAATAAATCTAGCACAGCTCATCTTATTTGCTGTATCACTGTTGTGGTGAAACGTATGTTCTTTCTGTAAAGGTGACCCACATTTTATACATTTATAGCCTACATAGCAACACGAAGCGAGTGCATTATCAATTTGTTTCTAAACATGCACTGTAATGTTGAAGTATTCAACTTTATATGTATTAATACTATACTGCTATATTACTTTAAGTTTTACTGTACGTATTGAGCATACATTACATTTTGATCTATTACGAGGCTCCGGTGATTATTGCTTATGAGCAATAGATTGTGCGTCGATCTGGAGTATAGTTATTACAGTTCATAGCTAAACCTTTGTATTAGGGGAAGGGTATTCAAAAGCAAATCATCCTTTTATCTATATCCCTGTTTGTTTGTAATAATACATTTCATTCTGCCTTGTTTCAGAGGACTGGACATTCCACACGGACATTTGGGAGGTTTACCCATGGTGTGTTGTCAGGATAAGCTCTGCACACCCATTCTATTCTGTTTCTATCCTTTCATTGATATTGCCATAATTCTTTGGCATTATCTTTTTGGTTTTAGCCTTAAACAACATACAGTATAAAGGATTTGAGACATCCTTTTCAATATTTATAAGACATTAAAATTGCTGTTGTGAAACATTTATTGCTGTAATGTATTTCATGCATTTTTAATGCTCAGCTGCTAACAGGGCTCTTTATTATTATAAATCCACCTCCGCAAAGAAACACGTGTAATCATATTCTTCCATCTCTGCATGATATTTCAATATTCTGAAATCCTGGCCTTGCTGGTTTCTGGCATCCTATCCTGACTGGAATCTTACACAACCCTAAAACATCTTTCCTACATGTTATACAGTATAACTAATTTCTTCTATAGTCTGTATTGCAGAAAGACTGTTTGAAATATAGCGTAATTATATTGCAGAGTCGATTTCCCTTGCCTGTTGTGCAAGCAATTTAGCTCCATTTGATACAAGCGCGCACACGCACGCACACGCACGCACAC
>JAODUH010000012.1:914635-927038 GCA_027564835.1 Typhlichthys subterraneus | reverse complement strand
TATAGAGCTGTCCTATTTGATATACAGATGTTATGATACAGACACACTAGGGTTAATATATATAGAGCTGTCCTATTTGATATACAGATGTTATGATACAGACAGACTAGGGTTAATGTATATAGAGCTGTCCTATTGGATATACAGATGTTATGATACAGACACACTAGGGTTAATATATAGAGATACAGACACACTAGGGTTAATATATATAGAGCTGTCCTATTGGATGTACAGACTGGATGCTCACAGTGGTCAAGTGGGGCCTTGCATGGAAGACGTGTGTGAGTATGTGTGTGAATGGCAATCCTGTACAGCGCTTTGATTGGCCGGAAGGTTACAAAAGCTTTTTATAAATGCAGTCCATTTACCATTTTACACATGGGTCAGATGGCACACCTGTTCAGACCGACTGGTACCTGGTGAAACATGTTTTAAGACTTAAAAGGCTTAAGTCATCGCATTCCATGATGCGCTTGTTTCCGATGTGAAGTGCAATCACAGGTCTTAAGGAGGTGGCAGGTGCTAGCATCCTGCTCAAGTATGTTACAGGTAGGCCGGTCTTGTTTAGAATCGAGCCCACTACCTTGACCATATAAAATCTTACGGTGTTGACTATATCTGAACAGGGTCTGTTGTGTTTCGGGACTGTTTTAGCGAAACCCAGCGTGAACTCACAAAGAGGGACGATAGCCTCTTGCGGTCTATACTGTGCGTTGAGCAGTGAGGCCTTAAAAAAAAAAATAAACAATTTCTAACTGCGATGTGACGCTTGCAACCAGTAGTAAGCCCTCTGACGAAATGAACCGAAGCGGAGTGGCCCGCAAACCACGGGACGAAGACGGAGGGTTCATCTTCATCGCCCTCGCCCCCAGTCGACGTTGTCATGCCTACCCCTGCTTCCACTCTCTGGCAAAGGATGTGTCCGTGGGAGAAAAGAAAAAAACGCAGCCACTTCCCATTCAAATTAGAGGCTTCTCGACCATGAACGGCACCGCAGGTATTCGCGGTGCCCTCAGTGGCTGCCGGGCTCACCACTACGTCGTAACGCTCCGGCGATGGAAAGACACAGCCCCTCGCCTGTAACATATTAAAACCCATGGAAATAAATAACCTCGCAGGTCTTATGAGTTGTGTCGCGGTTAAGCTCCCGAAGCCTCATTGTAGCTTGGAAATCTGCTCTTGTTTGCTGGGAATCTGTGTTGGCGGATATGGCGATGTAAAGGCAAATGTTACGTGAATGTGACTGTAAATCTTTGTGTTTTTATTTGTTGTTGACGTGATTATTTGTAAATTATATTAATTCTGCAGTGGGCAGGGTTGTCCATTGATAAAAAAAAACAAAACACAATGTGTGTGCAGATTGTGTGTACATCATTTGTAACATTTATTTGATGTATTTATTTTAGATCCATTTACCTACACTACATTTGCCCACTTGCCTACAGTAGTATCTATCTACATTGTTTGTTTAGTTGTCATCTTCTGACTCAAAATGAATCTCTTAAAAGTATCGTGTCAGCGTCGACCAGATGTAAAGCAATGAGAAGCTGCCGTTAATGGCAATTAGGCCACTGGCAATGTTCTGCTCAGCTCATTCATACAGCGCATGCAGCATATACACAATTCAATCAATACGGGAGTAAAGACGGACAGATAATAAGCCTGATTTTCTCTCTCCTTACCCTGGTGTAACATCTAGGAGTGATTGCGAGACGGCCCGGGCCTAATACGTCCTCCTGAAAGGCGTTATTAAGTTGCGCGGGTAAACGCGCAGAGGGAAGAATCATTATAGGATTAATGAGTCGAGGGCACCGGCAAGTAAATATTGGTGGAGTTAACAAATTCAATCCGTTGTCCAATTCAATTAATGCAGGACCACCTCACGTGGCAATCCTCTCCCTTCCGTTCATCTCCGCTCCATTCCTCTGTGTCCGTACTTCGTGGACCGTTCAACATTTTAAGCGTCTTTATCTTTTATCTTCACATTTCAGGAAATCTGCTGAGGCAGACTGCTGAGGCCCCCGCATGAAAAGTTCGACCCGCGTTTGACCGTGAAAACTCCGTATTTTTTATAACATTTTTTTATTTAAAGGTGACAAACTTTTATCCGGTGGTGTTTGAAGGCACATCACTCTGGCGCAAATCCCCCCGAGATTGACAGCGTCATGACGCCCAACAACCGCTCAGCCACATGACGGATAGGCGCCCGCTTTGAGGGAAAGTGGGGCGCTTGATGAGATATTAATCAGCTGCCGGTGGGGCGGGGCGGCTCTATCGTCGTCGCTGCATGTGCGCGGCGGGGGTGTGTGTGTGTGTGGGGGGGGATGCTAAATGCGATGGAGATGTCTGAGATCTTGGGGTGTCTCGGCGAGGCGGGGCTTGTTGGAGAGGAATAATGAATTGTCCTATTAGCATATTGTCGCCGCTCGCCTTGTTTATTCTTCGGAGGTGTTTGCCAAGCAGCGTTCCCCAAGGAGAAACGGGCGCTTCACAGTAACTTCTGGAGTAAACAGCGATATGCTAATGTGGGCACACGCAGGCGCGCACGCACTCACGCACGCACACACACACACACACAGTAAACTTAGCATTTAACAACCTGTGACTGGCCAACGGCTCACGTTATTTGTAAATATTTATTACGAGGGAGGTTGTCAGGGCTGAACGCATAAACTGCTAAATCTTCTGATATAATACTTCCTCATTCTACGGCCACAAATGGTACAAAAGAGCTCAGTTTACCAGAAGTGCAACACCCTAACTCTGCTTGGAGTGTAGTCTGCCCCCACCGAGCGACACGACACATTACAGTCATGCATTTAACACTTATGATGTCATAGATGGCCTTAAACGCTCACTGTAGATTTGCCCTGCGATGTGAAGGAACTCGGACGTCTCCGAATCATCTCTCACTCTCAACCCCCCCCACACCCAAACATCCCTTTTTCAGTTTGTCTATCCTCCATTTCTCTGCCATGCACAAGCCCCCCCATCCAACCGTAGCCCGTTCAACAGTCACAATGCCTTACTGTAATCAAAGACGTGACAAAGGACCTCTTTCATTCCACTGTCTGTCTCTGTGTACAGTATAATAAGCCTCCCATCTCCCTCCCTCGACCCCGGCGTGGGTAGTTCTGTGTTGAATGAAAATTCAGGTGATCAAAGTCCACTCATTCTTTTTGATTCTGTGCAATAGCCAGGCCCTGCCTCCCTTTTGAACATCTTAAGATATATATATATATATATATATATATATATATATATACACACACACACACACACACACACACACTGTATCTATATCTTAAGATATAATATGGGGGGAAATGCCATTCCTGCATTCTTCTGCTCATTCTGACTGCGGCCCGGGAAGCTGGCTCCCTGGTGTTTTTCAGTGGGGAACTTTGATAGAAAAGAAAAACGGACAAGCCTCTTATTTCTTATTTGGGGTTGGGGCAGAATAAAAAAAAGGCTACTTTGCTCATGTGTGTGTTCTCGTGCACTGTGTACTACCGCGCGCGTGTGTTCTCGTGCACTGTGTACTACCGCGCGTGTGTGTGTGCGTGCGTGTGCAGTACACGGGACGGGAGATGATCGTAATTGGTGTGCGGTCCTGCATAGTGAATAAGCTTCTCCCGTAGAATATAAGTGCGCTTCAATACCACCTCGTGGAGTTAATCATGTACCATGTGATATACAACACGGTATAAGACATTTGAGCTTGAAGACTCAAAGACTCGAGGGTATCTTTCCGAAGTCGGACAGCTTTTATATCTCACACCACTCTCTATATTATCATTTAGATTATTAACAATAATAATAATAATAATACTGTCAGGGTTTTCACTGGTCATGGAATTTCTGGAATATATCATGGAATATAAAAAAGACTATTCCATACATGGAAAGTCAGGGGATTTGATCATTTTTTGGGTCAAATCATGGAATTTAATTTGTAGCATGCCTGAGAACCTTACTGCGTTATGTTATTAGCCGGTGCCTTGATTTGGTGTTTTCCTTTACATTTCCACCATTAATTGATACATTTATGTGTTTGAAGCTCATAACTTTCTTGGGGAAAGACCTCCAGACCCCCACATAAAGATAATCCCCCCCCCCCCCCACACACACACACACAAACAACCCTTTTTAGCCAATATGTTTATGGGCGTAGTATCTTTGCAAAACATTACATTCATTTTCAGTTTGTTAATTGTTGCCACGTTATCTGTCCCTTTTACACAGACATATTCTAGTGGGACTGGCATGTTTTTCTGTCCAATATACAGTAGGTCAGGGGTTCAGTTTGAGAACCACTGCAGTAGGTAATGGAAATTCAGATTTTTTTTTTGTTTTCATCAGGGAATTTGGCAGTTGACTTGGAGTGGTGAATCCTGCACTTTCTCCTGTAGTTTACAATGTATAATTACCAGCTGCCTTCTGTTGTTACTGCTGTCCTATAATCAAATCCCGGGCTTTTCCGCGGGCCTGTGTGTTTTGGCGCATGCCACAAGGGTTCCTGGCACCATCGGCGAGTTTGGGATTACCTGGTGGGCCGCGGACCTGCGTTTCTCCCGTTTAGTTGGAGGAATCTTCCAGTGATGAGGCCCGGCTCCGTCCCGTGGATCACTGGGGCATCCGACCCTCTCCCCTCACTCACCCCACCCATTCGTCAGCCCCCCCTCCCCCTTCCAAAAGCCCGAATTACGGGCGAGCAGTTCAATAATTCAGATTAGAGCTCATGTTTATTAATGCGCTACATCTGTGCAAACAACGTGTCAAGCCGAGAGTTTATTGTAATTGGCTGAGCAAACAAAACCTGAAAGAAGCAATTTCCAGTTACAATGTGCTATGACAAGTAATGAGGACATTGGCATTCCGCGCTTGCCACCGCCGCCGGTTCTCCCCCCCGCCGCCGCCGCGGTGTGTGATAGATATTTTTATAAGGCATGAAGGTGTGGGATAATACGGCGCCCGCCACTAGAGGCAGCGTTAGTGATTAAAGGTAATCATCGCTTCCCCCCCCCCCACACACACACACACACACGCGCGCGCATAATCTTATTCGTTTTCCCTTAGCATTACTTAGCGGGACGTCCAGGTGGGACGTAAAGGCATGACAGGCTGCGGCTACAAGCGTCCGCTTGGCGGCATCTATGAATCAGTGTTCAGAGAGACAACATAGCCTCACTCTACCCCGAAAAAACCCAAAACCAAAAAACCAGCAATTACATAATCTCTGAAACCAGCCTTTTTAATATGAATAACCAACTAATTGGAATTGACACTGGATATGGAAGTTCCTATCATATTCCTAGTTCCTATTCCTATCACACGTATTAGCCATCTCCAGGGGAAAAAAACAAACGAAAAAAAACAAAAAGTTATTATTGCCTAATTGAATTTTTTTGGTGCCAAATGTTTAATTAAATGGCTGCTCTATGTTTTATTGAATTCGCCATGCACCGCCGTAACTGCACAGACCTCTGAGCAGATTATGGGAAGTGCCACAGTCGCGTTACGTCTTCAGTGTGATCCCATCCTTTGTTTTTAGTCACAGATGGCAGGGAGCGACTGGGGGCCCTGCTCAAAACAGGCAGCCGTGCCTTTTCTTGCACCGCAGACGACGGGGCCCGCAAGGACCACGGACGCCGATTGATGTCTCTACTTGTTATTGTGTCTCACACCTCTACGCCGCTTTGATACAGTGACAAAGCACGCCATGTTTTAAATAGAGCTGTATAGTGATTTATGCCAATGCGGGGTTTTGACTCACTTAGGGCCTGTAATGTGAATGTATTGTCTAAAAGTATAATGGTATACAAACTACATTATGTCAGGCCTTTTACAGTAACTGCCCTGAATATAGATGGTCAACCATGGCTGTAGCTGCCTTTTTCAGCTGTATCTTTAGAGACAATTCTGCCAGGGATAGTGGTTTTATGACTGGTTCATGGCATGTTTGGGACAAACCATATAATTTATGGCTAGTGAGTCTATTGTGAGGCACTTCACCAAATACCAAATCGCATACATCAACATGTAGTCGAGTGTCAAATGAAACATGGTTTAAAATCTTATTAAGTATACATTTCTCAAAGTGAGTACCCCCCCTATACATTAGAACCTGGCTGTGATGTATCCTTCTAAAGTGCTGCGTTAACTTCACACCGCATGCGTGCGTGTGTGTGTTGGCGGTGGTTCACTCGGTGACAAAGTGTTTAGGTTGCAACTCTGCCTGATGGCTCGGGGATTAGAAAAGCCCACGTATGATTGATAGATTTATTTGTCAGCGCTGTCTGAATGCAAGCGGCTTACACCCTGCCAAAGCTTGGGAACCATTAATCAGTGTAAATAACACTCCTCTTATACACGCATCAGGAGTCGCTGCGTGGAGATGCTTGACGTTTCGGGGGGGGGGGGGGAGGGTTGGGTAAAGCATATTTACACCAAATAGGCGTGTGACCGGAGGTAGCTACTACCTCGGCTCCATGAAGGGGCTTGCTGACGCCAACCCGGAGAAAATTTGGGGCCCCTGGGTTGTGCGTGGCAGGACGGTAAGGTGCAGTGTGATTAATGGGCCCCTTGGATGTCCCTGCGTCGAGGACGGCAACTTAATCTGTGAAATATCGATGCGTCTATTGACCCGCAAGCACGCCTCAAGCTTTTGGTACGGAGTTGAAGTTATAGGTGCTCTGCTTATTGCGTCTGCTGGTGTCACCACTGTAGGTTACTGTACACCGAGATGTTGACATCCACGAAGACACGTTTCATTCGAACCTTTCATTCGGGCGCTGCACTTGAGGGACGGGTCAAATGCAGAGAACACATTTCGCTACATGTGATGTGACAATAAAGCACCTTTACCTTTACAACACAATGGCAAAAGAACAATGAGCTGCAATGAGCTAGCTTTCCTTTTCACCCATTTCGGTTAAGTGTAGTGATTATTAGTCTATTAAATATCTTTTTCAATATACCAAGGCATGCAATAATTGTGATTATTATCGCGAGCTCGTTAATACGCCTCACAACAATGGTCAACCATTTCCACCAGACGCACCTAATCTCAATCTATTGTTTGTCCAAAGGCACAATCTGATTGGACGCGTTCTCCCAGGCCTGGCTTCACCCAAGGTGTGCTATTATCTTTGCATAAATGCACACCTTGTAATTATTTATCGCTTAATTAGTGTGGCGCTTAATTAAATCGGCATTAATCAAGGAGACAGAGGTTGCCGCTTGGGGATCACTTTACACATGTTACCGATACTGTACTTTATTATCCTAGGAAGCATAAATCATAAAGCAGGGTGCCTTGCTGTAATGGGCTGATAACATTTGGTCGCCAGGGGAACGTCCGGGCTCCGAGCTATAAAGGAGGCCCGTCGCGGAATATTCCGGATGGAGAAGTGGGGGAGACTGAGAGCCGTTGCCAACAGTTACGCTGGCGCACGCAGCCATTTTGGGGCAGCTGTGGCCTTGAGAGCGAAACATTTATTTTGTTTTGTGTCGTAGAATGTATACCGAACATACCATTACAATACGTAGGATTAGCAATGAGGGGACAATGTCTACCTGTTCAGGTCCTTTACAACAGCCCAGACATCAATGGGTAGTTAGCGCAAGAGAGCGACTCAAAAAATATATACCCGGTCGACTGGAGGCCCGTACCCCAAAGCGTAAAACTTCCCCCAGCAGGCGTGTCAGAAAAGCCCTGGCAAGTCCAGTCGCGTCGGCTTGTAAAATACATTCACGACAATGTGTCCCTAACGGGCGCAAACACACACAGGATCACGCGTGTATATACGCAAATTAATTGAGTCTCGCAGACCATAAATGTGTCGCACGCGAGAATCTGTGAAAAGACATTGGGAGGCTGAAAATGGCATCGCACTCCATGCTGCATGTGTGGAAAAGCACTAGACCTCTCTCTCTCTCTCTCTCTCTCTCTCTCTCTCCTTCTCTCTCTCCTTAATGGAGAGGAGGCAAGGAGTGGTCCCCTGCAGAGACTGAGAGATGGGGGTTTGAAGGAGGAGCAGGTTGACTTTGTGTAATTAAAGCTGTATTAATGGGAGGTGTCATGAAAGAGGAGGGGGAGGTCAGTCCCCACAGAGATGAGCGCCTGATCACACCGGAATCCCCCCCACCCCCACACCCCCCACCCACCATTCTTTCCCCACCAATACCCTTGTCCCACGAGGCGACATCTCCTCAGATTCTTCTGCAAGACCACGGGCCCTCTTCCCCTTAAAGGGTGATACAGTATTAGAGTAGTTTGGTGGCGGCGGGGGAGGGGGGCGGCGGGGGGGCTGCTACTGCACCTTGGTTGGGGAGCTCTGATTATCTCCTCTCTCCTCCCCACCAGCCACCACAAACCCAAGCCCATGTAAATTGTAAATGAAGGGGGGAGCCGTGGCTGTGGGGGTGCGGGGGAGGAAGGGGACGGGGGGGGGGTGTGTGCTTGTCAATCAGGATTGGCCGCTCCTTGATGTGCCCCCCATTGTAATTCTAGGTGTGAAGGTTGTACCATCAGAGATGGGAGCGCAGGGTTGACTTGTCCCCGCAGGATTGTTAAAAGGGTGAACGGCAACGCTTTCTTTTTTTCTTCTTCCTCCCTTCTCAAAGTGACTCCCACCACTACGGGGCTGCGTTGCTGGCTGGGGATGCTTATTGCTGTCTTGTCAGCTGGTTTTCCCCTGCTGTGACAGGCGTCGGGTTTGAAGATTCCCCTGTCTGACTTTGTGATAATACATTATAGGGGATTCTTTGGATGTATTGCGTCGTGTCCCCCGAGTGCCGGTGATACGCTCGCACCCTGACGAAACTGCATCTCCTGCTGCAACACGGCCATTAAGTGCTCTGTAGAGTGCTAATAGCATGCTTAAAGGTCTGCTTTTATGCAGACTTTTATACAACTTGAAGTGAAGCAGTTTAAGCTACAGTAACTCGTTCTTAGAACGAGGATGCATTAGACAATCTGAAAAGGCTGACACCTGACAGGTCTAGAGAGGTCAAAGGTTCCTCTTCTCTGCCAGATCATGTCCGTTCCTGCTGTGTTTAGATAGCATGCTGTTAGGTTAGCAACGATAACCATTAAAATACTTATGGAAGGCTAATTTAGTGTAGATAACCCGAAGTCCAATAAGAAAACTGTGAAGCAACACAGCCTGAAACAGAAAACTCATGTTGCTCTTTTACTCGGGTCACAATGATGAGTTTGCCGCTCCAGGTTATAGCCTAGCAACCTTATGAACCCCTGTGACCTTGGTAGGGGCCTCCTCTTCTGTCCTTGGAAATCCCTGATGAGCCATCCCAGCATCTCGGCATTATGAGGAATTCATGAAGACCATAGGCGTGGAATTGAGGTTTTTGTGGAACTCGTCGATAATCATCTTGACCTTCTAGGGTTTTTGGGCTACATCTGGCACCGGAGAAGTAAGTGGTTATGGATGCAAAACTTTAGACTTTAAGCTGAGTGTACATGTGTTTTGGGTGAAAGTTCAACCATTGGATGTGAACCCGCGACCATAGCGGCACAGAGGTGGAGAAGCGACATTAGAGAAGCATTTTAAATTGCAAGCAGACTCATTTTCCTTCATTATTAAAGACTGATTCCATACTCATCTCATATATCTCATTATGTAGTACTTTGGTGCTATAGGATGAGATCTATTTACATTACGTTATGTATAGGGCCTTTATCTACTTAACATGAATACTGTATATCTAGTAAATGCTGTCACCTTAGTACGTATTTCTAAGGTATGAAGAATGGATCGAACCCAGGGCCTTTTGCCTGGCCGTCGACCACTCCGACCACTTTAGGTAACCTAGTACTGTAGCAATCACAAGTTATTTACTGTCTGTGTGTGTGTGTGTGCGTGTGTGTGTTAAAAATGTAATTGGACAATGAAAATATCTTCTTGGAAATGCATTTAAAAACAATTTATTTAAAAAGAATCTAGTTGGTCATAGTTCACGTTATGATTTTTCTTCGGTGGCATAATGAGTTTTGAGGGGGGGATTAAGATAGAACACCTTGCAGTTCTCTCTTATTTTTCATCATCTCCTTCTTGCCGGTAGCCATTTTACAAAAAAAAAAAAAGAATAACATAAAAGTCGATCTGGGAGATGATGGGACTTGTGCAGAATCTCCGGGGGCCAGAGTAATAGCCGTAATTCCTGTAAAGGAAAGCACAGGCATCCATTCGGAGGACAGGATGGGGCCCCCTCTCCCGTCCCCCACTTTGTCATTTGTTAATGCACTTGACCTCATAATCAGGTAGCCGGCGCAACAAGCCGACAAACAAGTTATGTCATGTCATCAATTTATCCGACACGACAAAAGCAATAACCGGCAAATCAACGCGCAGTTCGGAGCGGCGTCGTTTGCAAATTGAAACGGCGAGTGTGAGACGAGAGCCTCTCGTCGAAAAAAAAAAATTTAATAAATAAATATATATGATGGAAAATGTAATGTGATGGAAGACAAGTGTTTACACTGCAGCCCGGGCACATTTTACATCCTAAGTGCTTCCACGTCTTGGCGTCGTGACGATCCCAGGGGCTGGCGGCTCATGTTCTTTAGAGAAAGCACGCGTCATCGCCATCGAACGACACTGTTAAGGTTCCCGCTCCTGCGGACAAAGCATTAACCACACACGAAGCCATGTAAAGCACGACTTCTACAAATCGCCAGCCTTCAGTTCTGTGCATTGTCTTTATCCTGAGCTAATTATTTGGGTGGTTCTGGCTCGACTGCCTGACAAGCGCGTTTGCTTGTTAAGAGGCTATTTAATTGGTTCCAAAGCGCAAGTCAACATGAATCAATCACAGAATGAAAACAGGGGGGCTTCAAAGAATACCTCAACCTCGAGCTGCTGGAACACACCTCGATACATATTTCATGCGGTCTGGACTGCGTTTCGGGCCCCAGCCGCTGAGTTGTTCTCACTTGACATCAATTCGCGGAGCAGTCGGCAGAGGCTCGGGGCGGTACACCTGCGCGTCACGTTGGCCAGGGCCGGTTCAAACACCATGTGTCCCGCTGCTTTGCTTCCCAGCGCCCTGGGCGCTTCTCACCGGGCACTACAGACGAACGACTGTTGTCTGCGTCGTCGGGTTTCACCCGCCACTGCGAGAACGTCGCACCAAGTCAGCCGTAAATGAGCGTCCAGGGAGCTTCGGGGGGGTGGGGAGCACATTGCAGAGCGAGAGCCGAAAACCTCTCGTACATCTGCAGACCGGCATCTCCTCCCATCTCAGATTCCTCTAATATTTCAATAAATGGAAAAAAGGTGTTTTGGTCTCTTGGGGGGGGGGGGGGGCCTTTGCTTTTGTTCTTGCAACCCGACTTCCATACGGCCATGTTACTAGTGCTCCTACAAGACGTCATATTCTCTCAACTCAACACACCTGCTTGCACTTCACTTAAGGCTCTGAATGAAGCCCTAGGGCTGCGCTGCTATTGGTCGCCTGCTCTGTGAAGCCTTGTGTGTGTGAGGGAGACCAATGTACAAGTTAAATGTGTATCTGTGTGTGTGTCTGTTGCTGAGTGTTGTTTGGCCGACACTTTGAGTGCGTGAGCCCTAGTACTATTTTTACTTGGACAGCATTCTATAAAGCAAATTAGATTGGCAGTTAAAGCTGTAATCGGCTGTTTTATGGTTTGAGTTTGGCCCACACAGTACCTTCAAGTAACTTGAAGTGATATGTAGTTGTGAGAGTCCAGGTGTGCTGGTATTCTGGGAAGTGTTGCACATAGACATCGTATTATAAAAACTAAAATAACTGCCTCTATGAGTGGGTGGCGTGGTGAATCAGCATTGTGCTCCCTCAATACACAGAGAGTAAGTGAACCCGACTCATTTAAGTGAAGAAGCTGGAGACTTAGAAATGCACGCAAAAATGCCAAAGAGTTCCGCGTTTGTCGGGGGCATTTAGGCTGCCGAAAGTGTTCGGCGACGGCGATCGCCAAGACGATGGCAGCGTTGACGGGCGCGCGCTTCGACCAATAAAAAAAGTCATTAGCATTTTTGTCATTGTTTAACACCTGCTATCTCCCGACACGAGGCTCTGGCGGACCTGCCGCCATGGCGATCCCCCCCCCTCCCCCCGCTTCAAATGGGCTCTGATGTTAAAAGTACACCCTGTCATCGTTAGCTTGTAATTGCTCGACTGCCGATGCCCCTTCTTTCTACCAGGCTTCAGCAATTACAGGAAATACAATGAAGCCCGGCGCGTCTCGGCCGGGGCTGTAGCATGTATACACTAATTCCAAATAAAGCGCGACTACAGCTGTCAGTGCATTTTATGCTCTGTTACTTCAATAAATTGGAACTCTGAGTACGGGAGAAAAATGGGGACTATCGCATTATTCCCTTTTGCCACCCTGACC
>JAODUH010000012.1:876128-892454 GCA_027564835.1 Typhlichthys subterraneus | reverse complement strand
AGAGAGAGAGAGAGAGGGAAATGGGAAATGGGAGAGAGAGAGACATGGGGGAGAGAGAGAGAGACATGGGAGAGAGAGAGAGAGAGGGAAATGGAAGAGAGAGAGACATGGGGGGGAGAGAGAGAGAGAGAGGGAAATGGGAGAGAGAGAGACATTGGGGAGAGAGAGAGAGAGAGAGGGAGGGAAATGGGAGAGAGAGAGAGAGAGAGAGAGAGTTGGCCAGGAGCCGTGAGACTAGAGAACAACAACCCACCACATAGCAGGGGGAAGATGTATGGAAAGCCATTTCCAAACAAATGGGGCTGACTGCTCGGCAATGAGCAGGCAGCATAAGCGTCCGCCGTGCGTAATGCCCACATGAATCAAGGGCCCGACACCCAAGCACGGCCACACAAGCTCCTGGTGAAAGAGCGCACGGCATACGTAACGGCAACCCCACCCTTATCATCCTCACCGCCATCGGAGGAGTAGCCTGGACACACGTGTGCGTATGAACTCGGTACAGTGCCGTGTTAGCTTAACCTTGTTCTGTCCTGCTGAATAGAAAACGTGTTTCACTTAATTGTGTGGAGGTTAATATGGCATTTTATTCTAGCTGTGGTGTTATTAAGGCAACGGGGAAGGCTGCTTAACCAAGCTGAACAACTGTAAAACAGCCATATCTCTCTGCTTCATCTGTGGACGAAGATGATGTTGATTTCCCCATTCCTCGTGTCATTACGTCTTTGTTGACATTCATAATAAAATGATGTGTATATAGTGGAAAGGAACCTTATTTTTTAGTTGTTTTTTGAAACTCATTGCCAATCATGGACCAAAAAGAAAAATAGAAATGCTTCGTGGATGCGTGCAGTTTTAGTTCAATAAATACATCAACCAAAGCAGTTGGAAGATGTACAGTCAAGAGGTCAACGAAAGTTCAACATCCCTTTAAGATGTGGGGAAAACACTGTATTTCATCAGGGATTTAATATTATAATTAAATGATTTGCATATTATGTATTATCTGTACTTTGTTGTTGTAATTCTCCTTAGCTCTGTCAGACACCTATGAGACATTACATTTGTTGATAAATGTAACTGAATGAATATACCTTTTTACCTGTATGTATTCTGATTTGAGAACAATGTGGAGATAAATACATAGTTTATAGTTAAAGTATCAGCTAAGTCAACAAGGTAACTTGTTGACATAAATGGTACCAACAAATAACATTGCATATACATGAGTAGAATACCATGTCTTGTTAAAGTAGGCGGTAATGTAAATATATTGCACTGTTTCAGTCATGTTACCCATTACAAACTCAATCAGAGCATTATTTAATGTTCAGCAGACAGCTTTTGTGTCGTTATAGCAGCTATTCATATCTGCCTCTGAAATATGCTGTATATAATTATTTGCTCATTAAAATGAGGAAATGGGACGTGTGTCTTTTTTGAGATGAGGAAGAGTGTTTCTCTGTGTGCTTGTGTGTGGCCTATGTGGTTGTCTTAGCAGCTGTTTTCAAACTGTAGGGCAGGACCCCCAAATGTCAACATTATTAGATATGTTTGTATTATTTTAATGTAGGTGTATAAATGGTGTTCAGTTATGTTGATGCTATATGTTACTCTTGAAAAGGAAGCAATTAATAGTTTAATAATTTGTGGACACCTTAACCCTTCCCTCTGTGACCTTAACCCTTCCCTCTGTGTTGCACCGTGTGTGTGTGTGAGAGAGAGAGAGAGGGGTGCACAGCTCTTTTGGTTTGAGCTGCTATGCCAGCTTGCTGGATCTCGCAGTCGGCCAAGCCCCACTGAAAGTGTTGATTTTACGCTCGTTTGCTGAGCATCACGGATCAGCAGACAGGTGTGCCGCGGAGAGCACGTCACACCTGCACACACACACACACAATATTTTAGGGCTCTCCTGCTGACAGCTATACTTCATGTGTACATATTATATATGTGTGTGTGTGTTTGTTTGGTGTGGAGTTTAGTAACTACAAAAATGCATGGTTGTGTGTATAGCATGCGCGCGCATACGCATACTAGGGGTATGTGCTGTAAGTGATTGAGCTAAGATAGCTCATTTATGTATATTTACGCAAAGCTATAGCTTTGCGTATATGCTATATATACATGGGTGTCTGTAAGTATGCTATTTCTCCTTCTGAATGTGCTTGTGTGGAAGGATTGCAACCACCCCAATGCAGCGAGAGGCCATCATTTATCTCTGATTGGAAGCGAGGCAGGAGTGTTGAATTCGGCAACCATAAAACCGAAACGACATTTCCCTCATGAATATCAAAGACGCCACCACTAGGAAAAATTACAGCCCTATTATTTTATTTGCATTACCTGTAATAGGCAGCATATTGGGTGCCGTATTTATGGCCTTATCGGCGCACACGGCTTTGCTGTGAAAACTCGCTGATTTATTAGACACCCGGGCTTTGCGCAAACATCACGCTTAATGGCTTTGCAAATAGGGAAAAGACACGTATCTGTCATTTTCTTTCAGGCTGGGTGTGTTTTAGTTGTTGGGGTTTTTGCGGCGGATTGACGGGACTTAGTGGGATAGCGGGCTGGCTTTGAGCGTGCCTCTCGCAGATGTGGGGGATCTGTGTTACTGGCTCCGTCCCAGCAGGGCCTATGGAACCATGACTGGGACAGTATGTCTATATTTGTACCCAACCTCTATCTGGGAATACGTTTAGCTTATTTGTGCGTCCGTCCACCTGAACAGACTCGGTTATATCCAATTATGTAGTTTGGTTTATACTTTCCAAAGGCCCAAATTCCCCCCTCTCTTTCTCTCTCTCTCTCTCTCTCTCTCTCTCTCCTGGCTAAGTTCCACGCTATGTTGTTTTCCTCAAAGTTAGATAGAACTAAATCCATTAAGTTATAGGTCGAATGAGCAAAAAAGTAAAAAAAAAAAAGCGACATGCAGCTATATTCTTCAGTTATCTAATTTTACTGGGATTTGGAGTGATTTGCGCCGGGTCCCCCCGAGGGAAATACATACTTTGATTAATGTACCCCCCCCCCCCTTCCCCTTCCCCTCCGTACACACACACACACAGACGATACGTCCCATCATGGAGGGAACGCTATACTGTTCGACAACAACAACACGAGAGCTGCATATAAAAGCAAATATCTCTCGCGCACTTTCTATCTTCGCGCATACTTTGCGCGGTGGATTGGTGTTCGCTTGGGTTTAGTCTGTTTTACTTATTAATTACGCGGTATAATAACGCGATATCTGTCTTGATTAGCGGCGTGCGTAATGCGCGCTAATAGAAAGGAGAAATACTAGACACCACGTCGTGGGGGGGGGGGGGGCAGCGAGAGGCGAGCACCCTAGGCATGTGGTAAGGCTCCATATAAGCATGGGTGAAAGGAAGATGGGGTGGGGGAGACGGTGACAGACCCGCTCTCTCATCCGTCTCCTCTTCTGACTCAGAGACGCACGCACTCCATTCTATATCTTTCTGCACCTTATCTCCTTGCCTGCGCACCGTGCGCGTATGCAATAAAACACACAGCTTTGGGAGAGACCGGCTCATACAGGCCAGCTCGCACTCAGCCGTGTGCGGGGTTGTAGTAGCCCAAAGCCAACGTGCGTGCCCGCGTCAGATGGATAAAAGCCCACTAAACGTCTAAAGTCGATTTAGTGCAAATTCTCAAACACGTGGCCTATATAGCCTACTTTGTATTCATAATTAATTCCTGATGGTACGGTCAATTATACATATATATATATATATAAACAAACTATGCATTGCCCCAGACCACAGAAAATACAAACAAATGCATTTATGTTATTAAAACCAAATTATAATATTGCCATCGAGTTCAAATTCTAAATCATTAACGTTTTGATCGGCATGCTGTAAATTAAATAATGGCTGTGCATATGCCTATTATATTACTAAAATTGCCCATATTCCATTTTAGCCTATTTAATTATATCAGCCTTTATTAATATAATGTTAAATAACATATAGTCTATGCAGTCTCCTTTAAGAGAGTTAAAATAAATAGTATATTTATAAGTCACGTGTTTAACGCAAACGCAGATATTGACTGTTAGATCAACGGTAGAAGGCCTAAGATATGCGTTGGAGTGTTCCATGTTGGGTTCGCCTTTAAATCGCCGTTTGTCTTGACATGAGACGTACTTAACGTATGTCATTAACGTTTCAGATTATAGCAAGTGGACCACCTGAAAAAAAGAAGACATGATGCAGACTATACAGGCACATTAAGTAGCCCCATAATTAAAAATGGTGCTGAAATGGGAACGATTTAATTTAGATATTTTAATAGGGCTGTCCACGTCACTATTTCTCTTACAGGTTAGGTGCTTTGATATCCTTGGGTCCTGTGCATGTTTTCGGAGAGGATACATGATATATATGCAGATATGCAGGCCTAATGGCATGCAAAGCAAAAGGACCTAACTTTTACGGAACATGAGCCTATACTTGACGTTATGGGACAATCACCTCGCGAGATGCTACTACTCTATCCAGTATTTAACATTATTTCTTTGGCTATTTATGGGCCAAGGTTAAATACGAGCATTGTGCATGGGTGAGTTCTGGTTTAGAACGAAAATATGTAATCCCATGCAAATATATTGATAAATAAATTAGTCAATCGATCGATTGATTGATTGGATTTATTGATTGATAGGGATAGGATGAATTAATCCTGCCTGCGAATAAATGTATAATTGTTGAACACACGTATGCCAGTATAACATGCACAATTGTGAATAGGCAGATATGGATTATTGATATATATTAGCACAAACATTACATTATGACATAAACAGTGCGCGCGTGAGTTAATATAGGCATGTGGTAGCCTACACTTATGTTGTTGCCTATACGCCATGACAGGGTATAAATCCACGCAAAATATATGGAAATTAAATGTAAATGCTATTGTTGTTGCTCGTGGTGGTAATGATGACCTATATATCATTGACTTTAAATGACACTTTAAATGGGAAGCATGCGCAACCCCGGATAATTCCATTTCTTGTCCAGCCCTCGTTTGCTAATAATTTCTAATGTCTTGGTTAGTCAGATGCTTCTACAATGAGCTGCTGGCTCTGTCACACGGAATATAGGTACAGCTACAGATGGCGATGTCTTAAAAAAAACAGTCCTGCTCTTATTTCGCACCAGTAGGCTATGGTGCGTTGTTGATACCTGCACTGTCAATCATGTTGTATCGTTACAATTGCTTTAGAAAACCTACACTGTGTAAGACCAGTAGGCTAATATGATCATCTTTAGACTATGTTAATAGGCCTGGTGAATATTACACTTTTACACTACTGTGAAAGAGAGAAAAAATAACCTTTACAAAAATAGAGACGTTATTGCCTCAAAGATTAGCCTATCAATAGCCGATAAATGTTTGTTTGGTCTAACGATTACGGTTGATGGTTCGTGTTATGGTTATATTATAATCCCTTGGTTGTTGGTTCCTATATGTTGCAGAAAATACATTGAATACATTCTTGTTCCATACCAATAATGTATATCTTGAAGCAGTTTCGTTCACGCTATTCTTCCGCTACAGTAACATCGCATGAGCCTACTCCAGAAGAAGTTATTCATTGATTGCCCATTGTGTTACCAATATCAATCAATTCACATCTCTTTTTACGAGGAGTGCCCTAAAAACACAACCACCAATCTGTTCCTTCAGCAGAACTGAACCGGCGTTATGCGTGAGAGCGACACCTGGCGGCGTTTGTCACTGGTCTACCTGCAGACCAATAGTGAAATTCGTCTAAAAGGCAACAATTGTCCGTAGGTGAAGCTCTGCCCCCGTCCTGTTCTGGGCTGTAGGCGGAGGGGTGAGTTGGAACTATCCGTGCGTGGCGGCGGCAGCCGTGCGGCTCTTGGCACCAATCGTCGAGGCTCTTTCATCTCGAGTCCAGTGCACAAACATATAGCTTAATGCGACTAGTGTTCCCCCTTTATTCGCCTCACCATGACAACCGAATGTTGGCTTGAGAAATGCCTCCCCATCAATGAAGCAAACGGGTTCGGTGGGGCCGCGAGCACTCTCCGCACGCACACGCACACTCACTCACACACACATCTAAGACGTGAGAAAGAGAGCACACAGCCTAATCTAAACTGCGCGTTTCTGCAGTTTACAGTTAGCTCCAGTTAGCTGGTGTATCATTGACTACGGATATAGGCTATATCGTAATAGCAATCTGCGTGAGGCAAACTATTGACTAATTTGATTATATTACATTCAATAATCTGCATCTCAAAACGTGCAACGACTGTCACATTAGATTAAATTAGAAAAAATATATAATTAGGCATTATTCTCATCCCTTAATTCAGCTTTGTATATCTGTTAGCGTTCAGGAGAAATCCCCAGTTGCTGTTGGAGCGGTTCCATGGCTCGCTGAAAGGGAGAAATGTCTTCTCCGCCAAAGCGGGCAGAGCATCTATTCATCCCGAAGCTTGTTGTATAAGCGTCGCTTTGGCTGCCGTTCGTTCAGCACTGACCCTCTCGGTTGCAGGTAGCGGATCAACTTTAAGCAAACTTTGCCACGGCAGCAACGATATCGATTCATATAAACGATTTCATAGCCTATTGCACTTGTACCCCATAATTCCTCTGGGAGATTTGAGGACCGTTAGCTCTCCTGCTTAAATTTGATTGATTGTATACATACTCCGGCGTTGGACGTTCACTACAAAACAGCCATCTTAATCAACTGTTTAAAAAAAAAAAAAAACGAGACACAGGGAAAGCAAATACAGACGTATATATTTTTCATTTTCTTTTAGAGGTTCGGAAAAAAGCACGCATTTGCCATTCATTTTCTTATGGAAAACGCGTAGTTTCGGCTTAGAGATGTGTCTTTACGCACGTGCTAAATTGCCATTAAAACCCACCCAGTGTAAAATGTTACACAAATTATCCTCATCCAGGCGTCTTGGAACAAGCAGATAAACTGTTACATTCCCAAGCGTGAAGAAATTCCAAATTATTGACTTACCTTAACGTGCGAGAATACTCGGAAATAGCTTCGCATTCTCAATATAGTCTGTTAATGGTTATCTCCTTGCTTAACACTCGGTGCTCCCTAAGATTTCTTTCCTCTGCCTCAACTGAGCAGGAGCCCTGCTCGGCACCGCTATTATTTTCACTAAAATATATGAAAATTTATGCAAATGAAAATCAGCACTAACTGTTCGTCTCTTGTTATACTTGGGGATGATTTTTTTTTCCCCTTTCCTTTTTTTTTTTTGCATACAAAACAAATGAACTCCCTCAGCAGGGAACACACGGGGACCTTTATGAAACAAACATAAATAATAAACACATCATATATCAGAAAGAGGCGCGTTTTTATCACTGCGCAGTGGTTGAGGGAACCGTTTTTTGAAATGGCTTTTTATTTTTTTATTTTTTTGGAAATCGGGGGAGGGGGTGTCTTCAGCGCAGGCGAAACGTTGTCTTCCCTGTGTACCTTCGGTGTCACGTTTCTCGTGGCCGCATGAGACGCCCCTTTGAGGAGCGCGCAGTGTGAAGGCAACGGCAGTAATTTAGACAGAAATCCTCACTGTATATTAATGAATAGCCGCTGCGTGGCACCGTGGCCCCAGCCCGCCTATTCAATGTAAACAAACCCACAAGGCTTCCCCGGGTTTTGAGCCCAGTCCAAAATAAACCGACTGGGATTGAGGAGAGAGAAGGTTGGGGGAGTGGTGTGTGTGTTTGTGTGTGTGTGCGAGTTACACTGACACAGGGTTTATGCAAAAACGACACTGGGCTCTACGTCATAAAACCTTTGCCGTTTCCCCGAGAGAGACTGACACCGTGACTAACATCTAGAGCACAACACGCACAACCTCCATCAATAAAATACCTACAAAGGGTGTATAGGCCTGCGTGGCTATACACATATGTTTCCTCGGCCGCTCGCTGTGAGGGCAACCGTGTCTCCCTTTAACTAATGAGTGCTGTATACGTTTGCCACTCATTAACACCGTGCGTGAGACCGTGCGGCGGAACGACAAAGGCCCATTCTTTGCCGGGTTACGCGGTCATCTTGAGGGATGTTGCATTTAGGGCCTTTTTTAGCCGGCATATAAACGAATTTCCTCTCTCCGGGTCTCTTTTTCTTAACCTCCCAACACACACGTGCCCCCCACCCCGTCCTCTCCCCTCAGGACCGGCTAACACCGGGTTTGCTTGCCACTTCTTTTCCACCGTGGCTCAGAGGGGTTGACTGTGCGCTGCGTTTCCGCATGGAAGCATCCCCGCAACCTTTGTGCGTTAACTCCCGAAGATCGGAGGCGCGGCGGGCGCGTTCAGCCCTGCGCAACGGGTCGCAGTATATAAACGGACACATTTAAACCTGTACCGCGACGTACGCGTGAGTTTGATCGAAGGGATCTTGTGTGGTATAGCTCGAAGGGAAGGCTGTCAGTGCCAACGGGTGCAGTGTAGGCTATAGGCTATTAGGCATGCTTTACAAATCATTGCCGCATGCAGATTTTATTTGCAGTTCTCGCCTTAAGGGTATATATTTTTTTATCGTTTGATATGCTCACAAAACATCGATCTCTGAAATGTTCTAACACTTTAATCTGAATGTGACTAAACAAACATTACTAAACCTCTTGAATTACCATAATTATGCTATATAGTAAGTTTCACTATAACCTTGTTATTTCAAACAAATACACTCAGGTCTAAAAGGTCGAAGGTTTGTTTAATATCTCTTTATTATTTACAAAGTTACATCCTCTGTTTGTTTGGATTGAATTAAAAACTAACCAATTGGAACAGCCGGAAGGAGGCTTGTGCGCCTGAAGCAAGGACTGGCGAGACCTGTCAATCTCCCCCTGGATAGCCAATCAGCGGGAGCCTCGCACTCAACTTCCTCGTATTTGGGGGGTGGGGTGGGGAGACGCGGACGATGTGCACACGCTTGGCACAGGGTAAACATTCGTGTGTCCTCGAGCTTTGAGGGAGGGACTTCACGAACTGTCAGAAGGAGAAAGAGAGAGAGAGAGAGAGAGAGAGAGAGCAAGAGAACAAGCGAATGAGAGGAGAGGCTCAGAACCATCGCCCTTGCACCGTTCCACTGGATTGTACTTCAACGGGAGTTAGCGGTTTGGCAGGTTAATATACATCAAAACAGAACAAAGAGAGAGTCTCTACAGTACCAGAAAAGAATAAAGCGAAGCGCAAATCTCGGCGAGTGAATTACAAACGAACTAAAGGAGGACGTTGCAAATGTTTTTCTCATCCATCTGGACATAAACGGGGGACTTCTTAATTGCGGAGAATTTGCAACTTGTTTTTTTTTTTTTTTTTTGCCACTATACCAAAAGTTTCTTCCGGACACGTCTTTTTATCCATGTAGCCTATATTTTAATTTTGATGTCGAGATATTCATCTGCAGTACCGCAACTTTCTAAACGGGACTGCACATGGTTTCAAAGTGGTTTTGGAATTGTAGGCTATTAATCGACTTCCAAGTGTAGGCTAACTATTCTGAAATATAATGTTGTAAACATATTCGGATTTAATCTATTTTACCGTTATTTTTTCCCACGTTTTGCGTTTTTAAGCACGTTCGATGATATATGCCAAAAACCTGCCCATACTTCGAAAGTTTGAATAATTCATGAGATACAATTCGCCTGCTCGAAAGAACTAACTGTAAAAGGGAGGGGGGTTATCCACAAACATATTCATAAGGGTTGACGGAATGGCTACCGCCGCTTCCAATCCTTATCTGGCGAGCAATAGCATCTTATCGTCGGGCTCGATCGTGCATTCGGACTCAGGAGGCGGCGGAATGCAGCCGGGTAGCGTCGCGGTCACCTCGGGCTCTGGGGGCTACAGGGGAGACCCCTCCGTCAAAATGGTACAAAGTGACTTCATGCAGGGCGCCATGGCAGCGAGCAACGGGGGACATATGCTCAGCCATGCCCACCAGTGGGTGACGTCGCTCCCGCACGCCGCAGCGGCTGCGGCAGCGGCCGCGGTGGCGGCCGCTGAGGCCGCATCGCCTTGGTCGTCGAGTCCCGTTGGTATGACGGGCAGCCCGCAGCAGCAGGACGTGAAGAACTCCGGCAGAGACGATCTCCACACGGGCACGGCGCTGCACCACCGGCCGTCGCACCTAGGCGCGCACCAGACGCACGCAGGGGCGTGGGGCAGCGCCACCGCGGCGCACATCAACTCCATCTCGGGCGGACAGCAGCAGCAACAGTCGCTGATCTACTCGCAACCGGGGGGCTTCACCGTGAACGGCATGTTGAGCCCGGGCAGCCAGAGCCTGGTGCACCCGGGTCTGGTTCGCGGGGACACCCCGGACCTGGAGCACGGCAGCCACCACCACCACCATCACCACCAGCACGCTCATCACCAGCAGCATCACGGCGGCGTCAACAGCCACGACCCGCACTCCGACGAGGACACGCCGACCTCGGACGACCTGGAGCAGTTCGCCAAGCAGTTCAAGCAACGGCGGATCAAGCTGGGCTTCACGCAGGCGGACGTGGGCTTGGCGCTGGGCACCCTATACGGGAACGTCTTCTCCCAGACCACCATCTGCAGATTCGAGGCGCTGCAGCTCAGCTTCAAGAACATGTGCAAGCTCAAGCCTTTGTTGAACAAGTGGCTCGAAGAGGCGGATTCGTCGACCGGCAGCCCCACCAGCATCGACAAGATCGCGGCGCAGGGGAGGAAGCGAAAGAAGCGAACATCCATAGAGGTGAGCGTGAAGGGCGCTCTGGAGAGCCACTTCCTGAAATGCCCGAAGCCGTCCGCCCAGGAGATAAGCTCGCTAGCGGACAACCTGCAGCTGGAGAAGGAGGTGGTCAGAGTGTGGTTTTGCAATCGGAGGCAGAAGGAAAAACGGATGACGCCGCCAGGAGTGCCCCAGACGCCGGAGGATGTGTACTCTCAGGTCGGCAACGTGAGTGCAGAAACACCGCCCCCGTCCATGGACTGCAAAAGAATGTTCAGTGAGACTTAGAAAATCAAGCACACGAGACTTAAGAATATGTTATATGAAATTAAAAGTGATAAAAGCAACACACAGACTATCGCCAAGATAGAAAAAAAATAACCTACACATTTTTTGATACTGTGATTGTGAGGGATTATAAATGAGACTGCAAAAATGTGTTATATATTTTTCACCAGAAACAAAAAAGCAACCTCCCTTTTTTTGCACCCATCACTTCCCCATGAAACAATCACACCGTTAATCTTCTTCCAGGTCCCTAAATGTCTTTATCCTAAAAGGTTCCTTCTGTTTTTTTTTCTTTCAGGGACATTTTTTAGTAGATTACTTAAAAGACGCAAGCGAAGCAGGTGACCAGAGAGTGACAGCCACGAGTTCGTTCCACCAGGTAATTTTGGCTCATTGAACACACCAAGAAGAATCCCCAAAAACAAAAAAGCAGTCTATAAATACCCCGTACACTCCCAAACACACCCAAAATATACCCCCACCCACCCCTCGTTTATCCTCTTTCATTCTGGACGAGGCAGATGTATGTTTAGAAATGGGACTTAAAACCAGTGATAACTGTGACACAAAAGGGAATCGGTACAACTACAATGAAGAAAAGTGGCATCCACGAAGCTTCCAAAGTATATTTTTTGCTCTTTCGGGATGGACTGCATGGTTTAATTTTTGTATTTTCTTTCTTATACACACACGAGGAGGAGATTTTGAGGCCTTCTGAGCCCAGAGATAAAAACATGATACCCACCAACAACAAGAACTATAAACTACCCCTAACCCCCCCCCCCCCTCCCCCAATCCCCCAATCCCCCTCACACCCCCAAACGCCTGATCTTGTAAAGATCACCCATTATTTTAGAATGGTTTGGGTGTTTCTTTCAATTTATGGGACTTCAAAAGCGTGACTGGATTTTCTTCTTTTTTCGAGAAACAGTACACAGGGACGTTTGAAAAAGACTTTCCTTCTCCTGCACTTATTTGAAAATGTTCCTCTGCGAAAAATCTGTTGCCAAGCGTGACTGAGTGGGTGTTGTGGATAATATTAATACTGCCCTTTCTAGGCAGTATTCTTTGGTAGGTTTTAATAAACAAAAACTCTGTAAAGCCGGCAATATAGATCACTAGATCAGAAACTGGTCTGAGCTACTTACTTTATATTTTTCATCAGAATGACTTGTTTTAATATTATTCGGAATACGTATGGTTTATTCCAAACGGTAATTTATTTCTTATCCCCAGAACATGTGTAAGATGGTTTCCTTTTCATGTTAATTTTCTCCCCGTTGCTGACCCTATTGTTCTGTTTCATTTTGTATTATCGTTTCTAAAGGAGCACAAATCACCATAAACTGACATTGACCGTTGTTAGGTAATAAGGGTATATTTTGATGTGATAATTTGATTGTAATTTAATTTTAGTAGTGATTCCGTACGAGCTGATTGAGAACAATAAATTTGTTAGAATGAAATGAAGTCATTGTGTTTTGGAATGTATATATATAGCCTACATTTGGCGAATTATTTTGTCAATATATTTTATTCCATGGTATTATTATTTTGCCATGCGCAGCATCGTAATTTAATAAGAAAATGGTGGATGCATGTTTTTTTTCCAATATCACGCATCCATTTAATGTGAACACGTCTTTAAACGCAGTTTTTTATTAAAATAACATTTATTGGATATAGCATATATCGAATTTTATCTAATTGATTAAACATAGCCTATCCACCACCCCACCTCTCACCGATCATTGCAATTTATGTTTATTTTATTTTTAACGTAAGAATATATCCACGCTGCCTTTGGCCTTAATAAACGTGCACAATTGTATTATATTTTAATAGTTATTATTGGAAATGTCTTAACTGCACCTTCAGCGGGGTCTCTGTTTGTTTACAACTACATCTGAGCGTCATTATACTAGATTCTCTACAGGCCTCGGGGCGCACGATTATTTCCCCCACATGCACTAATGTCACAGAATATAGCGCTGATGCCAACATGGAAATGGGTAAAAACTACGTCTGATGACGTGTTTTCTATAATGTAAAGACTAGGCTTGTGGGGTTTGAATAGTCTACATGTTATGTAATTCTTACAACTTTATAGTTTGTGTTTTACGCACAAACACTATAGTTTTGCGCAATCCTTGTATATTCTAACGCACACGATGTGAAAGACAATAGCACTTCTTAACATTTGCAAAACCACTTAATGTAATGCAATTTCACAAAACCGCCAGACAAAGTCTGCTTTTGAAATCTTTTTTTTTTTTTTTTTACTTTACATTGAATAGTCAATAGTCCCTAATTTAAGTGAAGTGGTTTTACTGTCTGGATATGTCAGTGATTTGATAGCATGTCGTGTTGGTAGCCTATAGCTTGACCCCCATAAACCAATAAGTGTTTTTTTTCTTCTTGCAGAATATATGCTATACCACAGTAACGTGTTAGACATGTTGTTTTGGGAATCGGGGCAGTGGGTCATGTAACGTATCGATTTAGTCTGTCCAACGTCGACGAGATAACACTGACCACTGTTTATGAGTGTGATCTGACATCTTAAAATGATAATAGCCTGTTGGATGGCTCGTCATATGTTGTCAGGTTTGGACGGGGGGTTTAAGGGACAGGCTCACTAAAAGATAAACCTTGAAGGTCTGGAGATCAGCGCTTGGCCTTTTGAGTGAGAAAGCGTTCACGGTCTGCGAGAGGGGCTTTCAAACTTTTTTTTTTTCTTTTCTTGCCACAGCTGCCTATTCAGCAAAACTCACACAACGTGTCTTCTCGCTTTGAGGATTTGAATTTCGCGGATGATCTCCCATAGCGGTTGCTTAGCAACTGAATCCAATGTTATAGAGAAGCAGGCATCATTTTTCTTTGTCTCCATTAGTAAAACTGTCAGTCAGACACGGGCTTTTTTTTTCTTCCAAGGGCCCGTTTCAAAGCCGTGGAATCTGAGAAGCAAACTTTCTACTTAAGAGGG
Organism: Typhlichthys subterraneus; assembly: GCA_027564835.1. Lineage (NCBI taxonomy): Eukaryota > Metazoa > Chordata > Actinopteri > Percopsiformes > Amblyopsidae > Typhlichthys > Typhlichthys subterraneus. The sequence continues at coordinate 878,430 of JAODUH010000012.1, read as the reverse complement.
AGAAGAGTGCTTGTCTGGTGCCCATAACTCTTACTTGTCGCTATATTAACATGCAAATATCAGTTATTTGCTTAAATGTGGATCAATGTAGGCTAGTCCCTTAATTTTTTATTTCTTTACTGTTTTGCATTCTCATTTTAGTGTAAGAGAAAACATTCATTAATAAAGAGTATAGGCTATATGTTTTGGACCAAACGAAGTGTAGCCAGTGTAACAGTCGTTATAAAAAGCAATACTCAGCTTGCTGTTGTTAACAATCACAGAAAAACCACATCCCATAGTGTACACAAGTGGATTCTGCGTAAAATGCCTAGGCACACTTCTCTGCATGCACTGCGAACTGAAGATATATACTATATATATATATATATATATATATATATATATATACACACACACACACACACACACCCACAGTATAGACCACCATTGGCGCCACGTAAGAGTTTCAAATCTCTTAATGGGTTTTGATCCGCCTATTCTCTGATAGCTTTCCCTTTTCATGGCTCCTCTAAACCAAGTTGGCAACAGTATGGACCTGCTTTGCACTATGGTTAGGCTTACCGTATTTGTATAATAGCTGATTTGTATGCTATTGGTTTAAGAAGCCATTGGTAAAGCATTATTATTATTATTATTATAATATTAATATTATTATTATTATTATTATTCTTATTATTATTAATAATAATAATAATAATAATATGAATATGAATATTATTATTAATATTATTGTCATTAGGATATTTTTTTTGTCGCACCACTGCGATTAAACCGGAGTGGCGTCTGAAAATATCTTGTTTCATTCAGTTTGGGAATATTATATTTAGCATTTAATTAAGCAAAACGTTAAAGCCCAGGACTTGTGTTCGGGATATATGATACCTATTTTATTATTTGCGTTAGTAATGTCACTAAACATCCATATACTCACTTAACTCTTTGACCTAACAAAACATTACGTGATTAATATTATGGGTGATTGTTGCATCCTAATGGTCTATGAAGTCTTAAAAACAATAACCAAAAATCAATTGAAATGCAATCGCCTATAGCACATTACTTACAAAATCACCATTTAGCATATGCTATTTAGGCTGTTACATTGTATATTTGTGTAGTTATGTTTATATTATTTATCTTTTAATTTAGTGTCTAACACGTCTTAGTGTTTATTGAGCATATTTCATTTTATAGTCATTGCTTAATTCGCGGTATTTAAAAGTGTTTCTGACCTGGGGAACATACGCGTATAAACAAAGGTTCTCCTCATATTGAATGTAGTCCACGTGCCTCACGCATGAATATGTATCATTCTCAGCTGTTCTCTGCGGGGAGCATTCCTACAAGCAAATGTACCTCTGATACGCTGAAATTTCACCACCTAAATAGGTTAGTTCTTTACTTACAATTTACTGGTTTTTCATGCAAACTATCACATGTTCATAAAACTGCTGCATGATATTTATTTAACCTATTAAGGTATAATTTGACTGTGTTGAAGTTTATGAAAAGGATCATAACTATGTATAATTTACCATAATACCATCATACCTTTGTCCACTTTATAAAACAATAAATATAATATTTTTTAATTTGGTGTGATGGCCCCAATTAAATGCAGTAGTTCTATATATAGGCTACATTTATGTAGTTGTTATTTTAAAGCTCTATAATGTGGAATTATAATTTTGAAAGCACTATCGAGATATATTTGGAAGTTGGACACTTTTTCCGTCTGTCCCAATAGACAACACGTTTTTTGCTGCAGTTGTGCAGAATAATGCAGGCAAATTATATTTTAAATTATTAAACAACAAAATAATATTATTTATGCTTATTCTAATTGTTATTATGCTTATCATTAATACAATGTAATTGTATTATAATGTAATTGTATTAATCAGGCCGGGACAGGTAATTTAACTTGGTTAGCATCATAACGGCAAAAACCTAGTTTGATTCAAGACTAACTTTTTGAAAGCAATAGTCTACTAGCATAGGCTACATGTGGGTATGTCTGCAAGAGCGTTCACACACACACACACACACACACATATATATATATACATACACACACTTAAATGTGTAGGCTTATATGTTTTCGAATACACACACACACACTCGTGTGTATTCTAAAACATATAAGCCTATTACACATTTAAGTTTATGAAGCAATACAGTTAGTGTAGCGTGTGCATGTGTGAGACAGAGTGAGTGATAGAGAGGGGGGGTGGGGGGGGTCTACAGTTTAAATTCTGTGAGCCTCCTGCACCCCGCCCCCCACCTGCCCTATTCAGCC
>JAODUH010000012.1:852104-863724 GCA_027564835.1 Typhlichthys subterraneus | reverse complement strand
TAATGGGCCCTGGTCTAGTCTCTGGTCTCTAGCCTCTGGGAACATACCTGTTAATGGGCCCTGGTCTAGTCTCTGGTATCTAGCCTCTGGGAACATATCTGTTAATGGGCCCTGGTCTAGTCTCTGGTATCTAGCCTCTGGGAACATACCTGTTAATGGGCCCTGGTCTAGTCTCTGGTCTCTTGCCTCTGGGAACATATCTTGTTAATGGGCCCTGGTCTAGTCTCTGGTCTCTAGCCTCTGGGAACATATCTTGTTAATGGGCCCTGGTCTAGTGTCTGGTCTCTAGCCTCTGGGAACATATCTGTTAATGGGCCTGGTCTAGTCTCTGGTTTCTGGCTTTTTACCTTTGTTCATGGTTTCCTGTCTAAATGGATCGAGAGCAGCCCACCAGCAGTTCTTATCCAGAATTGAACTGAGAGTTGACATGATCGACCCTCACTTTGCCCACATCTCCACAACTATTTCATAACCAACATGGCAGAACACACACACACAAATTCACGATTCATTCCAACTCCGGCAGAAAAGAGCTAGGTCAAAACAGGTCAGGGTCAGGTGATTTATGCTCAATCAACAATCTGTCAGGCAAACGCAGACAAAACAGGCAGGTCAGATTAGATGCAGGCTTGGCATTAACCAGGTACACTCGATGAACTAGCAAATGAGTTTGTTATAGTATAGTAGTTCATTTGTTCTTTTGTTCTTTCTTGAGGTTGATTCTCACTGTCACCTCAGCTTCATAACAATCATGCAATGCTACTTCTTATACGAAAAGGGTTCGCACAGTGGTTAAATGAAGATGTATGACATCTTTACCATTATTAATGTCAGCATATCTTTGTTGGGTCATCATTACAGTTATTTGAACCTTTATAACACTGTGAATGCCAATTTGCGATTTTACTTTGTGTGTGTGTCTAGGTGTGACAGTTTGGGAATTGATGACGTTTGGTAGCACACCATATAATACAACCCCAGCCAGAGACCTCCCAGATCTGCTGGAGAGAGGAGAGAGGCTTCCTCTACCTTCAATCTGTAAAAACAATATATATAAAATCATGTTAAAATGTAAGTAATACCATACCAATATTGTTGTCCTAGGTAACACTCCAGCAGTGTCCATAGTCCATTCAAAATGTTATACAAATTAGGTTTAAATCCCAGTTAGTCCATGGGTTCCAGTCAAATTATTGACATAGCAAAGCTAAATATACATTTAAATTTACAGCATTTTGCAGATGCTTTTATCCAAAGTGACATACATTTGTCAATAGTTATAACAGGACAGATCAAACACCAGCAACTGTAATCCAACAATACTATATTAGAATTATTACAGCAACTTGTCATCATGACTACTACCATGTCAATATCAATACATCAAACACAATAGCTAATGATCTAAATAAGAAAGTGCTTAATACATACATAAGAGCAGAACCATTTATTTTTTATTTTTTGCCATTAAGTTAGTACTGTATGTTACTTGCTGCTGCAAAAAAACCCTTGTTAAAGTGAAATGTTAACTTAGATTACAATTTTTTTGCATTGGATAGAAATGTGCATAAATGTAATGTAAATGTGTGCTAACATAGAATTTTTGTAAAAAAAACAATTACATTTTTAGTGTACTTCCCAGTGTACTCGCGATTGTGATTGGGTGTAGTTGAGTAGTGTGTCACCATTATAAGAACAAGACAGCCGATTGAAAAACATAATGTCGTGTTGTGTGAACAGTGCACGATTTAAGTGTTTTGAAGGTTGTGTAGTGTGCACTTGGCACCAGTTGACGAATTGATTGACAGGTTGGGTGAATGATCCTGAAAGACGACCCAGGTTCAAGGAGCTCCATAATGAGTTTGGAGCAATGGCTGAAGACCCACTCCGTTACTCCTACAGGTGTGTGTTTGTGTACTTTATATATACTTCTCTGTTAAAATGTAAATACATACTACTATCTCTCTCTCTCTCCATCAGAATGATGAGCAGAGGTCTCTTGGCCCGGGAGACAGTAAGTTCTACAGGAAGCTATTAGAAGAAGAAGGAGAGAACATGTGGGACCTTCTGGGAATTGATAAGTACCTTGTCAACCATCCTGGTTAGTTCTCCTGCAGCTCTACAACTTTCACCCAGTATATGTCTACCCATAATGCATATGCATATGTTCTACAAACATAATAATAAAAACAATTTGACAGTCAAAAAATTAATGTTTTATTTTATTTTATTTTATTATGTTTTGTTAAGTTATGGATACTTTTTCCATCATCCATGATGTTCTCTGGGACAATGCGATGTAGTTGACAGGTTTAGGTGAAAATATCAGACAGAGTACAGTATGTGGAATAGCACCACATTATGCCCATTTTCTTCAGTGACTGTTGATTTAAATCCAACAAACCACTGCTCACCTCGCCCCTTTCTCTGTGTATCGAGTAGCTGAGCTACTATGTTACTCTCTTACTCTGAAACAGAGGTGCAATTAGTTTGAACCACACGCCCTATTTTTATTAAACTTTTTTTTTCAAAGCGTTAATATTGTACATTAATTACGCCTCACCATTCAGACTGAAAGAAACGGGAGGCGGAATGGGGTTCATTGTTGCTCGCCCCAACATTGGCATGGCAGCAGTGCATGGTCACACAGCCCCGGAATCATGTGTAGGGACAGGGGTGTGACATTTTGATAACCAGTCATATGTATGAAGCACATACTATTTCATGAATTAAGGTTAAGTTATACTATAGTACAAAATCGCAGCCATCCTTGCCCGTTAAAGGAGGATGAGGCATTACCAAGAATTAACGTTGCGCTTTCATTTAATGAAGTTCCGACAACAAAGCACTTGAACACAATGTACTCGTAATTCCGACTTCACACGTGGGAAGTAGGAACCTCTGACAACGATGTGAAGGCAGCAATAAGCCCTAGTGTTTTTTCAATCTCTTGTCGGTCGTTGCTTTCGGTATATTGCTTGTTCCGTGTGTTTTGCCGTATTATCATGAAAACCATGTTTATTTCCAAATGCTGCGTGCCTGTTGTGCGTTTGTGTCCTCACCACGACTGTCAAGTGTTACACATAGCTCACAAGTCTAATAAATACATATTCATGTACTGTCAGCAGGAGTGGAACAAGAAACATTTAGACAATATGTACATACTCTAAAGATACAACAAAGTAACAAATTAAACAAAAGCAATTAAACTAGGAAATGTTTTCCAAATAAACCATACATTTGATTATAGTGTTGTCCTCTGGTGCTGTTTTTTCAGAGACCCCTGCTGTCTTTTGCCAGAGAAAACTGAAGCTTGATCTGAAAGAGAAGTTTAAGTTTTTGTTTGAGGCTTCTAATGAAGCAGGGCCACCAACCCCTCAGAACTATATCTACACAGAGCTCTACATCACAGAGGGGGAGAGTGGAGTGGTCAACCTTGAACATGAGGTCAGGCAGATGGAAATAGCATACAGGAAACCAGCAGAGAAGAAACTCCCATCATCCTTGAAGACATCTTGAAACCCTTATCCGGACAAGATAAACCAATCAGAACACTGATGACGAAGGGTGTGGCTGGCATCGGTAAAACAGTCTTAACACAGAAGTTCACTCTGGACTGGGCTGAAGACAAAACCAACCACAACATACACTTCATATTTCCATTCACCTTTAGAAAGCTGAATTTGCTGAATGGAAAATTGTTCAGCTTGGTGGAACTTCTTCATCACTTCTTTCCTGAAACCAAAGAAGCAGGAATCTGCTGCAGCTACGACAAGTTCCATGTTTTGTTCATCTTGGATGGCCTGGATGAGTGTCGACTTCCTCTTGACTTCCAGAACAATGAGGTCTGGACTGACATCACAGAGTCCACCTCAGTGGATGTCCTGCTGACAAACCTCATCAACGGCAACCTGCTTCCTTCTTCACGCCTCTGGATAACCTCACGACCCGCAGCAGCCAATCAGATCCCTCCTGAGTGTATTGACATGGTTACAGAGCTCAGAGGGTTCACTGATACCCAGAAAGATGAGTACTTCAGGAAGAGATCCAGAGATGAGGCCCAGGCCAGCAGAATCATCTCCCACATCAAGATGTCACAAAGTCTCCACGTCATGTGTCAGATTCCAGTCTTTTGTTGGATCACGGCTACAGTTCTGGACCACGTGTTGACAACAGACAAGAGAAGAATGATGCCCACCACCCTGACTGACATGTGCATTAACCTCCTATTGGTTCAGATGAAACAGGAGAATTCAATGCGTCATGGGAGGTCTGGGACAGATCCACACTGGAATACAGAGAACAAAGAGATTATCCTATCTTTGGGGAAACTTGCTTTTGAGCAGCTGGAGAAAGGTCACCTATTATTCTATGAAACAGACCTAACAGATTGTGGCATTAAGCTCAGCACAGCCTCAGAGTACTCAAGAGTGTTAACACATATGTTTATAGAGGAGTGTTGGCTGTACCAGGACAAGGTCTTCTGCTTTGTCCATTTGAGCATTCAGGAGTTTTTGGCTGCTCTTCATGTGTTTCTTTCATTTGTCAACACTGGTGTCAATCAACTGTCAAGTGGAACAAAGGCAACCTCCAACCTGCCAATAAGGACACCAATAGTCTTCCTCCGGAGTGCAGTGGACAAGGCCTTACAGAGTGAGAATGGACACCTGGACTTGTTTCTTCGCTTCCTCTTGGGCCTCTCACTGGAGACCAATCAGAAACTCCTACAAGGCTTAATGACACAACAAGGAAGTAGCACAAAGACCAATCAGGAAACAGTTCAGTACATAAAAATGAAGCTCAATGAGAATATATCTTCAGAGAAAAGCAACAATCTTCTTCACTGTCTGAATGAGCTCAAAGACTGTTCCCTAGTGAAAGAGAGCCAGCAGTGTCTGAGCTCAGGTGATCTCAACCGGTCTCCTGGTCAGTGGTCAGCTCTGGTCTTCACCTTGCTGTCATCAGAGGAGGAGCTGGACATGTTTGACCTGAAGAAATATCATCCTTCAGAGGAGGGTCTTCACAGGCTGCTACTAGTGGTCAAAGCTTCCAGCAGAGCTATGTAAGGGTTTACATCACACCATACACATTCAATTGCGTCTTCTATAACATGGAGCATTTTCCTAGAATTTAGCCATTACACAAACAGTTAAATACAGTATTTACAGGTATTTAAATACAATAGACAATAATGTTTGAATACTTTCAATGATGACACACATCAAATTCCCTATTTGTTGTATTTGCTGAAAATAGGACCTGGCTGGCATAAAAGTGTACATTTTGTGCACGTGTACATCATCAAATTGAAATACCTTTAATCAGAGGTGGGCTGCACAACTCCCACAACCCCCGCCCTTGATTGGGAAATTGATGTGCAAAGAGTTTGTTGAAGCCATACTATTTTCAATATGCTGATGGAGACTGAGCAGTCAGCAACATCCACCTCTCACATTCACGTAGCCCCTCCCCTTCACCCAACAACTACTTAAAAAAAAATTGTGCACTGGGTGGAGGGAGAGGGCAGGAATCTTATTACTGTATGTCTCTAGGTAGGAACACATTGATGGAGTACTTTAATAGTTAAGTTATATATCAAGCCTCTGCCATTCAATATAATACTATGTGGGCCAATTTTACAGGCTGGATGGTTGCAGTCTGTCAAAGACAAGCTGTGAGGCGTTGGCCTCACTTCTCAGCTGCAAGTCCTCTTGTCTGAGAGAGCTGGACCTGAGTAACAACCGCCTTCAAGATTCAGGAGTGAAGCTGCTCTCTGTTGGACTGGAGAGTCCACATTGTAGACTGGAGAATATCAGGTGAGACCCTTTAGGTACATCTCTGCATTCATCTGTCCACCACATGTTCTGAGTCTCTCTTTTATTCAGCATCAGACAGTGTTCCTGACAGCGTGTTTATATTTTATATCAATGGAATGTATGTTATGATAGATTCATATTGTATTAGAATGGCCACGGTTGTATTCCCGTTCAATAGTTTTCACTTACACAATAACTGTCAGCTATCTAAAGACTTTATAAAAGTAAAAAAAAAAAAAACTTTATAAATAATAATATTATAAATACATAATAAAATATATTTAAATTAATAAAAAAATATATAAAATTTAAGTAATTTAAATAATTCACTTGACAAAGTGAAACTCGTATACTGTATATATCGTGGATTAATTACACACATGGAGTCGATCAGCCTGTGGCACTGCTATATTGCTTGAGGTATTACCCACAACTATGCAGGTATAATCACTACACTACCATCATAGCAATCAGATCCTCATTGTGAATTGACTGATCACAGGTGAGTTCCTATCTATGAACTGGCATGACCCATCTACTGAAAAACAGCATGTGATGTTTGGGCCTTTCTGTATTTCTCAATTTTGACTGTATTAAAATAACTTTTTTTAGCCAAATTCATGTATGGTATAACCCAGGATTATATAACTAGTCTACACGTTGCTGCTTTATCAGTTTTGATGTTGCATAAACTACAATAGGAGCTAGCTCGAACCCGTTTATTTGTCCTAATACACACCATCATAGACACTGCTACAATAGCAATCTCTAAATAGAAGGTTTATCCACTTACCATATAGGTGGTACTGTAAAACACATTGATATGAAATGAGAATATAGTCTCTCAGGTTTTAATATTTCTCCATCTCTGTTCAAGACTGGGTGGCTGTAATCTGACAGAGAGAAGCTGTGATGTGTTGGCCTCACTTCTCAGCTCCAAGTCCTCTAGTCTGAGAGAGCTGGACCTGAGTAACAATGACCTGCAGGATTCAGGAGTGAAGCTGCTCTCTGCTGGACTGGAGAGTCCACATTGTACACTGGAGAAGATTAGGTATTTAGGTCCTTAAAGTACAGCTCTGTTTTCTTCTGTCTATTAATAAGCATACCTACTGGTTTTATAATCAGATGTTGAGGTATGACTCACTGTATTTTATTCAGCCTCAGGCAGTGTGTGCTATCAAGCCAATGTGAAGCTCTGGTAGCAATACTTACTAACACTACAGCTCTGAGAGAGCTGGATTTAAGTAACAATGACCTGCAGGATTCAGGAGTGAAGCTACTCTCTGCTGGACTGAAACATCCACATTGTAGACTGGAAAAGATCAGGGCTGGATTGGGAAAACTTTTAACCAACCTCCAATATCTAACAGGAAATATATTTTAAATTACCCTGTGTAAAAACCAACTGTGTGTGTGTGTACCCAGGTTGTCAGGCTGTCTGGTCACAGAGGCAGGTTGTGCTTCTCTGGCCTCAGCTCTGAGCTCCAACCCCTCCTATCTGAGAGAGCTGGACCTAAGCTACAACCACCTAAACTCAGGAGTGAAGCTGCTCTCTGCTGGACTGCAGAATCCACAGTGGAGACTGGACACCCTCAGGTATGAAGGCCTGCTGCCAACCAGGGCCAGTGGCTTCTAGAAGGATCCATTTGAGAGCTTTAATGTAGCTTGTAGAAGCTTAATGTTTCCATGATGGACAATTTAATGAACAGACATGATTTTTTCCCCTAGTGTGGACCATGCTGAAATGTGCAGGTTCAAACCAGGTCTGAGCAAATGTAAGTATTATTGTTATTACCATATGCCATCTGATGGATATTCTAATTGTAAATTGGACTAGTTGGTGAGAAGAGAGGGCTGACATTTGCACATAGGCAGATGAAAATGAGTGTTTTCTGCATAAGACCCACAGCACCATAACATGACCCTCCTGTTACACACAACCATACAGTACGCTGTCCACTGAAAGTTTTAAAAGGCCAGGTGCTTTCAAAAAATACTTGGCAGGTGATTGGACGAACCTGTGAACCAGCATAGCCAGTTGTTGAATCAAACTGTTACCGAAGCCAGTCGTCAGAAGAGTGAAACATACTGTATCTTCCATAAAGAAAAGCAATATATTTCGTTCTTTGCGCTCCTCTAATAATCTCTAATCTAAAACTGATGCTATTGTAGCATCTACATTAACCCCTTTAGGAGCCGCCAATGTTACTTTTGAGGTGCTTTTGCTGTCTGTCCACTTAAGGCACACCCGTAACTAACAGTACGACACTGATTCCACACACAACACACTAGGTTTACCAGGTTGAGGTCCCAAGAATTACAAGCTCTCCTTAATGTTTCTCACGGTCCAACTGAAGCTTGCAAGATCAGGCTGGTCTCATGAGCCCAATAGCACCAGGGATAGTAGACAGTCTTATAGATATAGATTTACCAATAGACTTGGTGCTGTGATAGAGGGGAGGGTTAGGGATTCTTCATATTATAAGCATATAACTAACCCTGAACAAGATTAATGGGATTTCTGAGTTAAAATCTTAATCAATAGAATCTCTAGTGCCCAGTGAGTGCATAAGTATGATTTCATGTGTGATAAAAAGTCCAACGGGTTATGATCATAGTAAATATTATCAGGAACAGCTTACAACTTCTGGATAAAATGCCATTTCAGTATCATCAATGTAGGATATTAGATTTTAGAAACATCATCTTCTGAGCTTCGAAAATGTTAGACTTTTCTCAGATCTTGTGTCTTGTTCTCCACCAGATGCCTGTAAACTCACATTGGACCCGAAAACGGTAAACAACAGACTTGCTCTGTCTGAGGACAACAGGAAGGTAACCTGGGTGAAAGAGAGCCAGTCTTATCCTGGTCACCGAAAGAGGTTTACCTTTTGGCCCCAGGTGTTGTGTAGAGAGGGTCTGAATGGGAGATGTTACTGGGTGGTAGACTGGAGGGAAGGTGTTAATATAGGAGTGACATATAGAGCAATCAGTAGGAAAGGACAGGGTGATGATAGTTGTCTTGGAGAGAACAAAAAGTCCTGGGTTCTAGAGTGTCATAATACAGGTTACACTGCCAGACACAATAGTATACCCACACCCACCTCTTTGTCCTCTGTATGTCACAGAGTAGGAGTGTATGTGGACTGGTCTGCTGGCTCTCTGTCCTTCTACACAGTCTCCTCTGACACACTGACACACCTCCACACCTTCTACTGTACATTCACTGAACCACTGGTACCTGGGTTTAGTATGTGTAGGCCTGAATCCTCAGTGTCTTTGTGTCAGATAAAGTAGAAATTACATATTTACATATCAATTATGTCATGGCAATTATTTCCAAATGAAATGTGAAAAAGGGTGGGCTAGAATGCTTCAATGTTATATTAACATTCATCACCTGACAACGTGTTTAATAACACAATTTTTTTTTACTGGGATATGGAACTTGGGAGTATTGTGGGTAACTTAAAGCATTCATGATATTGTTTTGCCTGGGTAATAGCATGTTTTTGATAAGATGAAGGGAGCTAATTTAACTGTGTAGTATTTCATAGTACTTTTGTTAATAGTAAATTTAGAAATAAGGTTTATCTTTATGTTGTCCTGTATAAAAATGCATACAGTAGCCTATGTATTTTGTGAAAACACATACCCTTTATTGTAAACGGTATTATTGATTAAATAAAATGTATTGTGTCACCTTTTGTCTTAACTAAAGTACACGTAAAGTAAAAGGCTAGCTGTAGAATCTACAGCCGCTGTTCGTGTATCCATGTAAATATAATTTGGCATAACCGACTGTATTTAGACTGATTGGCCGATCCACAATCAACACCCATCAATGTGCATGGTGGACTATCGTCATGACTGGCTCCAGGGTTGTCCCTGCGTGTATCTTCATGCACTTCCCCTCCCATTGCGTGGATGTCCTTGTTGTCTCACTTGTCCCCAATCTGTATCATTCCTTCATCTGTTAAACACCGTGTTCGCTGTCAATAATAGTGTGTGGCACGGTACAATTCCACCAGCCCAAACCTACATATTTCGATGTTGGTGATTGTTTACAGAATGTCCAATTATTTTGTTATGATCAAAACAGAAATACCTCTCCCTTCAATGCAACAGGCTGCTTTCTCAGAGGCTCTGCCCCACACATTGTGAAGGCTATATTGTGGTGCAGTCTGCACTACTTCCTATTTAAGTTGCCAGGGCTGTGTAGAGATAAGGATGAGAATCAGCAGCTAGGAGATACTTTAAATCGCTTACTTTACACAATCACATTTTTGATATTTTTTCTATTTGAAGGTATACTTGCATTAGATCAGTTCATATTGTGATGTTATCTCATGGTAATGCACATTTACTAAATGTGTAAATCTATTACACATTAAACATAAAACTTGACTTTAAAGAAATGAAGTGACAAACAGGCAGAGATAAAAGGAAGAAATAGACAATAGGTTGCTACAGCATATTTAGCAGATATATTGTAGCCTATGAATTGTGTTTACAACAGTAATCTATTAATTTATTATAAATTAGGATTTAGTGATTTGTGGAAATTGGAACATTTTTATTTTCCTGACAGATATTGTGATTTGATTTGTAATATAATCTATTTTAATAGCTTTCCTGGGTAGGTGGAAGCCATCTTTTTCTGCTAGGTCAAATTATTATTTGTTCTTTTAAGCCCGAGCCCCCGTCTGGCGAGAGGGAGGGCTCGCTGGTGAGCGCCTGGTGGCTGGGTTTGTCACAGAGCCCAGCTGGGCACAGCCTGAACAAACAATGTAGCACCCTCCTCTCCATCCTATTGGCCCACCACTCGTGGGAGGAACCATGGGGGTCATGTGCGCTGCCATATTGGTGGCAGCAACGGTCAGGGGCCTCGACGGACCAGACCCGGGCACCAGAGGCTGGGTCTCGGGATGTGGAACGTCACCTCTGTGCATATATTTATGAGGATGTGGGACACTTCCAGGTTAGAACTAAGCAAGAATAGATATATACATGTGTAAGTGTTTCTCAGTTAAATAAATGAGGATCCACTTTCAAGAGGTTGAAAGGACAACGTTTACTCAACAAAAGAGCATACTAACAACAATCTAAAAGTTCAGTTAGGTAAGATTCAGTAACAAAAAACATTTGCATAACATAAACACAAAAAGACAACCATTGTTGTGGTTACATGCCCACACATGCCATTTGTTTTCAACCTGATTTATGTAACTTTTGAGCATACACATCAGAAAACAACTATTTAAGTGTTAAATGTGTAGGCGTGTCCAGACTCCATTTCATTGACATAGTCCAGACTCTTGTCTTCAGTTGCAACTGGGACATCTATCTTGTAGCTAAGATTAGTATATCCTGACATAACTCATGCAGTTTGCTGACCTCAGCTATAATTAATAATATTTTTCTAAATCATATCCCAATTATCAATTTGTCAGAACAAATATTGTCTAGAGGGGGCTCAACGCAGAATAATGCAATCAAGCCTGCTATCATACTGCTATAAAAACAGCAACAATATATGTACAATATGTTGGGTACTAAGAAAAAATATTTGCAGAATTATTACATAATTACATAATGCAACAAGTAGATACACAGGACTGTTAGAAATCTCCTTTTCACAGCAGATGCTGTCAGGCTACTCATGTATCTTCACACTCATTGTTTATCAAACACATTTCCAGTGTTTTTAGTTAAGTTTATTAACCCATACACATTATGTATACGTATACATATACATACATACATACATACATATATATATATATATATATATATACATACAT
>JAODUH010000012.1:835539-845128 GCA_027564835.1 Typhlichthys subterraneus | reverse complement strand
TACAGTGACACAGAGAGTCTATTGAGCTGTTGTCATACTGTTCAAGAGCTATGTATATTTGGGTATCATCAGCGTAGCTGTGGTGGTTAATGTTATTAACCACCAATGTTATTAACAATGACAGTAGGTTCAGTAAGATGCCGTTTGTTTCAAATGACAGCATACACATTTGGATTGAGCGTCAGATGCATTCTTAAATACAATATAGAAGCTGTATTCCCATGTAGCCCACATACACCAATCAACCGTGTTTGACATTTTTTCTCTTACAATTTAATGGACTACAAACCCCAGAACACTTTGCACGACGTCACTATCACGGAAGTGTCTTAGTAAAGGTATCAGCAGCTCTCTGTAGCTGTGCATTTGGCAAGTGGCAACCCAGGTCTCTTTAAAGAAAGTGAGCATTTTCGACGTTATCGATTATATTTTGGGACTATACTCAAGGTGGGTCATGCAGGCGATCGTATACGAAAATGTATGTGTATGTCCTATAATTAGGCGCTTAAACATCAGTTTTAAAGGGAGTGCTGGCGTGGCTAGGCTAACACTAACTACCAAGATGGCTACATATCTATTTACTAAGGAACAACAACAAAGCATGAACCACTACTTGGATTAGGCTGGATAATCGTGTCAATTTAGCGACGTTGTTTATTAGATATTAGGCGCTTCAAAACTCTTGACAGCTAAACGCACGTAGTTTGCTATATTTATGCTTTGACCACATGACAACCATGATTAAAATATATGAATATATATTCTTGGCTGAAGGTGGTTGTTATGGCCCCATCTTGACGATGACACCATTGCTATTACTATCATTTGGAGGAAGAGGAACAAGATGCTGACTACATAGATTTAGCTTGCCGGCTGACCGCGGTGTGGCTATAACCAGAAGGTCTGTGGTCGCAAGGAACATACAGACAGGAGAATGCCCAGGCGAAAGCAGTCCAATCCCCAGCCGGTGAAATGTGAGTTACCTGCATCATCTTAAACTGATACGTCTGTATAGCTGAACCTATCTCTTCTGTTTTCTTGACAACACTCTGACGCTAGTTTAAGTTTGGGGAAGTTTGAATTGAGCTGTGTTTTCTGTTGTTGCGTTTTGTTGTTTTACTCAAGCCATGGCAACCTGTCTACCAACCACTGGCAATGTATCCTAGTCTTACTCCTCCTGCAGGTTGAGCTGGATGTGTTTTAACAAAATGTTGCTTTTGTAATCTGCTGGCTCGTTATGTATCGTGTGTGTGTGTGTGCGTGCCTGTCTGCGTGCGTGTTATCTCATCCTGAACGTTCTGACTCGGCTGGACTCTACACTTCCTCAGCTTCCTCTCCACAGCTTGGCTTTAACATGGCTGCTCCATTTACCTTATCTGACTGTTACCTTTTATCTTGTGTAGGGTGAGCTCACCCTCTGCCTGTTTGGTTGTCATGTACGTCCTCCATGGGTTCTCACATTTTCTGATATTTTTTTGCCTCCTGTGTATTTCTCACTCCAGTCCAATTGAGTCTCTAAGGCTTTCACAAATGTTTTCCCCTCATAGAAACCAAAATATTATCTCCCCTGGTAGAATCCCCCAAGACACTTCTTCCTTTCCACGTCCATTGCTTGATGTTCCTCTCTGCCCATTACTCTCCAACACACTCCCATGGCCTGAAGTGTTTTTACATATCGAATATGTATCGCTAAATAATCCAGCAGTACTGAAACCAGTTGTGTAGTCACAGCGTTAAATTACATCTTTTAAAAATGAATACTCAACAAGTGTACATTGACCTTGTTTCAAAAGAAAATGTTAAACAAATGACATGCGACCAATTGCTCCCATTTTTCGGTGAGCCTTTCCTACGCACGCACGCAAGCACGCGCGCACACACACACACACACACACACACACACCATCACCACAACCACCAAAATGTTTTATCCTTCCCCGAGGGATGGAGCAGGTTAAGGGGGTATTATTGTTTCCATGGGAACGTTTGGCCCGTGCAGCCCTTTGAGACTGTAATGTGATTAAGGGCTATAAACATTTTGTGAAAAGTTGAATAGAAATAATTATTAATAATAAGGCATTTTCAAATGTGTGTGTGTGATTGGGTGGGTGGGTGGATGCGCGTGCAGTGGAGTCAGAGGATGGTGCCATGGTGTGTGAGCCAGACTGTCTGGTGTTGGAGAAGGACTTCCTACTGAGTGGAGAACTGGAGTTTGGTGACTCTGAGATCATGGGGCTGGACAGAGAGTCTGGTCAGTGAGTCGTGCGGTCACACACACTCACATTTATATTATAGGGTCGGTTTCACAGACGTTGTTTTAGTTTAGTCTAAGGCTAAAATGCAAATTCAATGAAGATTTTCATCGAATATAGTACTTAGAAGGGTCTAGGCTAAATATATATCTGTGAAACTGACCCATAATTATAATAGACATTATTTTAGTTCATTAAATTTAATTGCATATTTAATCTCTTCAATTAATGTTTAATTCTGTGTTTTGTGCTCTAATCTTGAAATGGTTGAGATAATAAAATGACGTGACCCACGCTCTTCTTCTCCTGTCTCTTGAACACAACAGCTGATTAGATGGTGTTTGTTCTCCCCATCTAGGCATGACTGTCTTCTCCCTGAGCGTAGAGGAGGATCCCTCGGCGACGACAGACTCCACCTTCCCGGCGTTCTTTTCCTGCAAGGGGTGTGGCCAGCTAATGGGAGACACCGCATTAGGGGCAGGATTAGATTTAGGTAAACACCAACATCATTTTATAACGTGACTAGACTTCTGTTCAAGTGCAGCACATCGGCCATTAGATTTATTTTGTTGTAAATACTGTATAACAATATATAACATAATTCCACTTGCTGACATGCTGCCCCTGTTATTGTCCTAACAGAAAATTGGTTGCGTACTGGTACTATTGACAAATGTACTGTTTGTAAGTTGCTTTGTACCAAGCATCTGCTAAATGTTGTAAATGTTTTGTTGTGTCAAAAGGGGCGGGGCTGGACCTGGGGGCGGGGCTGTACTGCCTGTCATGCGAGGAGGGTCTCCAGTCGGAGGGGGCGCACGGCGTCGCCCTCAACCTGTCTCTGGAGGAGGAGCCCGGCCTCGCCCGCCTGTGCAACGGCGGGAAGCGGCGGGGGGGCGGGGCCACGGCCGCCCCGCCCAAGCTGTACTCGTGCGCGCTGTGCCCCTTCACCTCACGCTACTCCAACCACCTGAAGCGCCACATGCGCACGCACGACGGCCAGAAGCCCTACCGCTGCTCCGCCTGCCCCTACGCCTCGGCGCAGCGCGTCAACCTGCAGCGGCACGCGCGCACGCACACGGGCGAGAAGCCCTACCGCTGCCACCAGTGCAGCTACGCCTGCAGTTCCCTGGGCAACCTGCGGAGGCACCAGCGCATGCACGCCAAAGAGAGGCCGCAGCGGCGGGAGAAGGAGAAGAGGAGAGCCAGACGGAAAAAAACTGACGGGGATGAAGGTAAAATATGTGGGTTGTTGTTATTATTATTATTATTTTTATTATTATTATAATAACAACGATAACTGACGGGGATGAAGGTAAAATATGTGGGATATTTTTTAATAATGATAACTGTAGGGAAATAATAGTAAATACAAATGTCTGTAAAATGTGCTTTTATGCAAATGAGACGCTACACACCTCATTAAGAGTGGCCCACTTCACGTGCGTTAATACCGACGGCCGCTACTTGAGTTCTGTAACACAGTGCTCACATCTAGCCTGTGGGGAGATTACCATAGAAGGACTTAAGTAGACGTTGTGGTCTAGCATTAGAACAAAGGGCCATAAGCAGCAGAATTGGGGAAGCGTCGAGTCAAGTCAAAACCGAAAGGGTTTGAAAAGGAGGAAGTGGGCTTTAATGTGTTTGGCTGGCTGGCCGAGTAATGGAGTGGAACTTTAGTGAAGCGGTCATTTTATTTAGACGTGTTTTATTTGTTTTGGTCCATACTTTCAGGAGTAATCATTCACACTGTCAATCAAGCAGGACTTGTACACGCCCACACAGTCCTCAGAAGAGGCATAATGAGCCTCGTTAATTCAGAACACCTGTGTCTCTCTCTCTCGCTCTCTCTCTCTCTCTCTCTCTCTCTCTCTCTCTCTCTCTCTCTCTCTGTCTCAGAAGCGGTGGTGTCGGATCTGACGCTGCGCATCTCCCAGGACTCGGCCTACCTCCAGACCCTGGGGGCGCTGGGCTCGCCCTCGGCCCCCCTCCCCGACCTCCTCTTCCCCCTGTGCTGCAGGCTGTGCGGCCTGACCCTGGAGGAGGCCGACCTGGAGGGGCTGAAGGAGGAGGCGGACGGAGAGGGAGATGGTAGTCAGGTAGGTCGAACTTCATTGTGGCTTTATTTTTGTTAATTATGGTCAGTGGGGAGAAAGTATGTGCCATGGCACCATCTGCTGGGTTGTTTAGGTAATGCAGCTAAGTACAACATTTTTAGCCAACAGAAATCTGGAATTAAATTCTGTTCCAGACATGGGAATTTGATCATTTTCTTTTGGCTAAATCATATCAGATAATTTCCTTTGCAGTATGTTTACATTGTATTTGCCATTCATCAGAATGTTATTGGATGTGGTATTACAATTAAACAAATATTGATATTATTGTTGTGAATGTATACATGAGTACTATCTAAGCATATTGTGAGCATCACACACATTTTCAGTTTGTTTCCAGCCAGACATGGTTCTGGCAGCCTGCTTTTCTGTTCATTATAGGTCATTAATGGTCAGATTTCTAATCTGTGAAAGTCAGGGAATTTGACACATCATGTTTCAGACTAGCGGCCTTTACCGTGAGCATGAAAAATAATGAACAAAGATATTTGCACCTGATCAAAACAATAACCACCTCTCTGTTCAATTCCTCAGAAGCTACGCCCTCTACATTACAAATGCAAAATGTATTTGCAAATGCAAATACAAATGTTAAGATATTGTGTCTGCAGTGCACCACATTGTTTGTGTGCCTATTTATGGCTGTATTAGAAACACCAATGTATCTATTACTTAGCTAGTCTATTACTTAGATTAGCTAAGTAATAGTAATAAGTACTAGCTAGTCTATTACTTAGCTAGTCTATTAATTATCTAGTATATTACTTAGCTAGTCTACTAATTAGCTTAGAAGTAGCGTACAGTACCTTTTTAACAGGTGAATAATGTTTGCCATTCTCCAGGTGTGTCGCCTCTGCTCACTGGAGCTGCTGTCCAAGGAGCCCGGCGGCCCTCAATGCAGCCCAGAGGCTCCCCCGCTCCCGGTGGCGGGCCGCGGCGGTCGGCGGCGGCGTGCAGGCAGCGGCCCCGCCAAGCTCCACCCGTGCCCCCACTGCCCCTTCCTGTCGCACTACCCCAACCACCTGGCGCGCCACGCCCGCACGCACGCCCCCGACATGCCGCACCGCTGCCACCGGTGCCCCCACTGCCCGTACGCCTCGGCCCACCTGGACAACCTCAAGCGACACCTGCGCGTGCACACGGGCGAGAAGCCGTACCAGTGCCTGGCGTGCAGCTACGCGTGCGGCAACCTGGCCAACCTGCGGCGGCACGAGCGCATCCACTCGGGCGCCAAGCCCTTCCACTGCGCCGTGTGTGGCTACAGCTGCAACCAGAGCATGAACCTGAAGCGGCACATGCTGCGGCACACGGGCGAGAAGCCATACGCCTGCGGCCAGTGCGGCTACACCACGGGCCACTGGGACAACTACAAGCGACACCAGCGCAAGCACGGCCTCAACGCTGACGGCTGGGACAAGCAGGCGCCGCTAGGCAGCAGAGCGCGGGGCCAGGCCCCGCCCGGGGTCAGGGGAGAGGGGGAGGCGGAGGCGGAGGCTTGAGCTCGGCCCGGGGGGGCGGGATCGGAGCAGTACGTCCGGGGTTTCTAGTTTCACATTACACTGATGGTGTTTCCAAAAATGTAATGTGGTCAAAATGTTTTCTATTATTAAGAGTACACTCCTAAATACGGCCCTTCCAGAGCCCCGAACGTTTTGCCCTATCCTGTCATGTCAGCCTGGGAGGCGGAGTAGTGAAGAGCAGCTGGTTTCAGCTGCACGTGGAGAATAGCAGCCCCGTGTGGGTGAAATGCATTGTGGTAACGTGCAGCCAGCACACGCCCTCACACGTGTGGATCGCACAATGGCTCCTAAAGTCACACGACACTCATGGGATTGAATGTGCTTGATGTAGCAGCTTGATGCGTGCGTGTGCGTGTGTGTGCGTGCGTGCGTGTGTGTGTGTGTGTGTGTGTGTTGGATACACTGGTGACCCTTCAGTCCTTGATGGGCGGGGCTAAACTCAGGTGCCTTGGCAGCGACGGAGTGATTGACTGCAGTAAATACACTGACCCAAATAATGGGCATTAAAATGTGTGTATGTGAGAGAAATAGGCCTATTCAATATCTGCAGTTAGGAAATTATCAATGAAATCGAATGTCATTTTGTCAGGTGTGTGTCTGTGTCACTGCACAGCTGCTTATAAATTTGTATCTACATGCCAATCTGCTGAAATAAAATGTTTATGTATTTTTTTCAACAGACGTTCTATTTTTTTTAAATGTTTGGATAATTTCTTTTATTTTCCATCATTTTAGACCATCCAATCACAAACCTGTATTTCAGCAGGTGTGGACTTTTTATCTACAGCATACGTATAACGGCCTATAATCCTAACAAGACTTGGTCTGGTATTTCTGGCACAAACGTGGCTCTAACACGTCAGATTGCACAGATTATCTCTAATGACCTGCAGGAATACAGGGATACACTGTTTCATTACACTGGGATTCTTGTTGTGCATGAAATGGGAGATAATGTCCACACACTGGTTTTATAATTATTTATTGCTGCAAGGTCTTTCTCAAGACTCTTGTGATGGCAATATAAGACATAACTACAATCAGGTGGTTGCGTGCTCTAATGGCCTACTATGTTTTGTACAGGATAGAATTATGAGCAAAGGAAAATATTCCTCCATAGAATAATTAGTCTAAACACTTTTTCTTTTCCTATTAATTTTGCACCTAACCTAGTTCCGATGCATACTGTTATTTGTATTTCTCCATGTGGGATTTATTGTGAATAACTTGTCACTATTCCTCAGTGCTGCCCAAGAGCAATTTCCCTTTGGAATAACATTGGCTGGAATCTCGCTCATTGTAACGTAGCAACCCAGCTGTTGCCACACAGACTGAGAGAAAGCGAATGCAACATGATTTTTTTTCTGATGTATTTTTTGTCAAAGTTTGATCAAACTAAATTTCATTTTGAGGTCACATTTTGATTTTTAAATTAACTAGATTTTTTTAAATGATTGTTGCTATGCACAACTGTGGTAGGATAGATCAAATGTTTCACAGTTTTGGCTTGTTTTATTTGAAGAGAGAATTTCAGAACCCAACCATGCTGAATTGAACAATATTAGGGCTATTTAGGGCAATATTAGGACAGCTGGTCTTGGGCCTAATTTATATAAAGCATTTTAGTACTTTTCACATATTTTCTATGTTGCTATTACAACACTTAATGTTATATTTTGTGTGGAAGGTAACACAAATACATTTACAAGCTGTTATGTTCAGAGTTTTATTTCATTTGGGCAGTTGTGATGTCGCTGTGTCCACAGTGCCTTCATAGTTTTAATAAAGTATGTTTGATTGAAGTAAGTTTGGCCTGCTTATGAACCCCTTCTAGAATCAATCTGCTTCCTCTTTTTAGGTAAGGAAACACCTGCTTCTCACACCCATGCAAATCCCCAATACAACAGTTTCTTTGCACCTCAAAACTACAAACAATACAACAAGAATTTCAAAAGATTTCACTTTTGAAAATATAATTTCAGCTTTCTTGACTATCTTTTAAGAACTTGGAGAATATGCTATTTTATTGTACTATGTTTTACAGTGCTAGTTAAAAGTACATTGCAGTCAACTGTGACTTCAATGTACTGTATCTCCTCCGCACACCCCATATGTAAAGTAGTGTCCATGTGTTTGTGTATGCTGTAAACTGCACCATTTCACTCAATAATTAAAGACAAGTTAACCAAACTCATGGGCCAGGTAAGTAAATAATTCACCTATTTGTATCATTTGCATTTCATTTTTTGTACTTATAGTAACTAACAAATTACCAAGCATTACCAGTGAATTCAGTTCACTTAATTAAATTCAGTAATTTTTAGATGCTTGTATGGAAAAATGTAATCAAGCCAGCATATAGTGCTATGAGGATTCTTTTATTTTTATGCATTAACATTGTTTAATGCTGAATCCAATACTACCATCATGTGATTAAAAAATTATAGATTTGCTTTTGGAATGTTGATATTTTGTTTATTTGCAGAAAACCTCCCGTGAAGATTTGTACCCTGGGGATATACTGGAATATCCTCGGAATGAATACTTCTCTCACTTTGGAATTTACTACGGAGAGAGGGATGGAGTTCCTTATGTGGCTCACTTAACATGTAGAGGTAGGCGTCGAAAAGGCCTGCTTCATAAGCATATAATGGGACATGGTCTGGCTTGGTTCCACCAGTACCCCACCGACTGGCTAGAAACTGAACCGACTGATCCCTACCTGTATTTTTGTGTTTGTTATTGCATGCATTCAGTGTAACTATTTGTTTTTTAATGCGTGCGTGTGTGTCAGATTCTGACTCACAGCTTGTGCTGTTCGGTAGAGCTATGAGGTCACACGTCAAATTGGATCCTGTGGAGTTTGTCGGTAAAAAGTACAAGGTAAAACACACACACAAAAAGCTGTTGAAAGACTGTATATGCCTAAATTAAACCGCTCATACAGTTGACCCCTTCACGTTTAGGTCAACAACATGTTCGATGGGTCGTTCCCAGCCAAGGACTTCCACACCGAAGTGAAGCCGGCCATAGATGAGTTAATTGGCCGGGAGGTCACGTTTGACATCCTGTTCCACAACAGTGAACACCAGGCAACACTCTTCAGATATGGAGTCAAGAAATCTGAACAGGTAACTGCAGCCAAACACCAGAATCATCCAGCCTATGTTTTTCCTTGTCTTGGGGAAAAACGTTTTGTGTTGGCATAAATAGGTCTGTCTGTGTGTTACAGATAGAGAGAATCTACAAACATATCATGCCAGCATGGAAGAAGCTTTTTAGAGATAAGAAATTGTAACTTTGTACCCAAGCAGTAAGCAACAATTTACTTATCAACGAAACCACAGTTGACAGCAGACTGTATTTTGGGATATGGCCACAAGGGGGTAGCGGTGCCTGTGATCTGGTTGTGCTCCGGTTATGTAGGGCCTGTAAGAAGCCGTCCCCCCTCTCCAAATTGCTGGATATGAACCTTATGAATTAAAATCTAACCTAAACGTCTGCCGCTAGAATAGATTACTTTGTGTTAATCTATGAATATTAAGTATTAGCTAAAATTACAATAGATAGATACTAATCAATCTGAAAGTATATACTTTTAGCTAGTACCTCATTTTGTATCCCATATAGCCTTCATTTAAACTGTCTTTGTATTCACTTTTAAATATGATCAGAAACATGATCATTATCATGATGTCAAATT
>JAODUH010000012.1:825539-830539 GCA_027564835.1 Typhlichthys subterraneus | reverse complement strand
TTCAAGATTAGCTGAAACATCTCAAAATTCCCTACTATTCCACCCAAAACATGATCAAATTTCCTGACTGAAATAGTTTTGAGCCCTGCATCCAAACCTCCTACACACACACACACACACACACACACACACATAAAATGACCATGCTGTTTGTGCCTTACATTCTCTCCTGTGAAGAGAGCCAGTTCACTGAGAGCATCAGTCAGGTTTTTTACCAAGATGGCCTTCATGCCTACTGTTTCAGCAGCCACCACACTCTCCTCATCCACATCCAACCACACTGCCTGTAACAAGACATGAGACAAATCACAGAGAAAGCAGTGAATATGGCAATACATATTGATTCAGAAAAATAGTTATTTAGCAAGTATAATCTCCTCCTGCATACATCCGCACACAACAACATGTAATCATTTGGAGACTTGTTTGGAAGACTATGTCCTGTTTACATGCCTGTGGTATGAACTAAAGTCTGAAAGGATCAAATTCCTTTTCTCGTGAAAAATGTCCCTTACTGGCACCGTTAGCCAGGAGGTGCAAACGTGTCAACCGTGTGTGACAACCATTAGCGGGCATTCAGACTACCTTCAAGTGATCAGAACAACTAACGTAAAACGATGATATTCATACACAGGGAGTTTGTAGCATGGTGTATCCAGATCCAAAATTGTGAACAGGGTCCGGACTCGCTCGGGTTAATATAAAACTATTGGAGCAGTCTTCAAACAATCGGCATCACCAAACTGTTTGTATCGCTTCACAGCTACTGCCATTTCCAAACACACGCTTGGCTGCAACTTCAACGCACTTAATATCCACCCCGCTGGCTAGTCTACCATCCAGGGTGGCTGTGTGAACACTAACGCCAACAAGGATTCCAGACTAACATCCGGAATACTTGAATACTTAAATGCACTCTCCGGATGTAGGATCACATATCTTCTTGAACCAAAGTGATTCATAATGATCTTGATGGTTGTCAGGTGGAGCCAGGCTAATAGCTTTGACCACCTTAAACCAATCACAGGGAACAAAAACACTTAACAGTTGTGGGCACCAGCCAAACTACACATTTGGTACTGTAGTGCCGCAGTCTTGTTAAGTGTGTTTGTGTCGACATAAGCGATATGTGTGTGTGTGTGGTAAGTGTTCTTTATACCTGCTGTGGTGCGACTCCTAGACGCTGCAGAGCAGTCGTGAACATGGCCGGCTCTGGGACCCTGTGACCCAAACGACAGGACTGGAAGACCTTATCAAAGTGGAGACTAAGCAGAGAAAAAGTGTGGGCCGAACTGGCTCCATCAGCGCAGTCATCTACCCACTGATTGGCTACCACAGCAGTCAGCAGCCCTGATAAGTAAGAGAGGATGTCTGCTAAATATTACATCAACTATGCTTACCTGCACACACACATTTCTTTATTGTTATTCTACTCCAATAAATGCATTTGAATATACAATGATCAATGTATAAGAGGCCATATTTAGCCCGAAATGCTGACTCACATTAAACTCTGAACAGTCCTATTCAACATTTATAGTGTTGAATGTCCCATTACAGGCGTTATGTACAGTAAATTTGTATAATATTAAATATAATGGTTGTGTCTATTTACCACTTCGGCGTAGATTGACAGCAGTCTGCAAGACATGAGCATTGATGTCTTTCTTCTCTCTTAATTCCTCTATTAAACCCCTGACACTAAAGTTCCCCTTAAGAGTCAATCCCTGGACCTCCAACTCCTTCAGACACTCCGTCTCCAGGTCTGAAACCATCTACATGCACGCACGCACGCACACAGACAGTAGTAGAGGTGAGTAGAGCTCTACATAATGTAGGCTAATGGTGCCATGTTGTGCCAAATGCATAGCCTATTAAAATCACTTTCCAGATTATAGTTTTGAGTGACTATTTCCGTAGCCTCCTAACAACACACCTGTCAATGAAGATACTTGTTTAACCCAGGAACCAAAGTAGGCACCTAATTTATCAGAGGAGCAAATCGAAAGGCTTTTAGGACTCCTAAAGTCCTTTCGATTTGTCGTGATTCACTCAATGCTGAGGGGACTCCTAAATTAGGAGGGCGAGTGAAACATAACTAAACAATGTATTTTGCAATGAAAGGGGTAAATAACCATAGGATACATGACCCAAAACCTTCCCAAAACAAAAGGTTTTGGGTCGAAATGACCCGCACTACTTTTAATGACAAAAGCATGATTTTGAGCGTATGTATGGATATTAAATGCAATATTTCACATATAGTTGAAGGTAAAGACCTGAGATTCACATGACTTATTCCCCTGTTTTTGATTAACAAATCCTGATATTATTCATCTGACTCAACCCATGTATCTTTCCTATAGCTCCAACTTATGGTAAAACGTACTGTACATTTAAATTAGAATATTCAATAGGGTAAAACATTAACATTGCCTCATTTCTGATTTCTGATGTGTATTTTCACATTAAAACCTTTTTCATGTTTACATTGGGAGTTAAAATCTAAATCAATGGAGTTTTGTGTGTGACTGTGTGATCATAATGGGTATGGAAACTCTCAGCCGCGCAGCCCTATTTGAAGAAGTGCGATTCACATTAACTGTAATTAAAATGTTCTTTTACTTCCACAGTAGCGCTTCTGTCTGTCTGTTTCCCTCAAACATCAAAGAGCTTGCACCAAACAACATGGCCTTGTTCATGGTTTACCCCTCATCTGACCACTGCTGAGTGGGAGACCCTATTGGTTGTGATTGCCATGAATTGTGAAAGTGGCTCACATCTTCATGAATGCCAATTTTCCTAACAGACTGCTCTCCTAATATATCCTAGACCATTTTTATATAATCAACATATATCATAAACAATGCATGTTGATAATATATTCAGCACTAAACAGTAAGTTTTTACATCACTGCCATCTCCCATTCATTGGTAAATTATTGAGATGATGTACAAGTTGCCTAGGGGCGCTGTAAGAAAGCAGAATGAGGGTTAAGGTAATGACTGTAAGGGTTTATTTAGCAAAATGAGATAGGGAAATGTGGTCATTACGCCCATCTTGAATAATGTTTGAAATAATACTTTTTTATATGCAAAAATTGGCAAAATCCTGATTTTCCCATAGACTACGGGTCATTTTGGGGTATCAGCATGAAATCTTTTTTTTCCTCCAAAATAAAAATTTATCACTGAAAACTGAAGTTACACATATTTCAAAAATGATTATTAAGGATTACATAGAATATCGTGAAATGTCTTTCTGTTATAGAATTACGCAAGAAAAGGTACGCCTTCGGGTCAATTTGACCCATGTTGTGCATCATAGGATTAAAACGGTAAAAGCAAAACTTTTTTGTAGCCTATAACACATAGGCCAAATGTAAAAGAAACTTTGTCTCACCTTAGAGAGAATGATTTCACCCCTCTCTGCCCGATGCAGAGCGCTATCCCCGCGAGACATCAGCGTGGACATGAAACCACTGAAACGGACAAATGTTGTTTTGTTTGTGTAATGCAAAAATACTAAATACGATTCCTCATAGTTTATTTTACCTGGGAATATTACGCGATATCTCGAATTTGTCGAAAATGTCGCGACGCGAAGTGGCGACAACTCCCCATAAATTGAACAACACAGCTGTTGTCTCCGCCATGGTTTAGGCTTCTGCACTTCAATTCAAAGGCTGCGCTCTGCGAGGTTATTCAAGGCAGAGCCTCATGTTACTAGATATGCATTAGCACCGCTGACGGGGCTAAAAATCGATCACACATGCGCATGAGTTTCCAGCCCATTTTCACAACTGATCATAAACGATTACCACTTGTTTGCGCTTGTTATAGCCTATTTACCATAACCCATATCACACACACAGCACATGTGCATGATGCATCCAATACCATACTGTATGTAAAAGGCTACATTGCATCACACAAGATAGCCTAAGCCTGTGAACACATTAAAATGGACATAAGAATGATTATTATTGTGCAATGTTATGTTATGAGTCCTACAGGCCCAGAGAGTTGATTAGAATTGTGCAATGTGTGCTGTGTCCTGTAGTCGAGTTCAGCTATTGATTTATTGCCCCAATATCTTAAGATAAATGCTCATGTTTAGGGATTAGCCTAATGTTGGCATGTGTTTGATTAGGCCCTGTGAATATTAAGTATAATATTAATAAACAAACTGAATGGGTAGACTTTTAAACAAATGTATGTGTATATATAGGCTATCAATTGTTTAATGAAAGAAAACAAATAGCAATACTACCAGACGTTTAAGATACTGGTTCTATAGGCTACAGTAGGCCTGATTCTTGGTTTAAGATAAAACAGGAACATATCCTGCAAAAGATAGAAATCTTTGGAGCCTTAACGCAGATGTTTTTCCTATGTTTCAGGAAGGAAATTAAACTATTTTATTGGCCCTAGCACTCAAATGTTTAAGTGATAGTCTAATTCCTAATTCAAAGTGCTTCAGAAATAAGATAAAGCAAATAACAAATAAAAGCACAATTAAAGCCCCATTATGCAGGGTATATTTGTTTTAGGAACACTGTTGCAGAGTGTATGGCTAATTAAATATTGTGTATACAAACTAAATTTGTGTTTTGAGTTTGTCACACCACAGACAAATGTGATATTAACCACCCAGCCAAATTTGAATTAATA
Source organism: Typhlichthys subterraneus (assembly GCA_027564835.1). NCBI lineage: Eukaryota > Metazoa > Chordata > Actinopteri > Percopsiformes > Amblyopsidae > Typhlichthys > Typhlichthys subterraneus. The sequence continues at coordinate 825,865 of JAODUH010000012.1, read as the reverse complement.
TAATATATCACCAATAATATATAAATACATTACAATATTGTGAAAATAACTAGTATTTTATGTTCTCAAATGCTTGGGGTGTGTCATCAGACAAAGCAGTCTGTGAGTCTGCCAGTAATTACTTCCTCATATTTTCTATGTCAAATATTTATAACAGATGGCTCAAATTTGAGATTTAGGTCTTCTTTATTACATTAAACAGAATAAGATATGCATATAAAACAACTTACTTACTTTATTTTGTTATGCAATATCCATCCATCCATCCATCTTCTCCCGCTTATCCGGAGTCGGGTCGCGGGGGCAGCAGCTTCAGTAAGGGACCC
>JAODUH010000012.1:802914-822161 GCA_027564835.1 Typhlichthys subterraneus | reverse complement strand
ATATATATATATATATATACATATATATATATGGGCTAGGTTCACCTTTTCGTGAATGCTAAAAACAATGTTTACCAAAATGTAAAATGTAATATTAACTGATAATTGCATTTATGGGGTTCATGGACCCCATTGTTTGCATTGTTAATTCTCTAAAGGTTATGAGCATCTATTCTAAATTGTATGGAGGTTTCTAATTTATGTTCCAAAACTGCACCTCTGTCTTTCAACAAAGGAATATTTTGCCCTAGCTGCTCTGCAGCAAATAGACGTGTCCTGAGTTGACTTTTCACAAGGGAGCTTACACAGATTAAATTTGGTTGTCCTAAATTTAAAAGGCTAATATTTTTATTCTACTATTAATATAGGCTATTCAATATTGTTTCACAGAGGAAACAGGACAAACAAACATGGGAGAATGAGGATAATACTTAATATACATGTATTATATCCAATTCTGTGTTTTCACATTCCTTAATGGCCCGTGGTTCCAAATTATTTGTGTAATTGGCACACATTACACAGACTACGAGGCAACAGCCTTGCAGCGACCAATGATGTACCAGTGCGCGATGAAGGGGCGGTCCTTACGCAGAACTAGAGACGGTTAAACTGAGGGAGCGGAATTTAAATTCATTGCCAAAACATCTAGATGTTGTGAGAAGTGGACGCGTCCTCTCTCGATCTCTCTCCGCGGCTGACAACAGAAGACGTTTCGAGTTCACGTCATGTCAGGTTGAAAGTGAGCTCTTGTCTCGGGACAACGGCGAGCTCTACGGTGACCACGCGAGGAGATCGGATCACCAAGTGCGCACTGCGCGCCACATTAGGCGACGCATAATCAACTACTGGATCTTTAGCGTCAAGGTGGGGGAGTCGTCGTCGTTCAAGCATCAATTGTCTTCAACTCATTACTCATAACTTGATGGAAGTATTTGGCTTAATATCTAGAGGCGGACAGTTAATCGCGGGGTTGCCGTTTCTCTAAGCTCTGGCGTGTGTTGAACAGAGCTTCTGAAATCGCTGCGATTCAATAGAAGCCAGTCAATTTCGAGTGTCTATCGCTCGAACTATTTCTTTCCCGACGCTAATAAGCGAAGATCGGTTCATATGAGTGCGGCGTTTAGTTCTTCCTTCATGGTGATGCAGCGGCCAGTAGGAAGCACCACCGCCTTCAGCATTGACTCGCTGATCGGGGGACCCCCACAGCCCAGCCCGGGACACTTCGTCTACACCGGCTATCCTATGTTTATGCCGTATAGGTCGATGGTGCTCCCGCCGCCCCCACCGCCGCCGGCTCTCTCTCAGTCCACGCTCCAACAAGCTCTTCCGGGGGCCGCGCACCCGCACCACCAGATCCCTAGCCTACAGAACAGCTTCTGTTCTAGTCTTGCACAGGGAATGGCGCTCACCTCCACTCTCATGGCATCGCTGCCCGGGGGATTCTCCTCCGCGCCGCACCAGGATGCGGCGCGGAAGTTCGGCTCGCAGTCCCTGCATGCTGTCTTCGACAAAACTCAGGACGTTCGCTTGGAAGCGACGGACGACGGGAAGGGGTTTCACGGGAAGGATTCCGCACCGCATCAAGCTTTCCACGAGGCGGAGTCGATAGCAACAGGTAGTTGCCCTGTTTTGCCTACATGTGATATCAATGTCGTTTATGTGTTGACAACACATGTCCGCGCTCTTTTCTAATGGTCGGTAAGTAGCCTATAGTGCGGTGTTGACTTTGGTATTACAAAAGTTAATAACCCTAACCCTAAGTTTTTATTTAATTAAATAAAAGATAGTAACTTATTTTGTGTTTGTTTTAGCCAAGTAGCCTAAGTGCATGATCAATAATATATCAATATGCAATTTTTCAGAATGATGTAATAATGTATTTCTGCTCCTAAACTAGCCGCTTTACGTTTTAGGGATCACTAAAAGTGCAATGTGTCATTTCCAGTCAAGGAGTTCATCTCTGCCTTTAGACACGTTGGCTCTTCTAATACAGCAGATTTTAAGTTAATTAAAACCTTTTTCTTTCTATCGTTGACAGTCACAGTTAGGAAATGCATTGCTCGTGCGTAATTACGCATGGAAGCTCTGTTTTAGAGATCATCTGCTCCGATTCGAAGATGCATTGGCTGAACACAAACAGACCATAGACAGGCCTTCAATAGCTCAGTGTCGAATTATAGGCCTACCATTAAATTGTCTTGAACGTTATTTCGTCCTCAGGTCGCGCTCACGGCAAAGATGACGCCAAGGATGACGAATGCAACAGGAAAGACGAGAGCTACTCCATGGACAGTGACCTGGACTACAGCTCCGACGACAACATGACCGGCGGCTCCCTATGCCAGAAAGAGGACGGGGAGGCAAACGGAAGCTTGGACGAGGGCGGGCACGGCTCCGGCGGCGGAGGCAGCACCACTTCCACTGGAAAGAACCGGCGGCGGCGGACGGCCTTCACCAGCGAGCAGCTTTTAGAACTGGAGAAAGAGTTTCACTGTAAGAAATACCTGTCGCTGACGGAACGCTCACAGATCGCTCATGCTCTCAAACTGAGCGAGGTTCAGGTCAAGATCTGGTTCCAGAACCGGCGCGCCAAGTGGAAACGAGTCAAGGCTGGAAACGTGAATAACAAAACAGGCGAACCATCCAGAAACCCCAAAATCGTAGTGCCAATTCCTGTGCACGTCAGCCGCTTTGCGATAAGGAGTCAGCACCAACAGTTGGAGCAGGCCCGACCTTAAAACGTCGAATCTATGCCCCTGACCAAAAACATTTCGCAAACGCAGTAGGACAATTGATCGTTGTTTCGTTTTGTTTTTAGTTTGAAGACGACAAAAACGTGGGAGCACGCGGCAGTTCCTCGCTTGTTTTACGGAAGGAGTCATTTCATGTGTGGCAGCTCAAGTGAACAATTGATGCTGAGCTGTTGCTTTGCAGGCGCATCGATCCCCCCCCCACCCTGTTGAATGGGGGAAAGGACTCTTAATACACGTTTACCGGTACCGGTTCCTTCAGCATGTACATACCAGAGGACCGAAGCTGAAATCAATATGGGACCAAATTAAGGACATTCTAAATAATAAAACAAGTGTATATTTCATTATAGTGCTGTTACCAAATTATTGTTTTCTTTTCTTTTCTTTAATATTAAAGCTTGTGTTATTAATGATTAGTCTATTTATTATTATTATTATTATTATTATTATTATTATTATTATTTTAATTTTGAACATCCTAACCACATGACAAAGGAGTGCAATTTAAACCTTAATTCCGTCTTTTAGTTTGCTGTATTCTGAGAAAACCAGTAGTCAAATTATGTTCAGTGTAGGCCTTGCTTTATATTGTCTCTTCACTTTGTTTTACTTCTTTATATATAATCCGATGCTAATTTATTCATACAATTGTGCAATAATATCTAACATTCCATAACAGAGTAAATTAGTGTGCATTAAAGGTAAAACAATATGTATGCACTGTTTAAACATGTCAGCGGCCGTTATTTTATTTTATTTTTTCAACAATGTTATTACATGTATTTATTATTTACATATTACGTGTTCATTTTGGCTAGTCCTGGTAAATAAACATGCTTATATATAGGCAAACACGTCAAAATATATTCAAAATAAGATATATGGGCTTTGCATTTATTATTTTTATGAGGTATATTTAGGAACACGTCATATATAATATAAACATATAAAAATTATTTTATATGTTTTTTTGTTGACCTGTTTCGTTTAGTTTACAGGCTGCATCTGACATCCATGTGGCTATTGCAAGTATTTTACTAGCCTATCAGATGCATGCAGGTTATCGCTGAGGCAAACCATGCGGTTTATCTGTCGACTACTGACTGTGGAGTGACAGTTTTACAACTCTTCACCCGTGAACACGAGGAAATATTAAGGCCCGTGCCTCGCGCCTTCATATGCTTAAGATCTCGTCACACGGCGTAATCTCTTGTTATGACAGGGGGTGGGTCACATCACATGCACCGGGGTAAATTAAGGCCCAAGGTCAGTGCTCGGAGGAAGCACTAATCCCTGCCACGGGCCCGGGTGTTTAGGGAGGTTGCGGCCTTGCCTAGACTTTATCTCCGGCCTCACCCTGCCTTACACACACGCCTCATTACTGGCCCAGGAAGCAGCAGCTCACCTGCCCACACACCGAGGCTATAGAGTCAGACAACCCTCTGGATGGATGGATGGAAAAAATATTTGAATTACATTTTCTTTAGGTCTAATTTACTATTACATGTTTAGCTATAGACCTATAGTTAATATTAATGATATAATGTGGACGAATAAATTCCGACCTGGATGTAAATGTTTTAGCCTACTTTATGCAAACATAGGCCTTTGCTAACGCAATGACTGGAACACACGAGCCTATGATTTTGGAACCTATGAAATATATTATATTTCGTCTGTTTTTCTCATTTTCGTGTCGCTCAGCACTCAGGGTACATAGATTTAGATCAGTTTTACTGTATTTACGTCCAATAGTATATCTTCTGCCGTGGCCCTCACAGGGACGTGATACATTTTAATGGTCTTCCGTTAATAATCGTCACGTTTTACCAGCATGGGCCCCAAGGCTGCACTGTCAAACGCTTCATTTGGCTCGTCCTGGCAAGCAGCACGCAAATCTTAAAGTATCCCGTGCCTTCATCAATTCAAAATAACATCGGATATGACGCCAGATGAGGTTTAATATATAGTCAGAAAAATTAATGGATTAATTCAGATCATGTCTACGGAAAGAGAGAAGTTAACAAACATTATGCCTAAAAGCCACAATTCTGCTTTACCACGGTCCACGTGGATATGGCTAAAAGACGAAATCACTGAAAATAGTCTTTTGTGTATACTATATTTATAAATGGTTAGAGTCGCGGTGATTCATGTTTTGAAACCCTCCCCTATTAATCTGAAATCCCAACTCCTCACCCCGCCAAAAAGGGTGAATTATTGTAAAGCACAGATAGATTTATGAGGTCTGTCCGCGCAAGGCATGCGGTTGACAGCTATAGCAGCAGATGAGCTCCCATATTTCATTCAGTCGAGCACAGGCACTCACCAAGAACTTCCGCGACGTAAAATAAAACGACATATTGCACATCACCTGGATTTAGCCATTTCAAATAAAGAAAATCCAAACCAAATCTGAGTTGTTTAACAAATGTAAATAGGCTATAGCAGGTAACACATTTGACAGAAAAGTAGGATATGGCTAGAGTGAAGAATAAAAGAGAAAGAAGCGAAGCCTATCTGACAATTGGCCCCTAACTCTAATGCATTTTTTTGCAAATTGTAATCAACCGCGGGGCCGTCGCGGTCGGCTGATAAATGAGCCCCGGGGGGATTGGCCACGGCCTCGGCTTTTCAGTACAGCATGTAAACCTATCTCCCACCCACACCAGCCCCCGCACAGCTTCAAACCCCTCTTCTCTCTCTCCACCTCTGCCACCCCGCACTAAATAACAGCAACGTGTCTGAGCTTCAAATTAACCCCCAATGATTAATTCTGATGGAGCCGGGGCCCCCGAGACCGCAGCGGGCCTTAATAGAGGCAGAGTAGGCCACGCCGCCTCTGTCGACGTCCCCAACGGTTGAAAATGAATAGGCAACACCACACTTGCAGAGAGCCATTGATCCAATGACAGAGGCGCGATGCGTTGTGCGTAATGGGCGCGTGCGGCTCGTATACACGATTGCCTATATGACGTATAGGTCGTGCTTATAAATAAAATTATGCAAAATAGCATAGTAAAAGAAAAAAACATTGAACGTGGAATAAACTAGTAAACTATTAAACACAATTGAGTGTCTTCATTGTATGAGTATAGCCTACATATTAAAAGTGTATAAACCCTGCATGAAATATTAACTGTATAATTTAAGGCTGACAAATGAAGAAAAATAAAAACATTACCAATAGGCCATTTAAATATTATTTGACTTGCAACACAAGCCATGGGTAAGATGTAAAACAGGCTATACAATAAATCAACATATTACATTTGCAAGCTTGTTTGCAAAAAAAAAAAAAAAAACATTTTGATAATTGTTATTTGTTGGAATATGGTCCACTTTCAGTCTCAAAATATAAAAAAGGTATACAAGAGCATGTTTGTTACTGTAATAGGCCTACAAGTTTCCTTATGGTATGTCGGTAAATCTTTCACAATAGACAGGCAAATTAGGTGTAATTTATAGGCAATTTTTGTTTGTACCTTTTGGAAATCACATTAATTTAAAAGTCTCTACAAATCATACAAATATTTGCACCAGCGCACGCAGCTGATTAGACTATGTCTGTATAGGGCCATAAACATGCATGGCAATAGCTAACGATAACACACATTATGCTCTGGTGTTATTTTATTAACTCATTTTTTAATTTTAATTTCAACCTAGAAAGTGTGGAGAATGATCTAAACATGCATAATCTCTGGTTCAAATCTGCATAGGGTGATTGGAAATAATTACGTATTTTGCTCACCTGTTTCTTGCACTCATGAACTGCCACGCTGCTTCTCGTAGATTAACTGGACTTTGGTTGCGGTTGAACACATTTCCCTAAAAATAAACACCAACATATCACATAGGTATACAGTAGGCATATTTATATTTGGGTAGACTATATACATTTTATCTTGCAGGTGTTGAATAGAGAATAGCAAAGCTCTCAAATATAATTTAGCAGTATTTGAACAACACATTTGAACGAGGTCGTCATTTGGTTAGGTATCATTTGCCCTGTATCAGGCTTCTTATTACAGACAGTGGGTTTGTCTTAACTGCCTTCTTTTCCACAGGGCCACGTAAAACAGAATAGAGCCCCACCGCGGACCTGCGGTCGTGGAACCAGGAACCTCCCTACGGATAGCATAGAGGTCCCTTCAATCTGCTCGGATCTGTCCGAATTAGCTTGACACAGATATGATGCCCGGGTCTGCTCCGTTCACGCCTCATTTGGGCGACCCTCTTGCATTCATAATGTGCTCCTTGTTCAAACCCATTGCTCCCGACACGCACAGCCAATATCTGCTCAGATATGGGTTTAGTGCTCATACACAACGTGCACACTGGTACACTAAATGTGCGAACATTATATTTATACTTTTCTCATACACTAATAAAGTCGTTCAACCTTGTATTGAGTTTCAAAACATACATTTCTTCCAAATTGAGAAGATAATTCCCTTTCATTTAGTAAAAGGCATACATAGTCATATACTTTCTTTTGAGTAGCCTAAGTATTGCTGCTAGGCTACATAGGTTTATCCTTTATCAGGTGATCAGTGTAAAATGTTTAACGTTCACGCAAAATAGCCTATAGCATAGGCCTACATGCACATATTTCTAAACTTGCACAAATAATTGTGATAAAAACATGACTAAGCATTATTTAACAATTGAAAATTTACAAAATTTGCCTGAACTCTTGGGTAATATAGGCCTATACTACATTGTTGGATGAATAATCAATATAATCTAATTAGGCCTAATTTTTATATTTTCAATATGTTCCATATGCTATTAATTTGGTTACATCCATCTGCTGTCTTCAGGTTGCCTAGAGACCACTAGTTGGGGTTGGGGGTACTTTTTAGTCCACATCCACATTGACCCACACCTCCTGTGGTTGGTGCCTCCCAACACACATACACACACGTCTATAGTCTCTTTTTGTTAAACGGCTAAGCAAGGATTATACAAAATTATCTCATTAGCAGATATAAGGTCACATGCCATGAGTTCCCATCGCCCCCAAACCTAAAGCCTATAGCTTACATTGAATATGAGTGAACCTGTGTGTTAACAATTTATTTAAAACACTGATTTAAAACACTGATTTATATATATATATATATATATAGTATATAAAAACCCATATACATACAGTTATGCAAAAAAGAAAGTACACCGTCTTTGAATTCTACGGTTTTGCATATCAGGACATAACAATCATTTGTTCTTTAGCATGTCTAAACGTAAATACAACCTCAGACGAACAACACATGACGCATTCGACGTGTCATGATGTATTTAACAAACATAAAGCAAAAATGGAGATGCTATGTGTGAAAGAATAAGTGCACCCTTACTGATTCCATAGGAATTAAAATTCTAAGTAGCAGACAGATGCTGTTAATCAAATGCCCTCGATTCATTTATCATCAGCAAGTTTGGCCACGTCTATATAAAAACCAAGGTTTTATCAGTTTGCTGGTCTGGACCATTCAGGTGTGTGTTAACACAATGCCATGGAGGAAAGACATCAGCAATGATCAGTGCAGTGCATGAACAAATGCCCACAAACCTCAATGAACTGAAGCCACATTGTAAAGAACGGTCCAAAATTCTCCACAACTATGTGAGTGATATAATTAATACAGAAAACAGTTACTTCAAGTTATTGCTGCTAAAGGTGGTGCTACAAGCTATTGTATCATAAGGTGTACTTAGTCTTTCCACACGTTTTTTTATTTTGGCTTTGTTAAATATATCATGACACGGTGTAGTATGTCATGTGTTGTTCATTTGAGGTTGTATTTACCAAATATTTTAAATATATACACAGTACACACACACCTACAGTATAAAATAAGACAATAGAACTGGTTATATTAAGAAGCATTATTCTTGTCTTTATTGAAAAGAGACACATTACAGTAGAAGACTCTGTATTAGGTAGAATTTTTCAACAACAGTACTGTACAACCAACAAAAAAATAACTAATTACAATAACAATAATTAGATTAACAATGACATCAAGAACAATAATGTGTCCAGATGATAAGTCATAATAATTATAATAAAAATGTATGGACTGGCAAAGTGTTCAATATACAAAAACCATGGATGGGTTCTCTCCTTTTATGGCAAACTACTGTAGGGCGGGTTCATAAATAGTGTAGCAGGCAGCCCTGTCGGGTGGGGCAAAGGGGGTGAAGGCTACATGATATGAAAACGACGAGGTAATGCAAAACGAACCGATGAATCCATCACTGACCATAACAAGTGTCAAATACTTTTTTTTTTCTTCTAATTTTTACTCTTGAAGTCTATGTACATGTGAGGATAAAGTTGTTCAGAACAAGTGAAAGCATGATGCTAGTAGCCTAACTAGCATTATGCTAGCCTAGATGGACTAATCCCGCCTCCATATTCTCCCAGTCTTGTTTACAAGACATGTTTCCTGTTATGAGGAGGAATCTAGTCATATTCACACAGTCATAATAAAGTATTTCTGATTCACAGCTGTTCCATCTAAAACCGTGGCATCTAATGACGTTCGCTCAAGAACTGAAGCTTGTGCGATGTTTGTTCACACTGCTAGCAACCACTGCTTGTCATGCTTGCTGTATTTTTAAGGGAAAGCTTGGAGCAGTTTACATAGTTCCACAGGCTACTTCTAGATATATTGCAATCATTTGAATGGACGCAAAGAGGAATATAGCGAGAAATATAACCACGCTAAAGAAGCGTTTAATACTATCTTAGAACCTCTTCATGCACGTTAGACCGCTAGCAGCTACATCAATGTGCTACTGTCCCGCTGCGGAAACACAATAGCCAACAGCTAGCTCTGGTACTAATCCTATTAGACATACATGGGATAATAGCCATGTGTAACATGTGTAATGTGTTAAGAAAGCAAAGAGGTGAACAACAATTTAGAATTAAAGGGACATATAAAAGGGAAAGAAGTGGGGAAAGGGGAGGGAGGGGGGGTTAAATGACAGACTTAGTGCATTTCGGTCATAAATAAAGGATGTCTTGTCCCATCCTGGGTTCAGAATCTCCCAAGATCAGTCAAAATAATAGAATAATACATTAATATTATAATATTAATATATAATATATAATTAATTATATAATTACTATATATTATATAAATAGTATAACAATTAATACCCTAAAACAACTCAACAGCATTGACTATAGAGGAAGGGGACACATTTTGAAAAAAGAAATTGTGGTGGGCCCCAATATAAATATGTCTGAAGTCAGTTGGTGGAGTATGCCATCTTTAACATGATTTGGGTGGGTGGCACATACCGTACTGTAACAACGTCAGTAGGTGTATAAATTAAGGTTGGAAGATATGTTTTAGTGTTCGCACAAAGAGAAAAGACGACAAGTCGACGACTTTCCTTCCATCGTTTCTTGATTAATATACAAATGGGGATAATCGTGTCTAGATGACGTTTTTTAAAACTGAAACAACGGGTGTCTGTATATTGCTTTGATACTCAGGGAATGCTCCTTAAATACTTGTCACACAGAGCATTGAATAAAAGTCAAGGCAAAGCAGAGAAAAATTGGTGAGGCGATCAGGTTAAGGAGGTTCCATTCCTGACAATCCTGATGAAGGTCGTTAGTGTTCATTTCACAGATCACTTTCAAGCTACCTTAAGACTAATATTCACTCAACTCTGCCTTGATGTCACCATGGTGGGGAACTAGCGGCTGTCAACAGACTGTAATGGGTCGTAAATCTCTCATTTGCAGTGGCTGATAAGTCCCACTTCTACCCTTTTACCAGGCAACTAGGTTTTAGAGTCGCAACCATCTCAGTAATGGACAAATATACCAGCATTGGGCTGGCAGTCATCTCTCCACAACAAATGACATACTACCATGTAAACACGTTCACATTCACTCTCCATGGTGACACACGTGCGTCAAACAGGCTTCCGTTCCCGATGCACAAACCTCTTAACAGCTCACCATTTCTGCATCCTCTAATTGACATGACATCATCAATAAAGAGCTTTCATTAAGGATAGTAGCAATGACAGAAAGAATAATTATTTACACAAAAAGGAGGAGTCCAGACCCAGAGAAGCCCTTCCTTTCGAATTCGCTGAGTAGATTGGGGAGACCGTGCCATTGGTCAGGGCAGACACTGGCTATATTCTGTCAGGATGTCTGAGCAGAGAAGCATCACAACTCCCATGGCTATGCAGCAAGGGAACCAATAGGATCGTGCCTACGCAAAGAAAATGGAGGACTCTCACCAAGAAGCAACAGAGAAGGAGGTGGAGAGGGCAGTAGAGTAACTACGAAGCGCGTTAGCTGACAAGTGAGTCGTCTACTCACTTGGAGCGAGCCAGTGTCGTTGAGAATCGTGATAGGCTACTGCTTAACCCTGACTGCGTCCCTACCATTCTGTCCTCTACTCGTCTGTGGTGACAGCAGGTCATGTGACTTGGCAGGGCAGATTCAAACAAGGGCAAATACAATATATGCACACAAAAAAAGGAGCAGATTTAATTATCTTGAGTGTGTGTTTGCTTTATAACTCATTCATTTGTTTTGTGCACATATGCAAAAAAACTTTCATAGCAACAAATTGGATAGATAGTTAAGGGGTGAATTGGGGCCAATTCAGTTTCAATTCACTCACTTTTATAAGAAATAAGTCACATCAAATAAAATCTGAAATAAATACATAATACAATATTGCCTCCAAAATGTGACGACCTTACAGACAATTACAAGTTGTTTAAACGCTATAAAAGGAAACTGCAGTTTCAACGCTTGACTTCAGAATGAGTCAATTAATTGACCACAATTTTTGTTGTAAATATCAGTGGGGTTGAGGGGAAGGGCATGCGTGAATGTTGCACATCAAATTGACAGTCTCTTGTCCCTGAGCCTGGCAAAAGAGTATATATGTTTGCTAAGCAATTAAAAAAAAAAAAAAAAACACATCCCTTTTCCCCTTTTAAACAAATGTATCCATTGGTCCAGCAATGCACATTGAAATAGTAAGTATACGCAAGTATATGTAAATCAGCAAAGATGCCCGTTTAAAAACAAACAAAAAAATTATAAAAGAAAAAAAAAAAAACATCTACTAAATGCAATCTATCACACCTTTCTCCACACAATGGATGATGTGTCCCTGTTAAAACCTTTATCTTTCACGTAAACAACCAAAAAAAAAAAAAGTGGTGCAGGATAAGACTTTCATGGAATTTATGAAGAATAAGAAAAGTCAGAAACATAGTGAAAAGCGCAAATACTGTGCCGTGTGCTAAATGCCAAGTGGGTGGGGGCAGAGGAGCATGGCCACTGGTAGCCCCATCACAGGGGCTTACGAAGACGATATACACACGGCTTCTTGAACATGCGTGACGCATGCACGTTTAGCGGACCCCCCTCTCCTGTCAGTCCCGTGACCCCTGCCCTGCTGACTCAGTCCGTCCGTCCGTCAGTCCCGCTGTGTCCGAGGGAGAGCAGGTGATGTGTTGAAGCTGTGAGGGAGGTCGCTATCTCGGTTAATGCAGATGAACTTCAGGGATTGGCTGACACAGGAGAGCCAAAAACCCTGCATGTCCAATCGCGTAGTGTTCCGTTACTGGCCCTGTAGTGTTAGATTATATCGAACACTATAGATTATAGATTATAGTGTTAGGAAGATTATTGTGGCCGATTGTGTGTGTGTGTGTGTGTGTTGTGATTGGCCACCTCATTGAGAGTGATTGAAGGAAAACCACACATCACATTTTCCCAGCATACCTCAGGGGTAGGCAGGAGCAACAATGGGAGGAACTCTTGTCCAATAAAATGTTTCCTTGCGATACGATTGACACGCATGCCTCGTATGCCCGTGCAGTGGCCTTGCTGAGCTGTGACCACGACAACGCGGAGCCTGCGAGTCGGCAGGGAGAAATGGTCGCCTGAGAGTGACAGCGTGAGCACACAAGTAGTGATTCCCAAAATAAAACGTTGCAACGCTCCCAACAGAAGTTTTCCCAGCCAAAACATTCCCCGCCAAAAAGATTATCCCGACAAAATACTTTTCCGGCCAAAAGGCATTTTTAAAGTCAGATATTAACTAATTATTAATATTATATATATTTGGGGGGGGTCTCATATAAGGGCGGCGCTGCCAGTACTGCTGCAGCTGTTGTTGCGGTTGGTGTTGCGGCGCGACAGATTGGGCGTGGCCATCAAGGGGAAGCGGTCGTCTGGGCAACCATATTGTGTCAGAGTGTCCACGCACTCCTGGCTGTTGGCCTGCCGCGCGTACGCCATGGCGCTGTTGCCATGGGCGTCCCTCGACATCAGGTCCACACCGTACTAGAGAGAGAGAGAGAGAGAGAGAGAGAGAGTTTAAGTTTGTTCACAAACAATATTGACCGAACTATTCAGGAACATTAGTTTAAGGTATAGTCAGTCATTCTGGAGAACGCTTTTGATATTTGAACTCATCAACAACAAAAAAAACACCTCTCCCTTCAATGCCACAGGGTTCTCCTTCAGATGCTCCGCCCCACACATTGGAAACACATTGCCAAGGCTAGGATATGGTCTACACCACTTTATTTGCGTTCCTACTGATATAGCCAGGGCTGTGTAGGAGTACCAGATTCACTTTTCAGCACGCACAGAGAACGATAAACTAGTGGACAGTGAGGAGATATTTGGAGAATATGTCAAAAACTGTATTAGCTTATCACCGACTATACCTTTAACATATAAATTAAAAGGTCAAACTAGGTTTTGGTTTGAACCACCGGACGGGGCACGCCACTGCTCCCTCTCTACTCTACCCCCATGTACGCTCGCACCCTTCTCTACCCCTCCCCCACAGTGAGCAGACATCCAGTAGAAGCTGAGCAGTGGTAGCCTGGCTCCGCCCCACTGTTGCCCAGCTAAATGTCTTTCACTGAGATTATAGCCTGGAAAGCCTGTTCACATTGATGTTTTCACAGCCATCCTGCTGGCGGTCCAATCAGGGTGGGGTGGTGAGATGACGTTGAAGTCAGGCATGTTTATAAATGGTGGTAGAGCTAGATGAGGGGATCAGAACAGTTGTAGCAACGCTGATTGGTTAAAGGCTGTCCAATAGTTAACCAGAGGGTCTACGCCCAGTAGGAGTCAATGACTGCGACTGCGAACACGTCCCAATGGAGCGTGGCCAGACCTTATTCACCAGGTGAATCTAACATCTGGTTACAGCAGGCTATAGCGGCGCACCTTTACAGCCAACTGGGCTCATGCCCGGCTCCTCCCCCCTCCTCCCCCACACACTCACCCAGACGAGGAGCTGGGTGACGACCACGTTGCCCTTGCGGGAGGCCAGGTGGAGCGCGGTGCGGCCGTCGCCCTCGCCGCACGTCTCGTTCACCTCCTGCCGGGAGCCGTGGGCCAGCAGGAGCACCACAGCGCGGAGGTCCTCGTCCGCCACGGCGCGCAGCAGCTGCTGGCCCAGGGGGAGCTCGCTGGCCGCCAACGGGGCCAGGAACAGACGCTGCTCGTACTTGGCCCGGATCCAGCGCTCACGCTCCTCTCTGGTGGGGGAATGGGAGGGGTCAATGCAATCCATTCAGTCAGTCGAAAGCAACAAGCATTATTTCCCTCCAGCCATTGCTTCTAGGACATTAAGGATCTTTCTCACAGTTACCACACTGGACATGGTGACAAATACAAGTGCATTCCTCCAGTCCATCACTTTATTTTTAACTGACATTAATAACAACTGCTGCTGCAGATATAATGTCAACCATATTGTAAATATCCACAAAAAAACGTACACACTGTGTATTGATCATCCCCTTGACTCTATTATATGGACGTTTTGTTGCACCCGATGGCAGATGCCTTCATATTTCGGTTCTACTGAATACAGTACACGCAATTAGCTAATGTAAGAATCTTCTGCCATTGCTCCACCCATCCCCAACCCAGTACTCAACATAAATTAATAAGTTGGAATAAAAGATTAGAATGATTTTGAATGCTCAATGTATAAAACGCTAATTGTTATAGGCCTTTAAAGGTGGATTCAGCGATGCCGAAGAAAGACTGTTGATATTTTATATCTATCAAAACAAAAACACCTCTCCCCTCAATGCCATAGGTTGCTCCCTAAGAAGCACTGCCCCCACACATTGGAAACACATTGCTAAGGCTAGGATATTGTTGTGTGGAGCGTCCTGCACCACTTTGTTTGTGCTCCATTATTTACAGAGCTGTGTAGAAAAACACCAGAAACATTTTTGTTCTTTAGCGCGCACACACACACACACCCACACAGAACCAGCAGCTAGAGGACCTTGTGTAGATATTCACATAATTTGACAAAAACAAATATTATCTTAACAATAGTAACTCCACCTATACAGTTGTCCATCCAAACCCTCTCTAGCGTGTTAGCTAACACTAGCTGCATTGCTAGATCCTGTTATTGGGCTAAAGTAAGACACACGCAGAGCCAGCAGCCCTCCGCTCTCATACAGACACAGAGAGGGTTCCACATTGTTGGCAAATCTGGTGTCATTTACTCCTGATCCAGCTAATCCTGTGCCGTGATAGCGCTAATCTGCTCCCTAATCCCTTCCATGTACACACCGACCTCATTCAGCCACCGACGGAGAGGGGATTAGCTGGAGGCTTGGAGCCTCCTTAGGGAGAGGGGGAGATATGAGGCTGGGAGGGGGGTGGCCCTAGGATATTGAGCTGTCCCCCCCCCTCCCCCTCTCTCCTCTTGACCCTTCCTTAACAAAATAGCAACACTTCCTCTATAGTGTGTGTGTGTGGGGGGGAAAGGGTGGCAGGAAATGGAAAGAGAGGACACAACAGTGCTTCTCACAAATTAATGCTTCCACCGTGAAATGGCAGCCCCGCTGTGCGCTTGTGTGTGTGTGTGTGTGTGTGTGCGCGTGCATGTGGAAGCCAGCGGCTGAGAAAAGGCTTCTAATAGACTCACACAGCAGGAGAGAGGAAGGAAAAAGAAGAGGGGAGATCAACCGCCCTCCCCGAGGCCGAGGGGACCCTCACCACAGAGATCACAGCGGCTGACGAGATAGAAGGCGCTCGCTTACGTCCTCCCAAGAGCACCAGATGGACGGAGCTAAGGCGACAACGATGCTTAGAGACTGTCAGCTAAACTGTTAATGGCAGCAAAGATACAGACTTCATTTGACGACCTCAACACACACACACACACACACGCGTAACCTAATAATAATAGTAATAATAGTATACATAGAAAGGAGTCCAGTGGTAATCTAATTATACCTCTCCCTGAGCACTGGTGCGGTCGGGGGGTTGGGCAGGGGGTCCAGTGTGATCTCAGGGCTGTTCTGCGGGGGGAAGGGTGGGTGGAGGGGTGGTCTCTGGCTGGGCTAGCAGCACGGAATGTTCCATGGGCCTCGGCTTTCCTGCCGTTGCCCGGGAAGAGAGTAGGGAGGCTGGGCTGCACCACGGCCCACGGACCCCGGACAAAACCCCCCCCCGCCCCGGAGGAGTTGCACTGGACGGGGGTGTGTGTGTGCGTGTGCGTGTGTAGAAGAAGTGGATGGGTGTGAAAAAGTGTGTGTGTGTGTGAGAGAGAGAGAGATGGACAGACAGTGGGATGGCTTCAGTGTGTTTTTGTGCTTGTATGAGATGTGTGCAAACTGTATGACGTGTGTGTGTGTGTGTGTGTGTGTGTGTGTGTGTGTGTGTGCTGGAGGAGACAGGAAGTGTGCGGGGAGGGGGGGGAAAGCCCTCAGCTGTCTCCCAGGGGCCCTGGGGCCCGGGGGGTGGGGGGGGAAGGCCATGCATGCCTACCCATGCCCCTGGTGTTGCTGTAGCCGGTGCTACAACAGACCCACTCGCTAAACACAAATTACTGAGCCAAATATATGTACGTGTAATCCATACATGCACATGCATGCAATCAATAGACACATGCGCTCGCTCTTCCATACACATTTACCACGAACGGGCAAAAACGCGATTACATTTAATCGATAGATCAAACTTGCACACGCAAGCACATATTGGAGCTCCTGGTGGATTGTGGGAAGGAAAAGCCATCCAACGGTTGGAGGCTGCCGTTGCAGGTTATGTTGTTTGCGGTAGATGGCGGTAGTGGCATAGAGAGGGAGCGCGGCACGTGCGTACCTTAACGCGTGACGTTAGCCGTGGGTACGTTAGCATACATGAGCTCAAACGGCGTTCCCTGCACTCCATTTACATTTAACATAGCGAGACGTGTTGTCGTCACTCATGTAAACAGTGAGCTGTCTGTACACAACCTCGGGATAATGAGTCTGAAGGAGATATCTTTGGAAAGCAAAGGGGGTAATTGCACTAATTAGTAACGGAGTGTGTGTGTGTGTGTGTTTGCGTGCGTTTCTTGGAAGCGTTAGCACCTGCCTGTGTGTATATTTCAGTGTGTGTTGTTTGAACTGTGTTTGTCTGCCTTTTCACATTCCATTAGGGAGCGCTACATTCCGAGCACAGAGGCATGCTGGGTAGATAATTAAGCATAGGCCCTGCTGAAATGACTTGCGACAGGTACGCACAAAACCCCCCCCCCCCCCCCCCGCACAATCACACAACACCTACCCACAGGGGAAGGCAGTGTGTTTTGACAAATATGTGCATGTGGTTTTGGTTGTATTTGGTCATTGTGTGTGTGTGCACAAGTGTGAGTTTATTTTGGTTTATTTGGTAATAATAGATGTGTTGGCCATAGGTGTATGGCAAACACATCTATTATTACCGTATAGATGTTTTAACTAATCAATTTTTTCCCCTCATTTTACTTAGCCTGGCTCCGCCCCAATATTGCTCTCAGCTCAATTTATTTTGCTGAGATTATAGTGTGGAAACCCTGTTGTCTTTAGCGTTCGCACATGGTGGGGTGACGTTGAAGTCAAGCTTGTTTCTAAATGGTGCTAGAGCTAGATCGAAACAGTTTTAGCAACGCCGATGGTTAAAGGCTGTCCAATAGTTAACCAGAGGTCTACTACGCCCAGTACGATTCAACATCGGAGCGTGGCCAGACCACGTTCACTTTGTGATTATGGTCTGGTTACACCATGCTACATTTTACCACCTGTAAAGACAATTTATTCTCCATAAAAAGTGACGTTGATTGACAGCTTTATTATCAGGTGCTGTACAGCCATTACAGGGGCACAGTGGGATATGTTCCTTAGGAGGCTGGTCACCGTTGGAAACGAGGGGTGTGGGGGATTAAGTGAATTTGTTTGGGGTTCCTCAGGGACGTCCACCAGGCCCGCTAACGTTTTTCTCCGTTTCCCAGAGACAAGAGAGGAGAGGGGATCTGATTTCCTGCCTGTTGTTTGAGCCTGTGTGCCCCTTCATTGTGTGTGTGTGTGTTCCCCATGAGCGAGTGCATTGTGTGGCCGTGTTTACATTCAGACGGGGGTGAAGGGGGGGCGGTTTCCTGTTTGACTGCTCGGCCGCCCTTCACTGGACATCCAAAACAGCTGCTCCCCCCCCCTTGGGGGAGGTGGGCTGTGTGTGTGTGTGTGTTTTTATGTAGTTTATTTTAGTTAATGTTCGTATGCAAACATACTATATTCATACGTATTTGTGTAGGGTTAGCTGTTTGTGTGTGTGTGTGCGCGCGTGCGTGCGTGCGTGTGTGTGCATTATATAGCATAAACACGAATGTGTGCAGTTCTGTGTGTGTGTCTGTTTTTTACTGAGGGGAAGGGGGATGGGGTGTCTGTCCACACGACCACGAACCGAGCTACGACAGGGGACTGACAGCAAGCAAACACCCCAACAATGACTGGGTAATTACCATCATTACCATAGAGTTCCCCAGCATCTACTCATTACAACCCAGTAGCCCTCTATTGCCATCTCAATACAGGACGCGTCCGTTATCCAACACACAAAACGACACATTGTGTCAACGATAGGTCGACGTGACAACAGAATGCTAATGGAGGACGTTAATAACTTTATTTACGTAGGGTGGGGAGGAAATAACTGGGCGCGCGGACAGATAGCATACTCTATATCAGTGGTATTCAACCCACTGCATGCTGAAGATGTCTCCCTGAGCGGGTTGTCTGCAGAAGCCTGATAACGACCCATTCATTTGATTCAGGTGTTGAGGACCACTGCTATATATCACACATGAGGACTGCGTAGAGAACGCCACTGGACATTTGTCCCGCGGTGAGCGGCAGCCCGGGACGAGACGGGCTGACAGATATGTAGAGGAGGGCGAAAAAAAAAAGAAATGGTGTGATAGATGGATACGTGGAGCGACGGGAGTCACTGGCTCGGGCCGGCTCCTCTCTCGGCCTAATTAGCCTTCTAATTCAGCTCGTTAGGACTCTGTCAGGCTAGATCTGTCAGCAGTACCGCTAGCTGTCACCTGGAGCCACACAGGGAGAGAGAGAGAGAGAGAGAGAGAGAGAGAGAGAGAGAGGGGGGGGGGGGGCTCTGTTGCTCTTGAC
>JAODUH010000012.1:780336-793523 GCA_027564835.1 Typhlichthys subterraneus | reverse complement strand
TAAAATGAGATATGAGGTCTCTAAAAAAATAAATATTGTGATATATATATATATATATATATATATATATATATATATGCACATACATTTCTTTTTTATTATTACTAAAAGTATAAAACTAAAATTTATTGAAACTAGCAAGGTGTATCAAAGGCTTTGAAACAGAAATGTAGGTACAATTTTATATTATTATTATTATTAATTATAATATATAAAATAAGTACATCAATAAATAAATGAATAATAATTATTTTTAATATAACTGTTATTATCATAATTAATTACTACTACTACTACTACAAGTGAGCAAGTGAGAGAAGCCCATATCATTTGGGGAAGGGGGGGTTACCAGGGGTCTGGACCAGCTGCAGGTTGCTCATGTCCTTGGCCAGGCCATTGGTGGGCACGGCGGCGCACGTGGACACAGCCCGGGGGGGCCGCTTCCCTGGCACCTTGACGGTGGTCCGCAGCAGGTCGATCTCCTTACCGTGCACATTCTGCATGTAGTCCTGGGTGGGGTTAGGGAGCAAAGCAGTTTGAACATCCACAGGATGAGGAATGCCTTCAGTATGTACCGTCTGACATCCCTATACCGGCACACTGACCCTGTATTAACTAAAGATTCTACAGATAATTATAATGTGTATTAGAGAGATTGCCATGATACCAGTGGATGCAGTTAAGCAGGAGTTACATTTCTTCATTTGGTCATATTGCAGGCATCTTCAATAATATACTTAAAGTAAGCAAAGTGCAACAACGAAAATACAACTAAACAAACTACAGCAGGACTACAGTAAAACCTTTGTTGAAACAAGAACAGGAATAACTAACAGAAGGGAGTCTCTCTCTCTCACGCTCATTAAACCCCCACACACACACACTGTTTTCTCTTCTGTTACTGAGGGGATTATCCGTGTGAGGGGCGTTAATAGCGCACGAGGGGTGCTTGTTAGACCCTCTCACGTGCGCTCCCTCTCACGTGCGCTCCCTCTCAGCGCGTGGAGTGCCGTGCGCTGACCCGAGAGGAAGAGGTGCACTGTGGGAGGTGGGTCTCCTCTCAAAGATGAAGGAGGTTTGGGGATGGTGTGGTGGTGGGGGGAGAGGGGAGAGGGGGGGAAGAACACAGCACCCAGCACCCACTGATCTGACTTGAAGAGGACTGGGGTGTGTGTGCGCGTGTGTTTGTGGATTCATTTTATATACAGGAGTAGATGTAAAATGTGTGTAGATGAAACAGCTCTCAATTTCTCACACACACAGACGCGCACACACACACACAGACCAGCCCCACGAGCTGCTTTGAGGCTCTTAGCCATCAGTGTGTGTGTGTGTGTGTGTGTGTGTGTGTGTGTGTGTGTGTGTGTGTGTGTGCGCGCGTGTCTAGCATGGCTGACAAAAGGCCAACTCAAAGCCAAGTGCTCTCCACGGCTCTTTAACAAGCCTCCGGAGAGCCCTCGAGCAGAGGGGCAGGGGGGGGGGGGGAGGGGGGGGGAACACAGATTGACCATAGTAATTGAGTCTCCGTCTCTGCAGACGGGGGCTTTCATCATCGTCCGTCCGGCACGCAGAGATGGCCCGGACGGACGCCAAACGGACACGTGTGCGTGCGTGTGTGCGTGTGAGCGCACACGTATGAGCACATTTATAAGTTTGTAAACGGATGGCTAAATTGATACAAAGATTCATAAATGCAGCACACCAGCGGTAGGGTGATAAACGCAGAACAAATACGGTGTTAGATACTATACTGCTGACACGGGGGGGGGTTTAATCCATATCAGCCCACCGCTTCACCCTGAAAACTAATCGAAAGGTGAAGCGGTATCTATGGCGATAGTGCAGCAGATGCCACGCGGGAAATACAGCGGGTGCACACAGCGGCTAACGTGGGGTGGCTAGCTAGCTGGCTAGCACAGAGTTCAGGTTGTTGCTCATTTTGAGGAACAGCGGGTAGGACTCTAAAGTCTTCATCTGGTGAGTACTTCCCCTTAGCTGTGTGCGCGAGTGCATGCGCACATTAAAACACATGTTTAAGCTTGAGCGGCGATCTTTCCCTTCAACTTGCCTGGTCGTCTGTGAATGAGGCTTTTAGCCCCCCAAATTCACTGGTTTTGACGCGGCCAGCTCAGCAACGGCAACAGGACGAGAGGCGATTAATTACAGGCTTTTTGGCAGGGTCGTCGTCGCTTCTTGGAGGAGAGGGTTTTTCTTTTTCGGTGCCAATTAGTTGGCATCTATTGCCATCCACTTAATTAGCGACATTAATGTGATTTCCTTGCACATAGTCGGGCAATTAGCGGCCCTGATTGAGTTTCATTCGATTAGCCTCCGCAAACACTCTAATTGACGCCTGAGCGGCAGATGCAACGCGCTTGGGAGAACCTGTTTTTTGGCACTGGAGGGGGTTTGTGTGTGTGTGTGTGTGTGTGTGTGTGTGTGTGTGTGTGTGTGTGTGTGTGTGTTTGAGCGCACGTGTGTGCTCACTGGTGTGTTAAGTGATGAGTTTTTACCCTAATTTACTGCCTCAGCAAATCCAGTTGTTTGGCGGGCGTGTGCATGATGGCATGATGCAAACCGTACAGTACGCAGAGGGAATGGCACCTTTAACACGGGAACTGTTAGTGCCTTGCTGTGCCCACTAACTAACCCACACACAGGCAATGGAAGGGCTAACCCACAGGTGTTAGAACCCCGAACTGTAACACCAGTTAATGACGAGAAACAACTTAACTGAGGGCTTGACATTCGGGCGGCTGTGTCTGTATGTGTGTCTGTGTGTGTGTGTCTAGGCAGGGCCATTATGGTGTGATTGTCCACATAATTAACGTCAGTGCTGTGCAAACAGATGACTGCTAGATC
This sequence comes from Typhlichthys subterraneus, assembly GCA_027564835.1. Lineage (NCBI taxonomy): Eukaryota > Metazoa > Chordata > Actinopteri > Percopsiformes > Amblyopsidae > Typhlichthys > Typhlichthys subterraneus. Next base: position 790,661 of record JAODUH010000012.1, on the reverse strand, counting down.
CTAATTAATGCAGACAGGCATCACTGGAGAGCCAACCATTGTGTGTGTGTGTGTTTTGGCCAGTGCATCTGTATTGCACATTCTGGAACAGGATGCCTTGCTTATTGAAGGAGACACGCTCAAACACGGCCACTACACACAGACACACAACTGAGAGATGGACACAGAGAGCGAGAGAGAGAGAGATTTGTCCAGTATACATAAAAGGCATTATGAAGTCATTCACCGCCCACAAATATCTATGGCTCTGTGTGTGTGTGGCACACAGTGCTCAGTGACTTACGTGGAGACTGGGGTGGTAGGTGAGCAGTCCGTTGTCACACAGCGTGACGTACTTCTTCTTCCACTCCTTGTTCAGGGACTTGCCACTCCGCTTCAGCAACATGCCCTGCACGACACAGCAAGGGAGACGCTTGACCTGTTCCGCTGCAATGGCAAACGCCGCTAACGGGCCGTACGCTTTAACGGGCTGCGCGGTGCAGTACATACACACTAACTATGATAGTGCTGACCAGTCAACCTGCAGCCTTGCTTTAAAGAGAGACTCGTTATAGCAGGGCGCATTGTCGGACGGCCAACTGGATTCTGCTGACCAAATAAAAAAAAAAAAGTGAAAAAACATTTATGAAAACATACAATGGATAACGAGGGGAAACTTTGCGTTGCTATAACAACAACACAGGAGAGCTTGGGGGCTAATGAAGAGAGGAAAGTCAGGAAGAGGACACGAAACGAGATCAGCAGCTAGAACATGCACTCCACCTCCCTGTAGTCTATTAACTCCCTCTCTGCCGAGCTGAATGAGCGTTTAAGGGTGATCAGCCACCCACACCTCATTTCCACTGTACTCGTTAGGCTAGAGAGCAATACAGACAGACAGACAGAGAGAGAGAGAGAGAGAGAGAGAGAGAGAGAGAGAGAGAGAGAGAGAGAGAGAGAGAGAGAGAGAGAGAGAGAACGGATAAAAGGAAAACCATCGGATTAGCAATTACAGAGCGTGTCACACACTCGTTGCCGCTCTGCGACATTAGCGCTCTCGACAGAGGTGAGGATATTAATAGTGTCCGGCCATAGCGCTGGGGAAAGTGGTGACGTGGGGGAGGATGGGGAAGGGGGGTGCATGATTGACAACACGTTGCCCACCCCTTGTCTGGCCGGTGAGCTTTCATTAATGTGAGTCGGCCCACAAACGACAGCGTAATTGGCGGTGACATCGCGATGGGGTCACACGCCCCTTTTGGGAAGTGAATGTATGTGTGTAGGTGTGTGTGTGTGTGTGTGTGTGTGTGTGGAGAAGAGACACTCGTGTGTGAATCGTAAAAAAAAAAAAAAGTTACAATTCACCCACGTCCATGCTAATTGGCACTAGCAAAAAGCTACACGTTAATTGTTTGTCCTTCGTGATGTACAGGCCGGAATGAGTGTGTGTGTGCGAGCATGTGCAGTATGGCTAAACACATCTGGACGAGCCTTTACAGACCAACTGTCAGTCCAGCTGAGGACATAGAGTGATAGAGAGCGAGCGAGAGAGCGCAAGAGAGAGAGCGAGAGACTAAGTTTTGACCTGTGCGTACAACTGGTAGTCACAAAGTGTAATGAATTGTATTAGAACATATTCTGAAACAAAGCTAGCGATAAGTCTGTTATTTACAATGCATAGCGTTGTCTAGTCTAGTCTTCTATTGTGTTTATCTAGTCACAAAGACGAACGTCCCCCAACACAGAGCAGAAACAGCTCAACTCAAACAATATAGCTTATATCGAAAAAACATGACCATTATTACGGATAAAAAGTTAAGAGGGAAGAAAAGGTTACAGGTAGGACTGAGAGCTGACGTTTGTGTTTGATGTAGGGGGATGAAGAGAGTTGAGAAGTCTAGGGAATTAATTTCAGCCATCCATCTGGAAGATGGAAAGCGGCTTTGCAAATATGTGTGTGTGTGTGCGTGCGTGCGTGCGTGCATAAGGGGAGGCTAATTGAACACTGCGTCTAAATCCCTCTGATAGGTAATGTCACTCATTATTCACCCTTTCCAGTGCTCTGTGACACACACACACACACGCACACGCACTTATTTTACCTTCAGGGGAGTGTAACTTGGATTTGGCCATGATAGCTCACGAGGTCTTTGAGTGGCAAAATAAATGGGGGGAGATGAACAGGGCTGGAGATATTCTCTCCTGCTATAGGTTGAGGCATTGCACCGTTTTAAGCATCGTGGGGTAGCAGCGGGGAAAAGGTTAGCTAGCTTGCGGGGGGGTGGCGAGACGCGGATTAAGTAATTCGTTAGCCGTCCCATCTAAAAACGTCCGAGGGCATTCATGGCATCGAGACCCCACCTTGAATGTGTGTCTTTTTTCCCCCAACGCTCAACACTTATTTGGCTTATTTCCACATCTGTGGAAATTGAGCTCCGCCACCTAGCACTGAACAACATACACAAACACAAGATCCTGGAAAGATTATTAACTGCCCCGTGGGGACACTCGCTCTTCTATCCCTTCTCTGTTTCGGGGCACTTCCCTGTCTTGGTGAGGTATTGCGCGGTAGTGCTTCGGAAAAGGTTAGCTAGCTTGGGGGGTGACAAAGCGACTGAGTCATTGGTTTGTCGAGATGCGTTTTGAAACCATCACAGGCTGTGACACTGCCTTCCCACCTGAGGGGTCCTGGACGGGGACCGCAGCAGACACAATGTCAGTTTGGGACCGAGAATTTCAGATGATTCAATCAACGGGCGACTGCGAATGCAGAATAGCTGTTATGTTAATTATGTGCGTTGTTTGCCTATGTACAGGCAAATACGTTTCAGCGGTTATCTTTAACTTAATAAACATATAGAAAATTAATATATTTGGGAGAAAGTATCATGTGTGATTATAGTTGTTCAAAATGTTCAAAATCTACTTTGCAGGGACTATGTAATCCTTGGGAATGAATGTTGCCTGCTGTAGCAAACAAAGCACCTGATAAGGGAACTTTTTCTTAGGTTTAATTAGTCCAGTATAGACAACTAGTAATCTATTGCATTATCACTCAATCGCCCCCTATTTTCCCGGGACAATGGTCTATCCCCTAGTCTCTTGAGAGGGTTGACAGTGTCCCATTTAGCAGATACGGGGGTGGCGCAATCTCGCCGATAGTCCCCAAACAAAACCTCCATAGAGCGGGCCGATCTCAAGTGGGGCCTGGGCCTCTTTTGTTGACGCGCGTCCCTGGGGAGCGGGGAGCTAAATTGGAGGTGTCATCCCCCACCCTGAGGTGGGGGTGACAAGGGAAGGGGGCGGTACGGCGACCCTGCGACAGGGGGTTTCTCAGTGAGCGCCAGACACCCACCCCTCTATCGCAGCAACCATCTGAACTGGCCTGACGAGGCCCATCGCAGGTCATCCATCATCGCCCGGACAGAGGACGGTGTGTGAGTGTTTGTTTTGGTGTGCACAAAGTGCTCTAGGAACACAATGAGCCGGACGGACAAGGAAGGGGGTGTCCGTTGTCACGTGACCCACCAGAGGAGATGTCTTTGAGATAGAAGGGGGAAGTTATCTCCATGCGCCAGACAAACAGCGTCTGGAGTTGACATGCTTGTCGACCAGGAATAATTTTGTCCTGTGACCCTGTGGCTTCAAGCTAAAGGTGCCCTTGAGCAAAACATCAAGCTACCGTTTTGTAGGCGAACTTGACCTCTGACCTCCCTTTGCATAGGACCAACACAGTAACCACATTAGTACTAGTTAGATGATCACTGTATAATTACACTTCTAATTACAATTTGGAAAATGTAACCAAGTATATTGATGTGCTTTACAACGCCCCTAGAGTGCACATTTGAAATTGGCACCTTTACACCAAGAGCAGGGTTGGGTAAGTTACTTTCTAAATGTAATCGGTTAGTTACTCGTTACCAGACTAAAATGATAATCAGTAACGTCATTTGTGGATTACCTAAAATTAGTAACATGATTACTTTCCATTACTTTTAGATTGCATTGCACCTACAGTTAACATTGTTATTGAAAAGCAATTTACTGCATTGGCACGCCAAATCTTTCTATTTTTGTATTTTTCTCAGGAGATCAAATAGGACTTTATTTTGATTATTGATTGACGTTAATGAAAGGTTAATAAGAGAAACGTCAATTGTTTTATGCATTTTTATTCTGCAAATTTAGAACGTTCCTCTTATTTTTAGAAACACCTGTAATCCGATTCCACTGTTTTAACTGGTAAGTGTAATGGATTACAGTTACTAGTTTTTATGTAACATGCGACACCAATCAAGAGCACACACACACACACACACAAACATGTATGCACGTGCGCGCTATCGCATGCACGCACGCACACACACACACACTTCAGTGGCAACAAAGACACATGGGCACACATGGGCATCAGTCACCATGGTGACAAGGTCAGCGTTGATGAGGCAACCACAGAGAAGGGCAGGCCCTGGGGAGAGAGGACGCATACCACATCAAACAAAACACCAACGAAGAAGAGGACCCCCCCACCACACCACCAGTGATTTATCTGATTAGAGTCCTGGGTAATTCATTAGAAACTCAATTAACCAAACCTTACTTCAGCGCTCGCAATTCATTAGCGGGAAGACAAAAAGAAAAGGTATCCTCTCTGACAATGAGAGGGGGGTGCGACACACACACACACACACACCCACCCTTTCCTTAAATATAATTTGACTTGTCGTCACACAAGCGTAATTGGAACACACACACACACGCATTCGTGTGCAAACGCACCGGGCGAGTGCAAACACCCGCGCCGACGAAATAACAAAAGCCGCCATAGGGACTATAACCCCCCCTTCCCCGTCCAACTTTAAAGTGCAACGTCCCTCTGGAGATCGTGGGGCAAGGCGCACCAAGCGCCCCATCGAACACGTGTGCCCATGTGTCTTTGATTGACGCCTGATCCCCTTGTTTTAATTATTTCTCAAGCTTCAATTAAACAAAAACAAAAAAAAAAAAATGCCTCTTTGCTGCTGCGCCCGTGAAAGTGAAAAGAAAAAAGAAAAGGAGGGAAAAAAAAAATCTAATTTCCAGGGGTTACTGTGCATGACAAAAATGCCATCATGGCCAAAATGGCTCCGAGCGGTGACAACCTCTCTCAGGGAAATTATATTTTTCCAATCGGCAGAAGGCGGTCCGTGTCGCCCTCGTTAAAGCCTTGATAGCAGGTCTTTAATATTCACCGTCTTAATTAGGGCCGCAGTTAATTTCATTAAATTCTTTGGCTGCTAAATGAAGCAGATTATGAGACATCTTTTATTGCGAAGCGTGAAATTACAGCCTGGACTCTGCCAGTGGCGGGGCGAGACTAATGAATTACGGGGTAAATAACGCCCGAATTAACCATCCAATTTAACTCCTTACAAAGCGCCTGAGTGCCGTTGTGGGGGGGGGAAGGGGAAAAAAACCAGACGCAAAGACTTGTCAAAACCACCCAGCCCTGAGTACGTCTACAATTACAACAGTGACACTAATCAGCCCCTCTCACGCAGACATCCTCAACTCAGGAGGGATTACAACGCAAACATGATACAGTTAACAGCCGACTGCTGGAAAAGACGCTACATACTCAAATGTCTAGGCAAGAGAGAAACGCTTCCCTCTTTTGGACTAGATTAGCACAGCCGACAACGGTTCCTCTTGTGCAAGCTCTAATGGTCATTAGCATTTGCTGTAATGAACAATGGAAGGGCTGATCGCAGGTGCAACAGAGTGGGGAATGTTTTGGCAATCTGGCACGGGCGTGGAGGGGGGGGTGCTAAGATGGAGCACACTTGTTTATTCAACCCTGCGCACTCCCTTGCGCTCTATGGCAGGCCCCAACGCCTCCCCTGCTGTGGCAGAGGAAATTAATTTGTTCGAATGGCGCTTCTCAGAGTGCCTCGGTCAGACAGCCGACAAGAGGCGCGCGCCAGTGTCTTCCTCTCTCTCTCTCCCTCTCTCCGGTAATTAGCGGCTAATTAGCGGCGAGGAACAGATGTCGGAGAAGCCGCGTGCCGTAAACACACTGTAAGCAAAGCTGTCCGCGGACACTCTACGCACACTTCCCTTGCTGGGGGAAGAGGGAAGAGAGATTAGGTATCAACAGCGATTCTGAACAATAAGTGACGTTAGCTTGCTGTGATGCATCGTGGCGGAGGGAATCTTTTTTGTCACAAAATCCATTTTAAACTGTTATTTATACTGCAATCTCTTAATTATAATGTACGCTGAACTGCAATTCTTGTATGTAAGGTGTTATATAAATATGGTTAATTCTTATACATTTTTTAAAATTATTATTATTATTATTATAATAATAATTATTATACAGTTAATTTATCTTTAGCTTATACTTAAATATTATAATAAAATAAACTATTATTTATTACATTATGTTTATTTATTGAAAATACATGCAGTTTACTGTATGCAATGCACACCAATGTTTGTTAGTGTGCATTTGTGTTTACAAGTGAGGTATGAAAATGGTCCTGGTGCGTGTGCGTGTGCATGCACCACTGGGCCTGGGGCCGCTTAATTGTGGCAGAGTGGGTAGCCCGCCCCGTACTCATTAAAGCCATACCAGGATTCACGCTCGAACCTGTGTGTGTGTTTTTAATGAGCGCTGCGCTCTTGATGAACGCTCTCCCCCCCTCAAAGGCTGTATAGAAGCGGGGAGAAAGGGGCAGTTCTCCATCACCTTGAGCTGGAGAGTAAGACAGAGCAGAGCTGTCTAAATGAGATCAGCTGACCGAGAGAGCGAGAGAGAGAGAGAGAGAGAGGGAGATTCACAAACAGCAGGAACACAACACACATACACGCACAGAACTAATTATAAACAGAATCAGATAATACTGTGTGTCGTGTACATGGCGTGTGTGCGCTGTGGCACACAGTCCAAACACCGCATCTGCCGCGCTCCGTCATTATGAAGGTTCGTGACTCATTCCACTTGGAAGGGACGCTGTACCATTGCTTCCTGTTTTCCAACATGTCTGATGAGGTCCATTTGTACTGGCTATACTGGCAGATGGGATTACGCTTTGCGCTAAAGCCAGACACACACAAACGTCCTACAGACAGCAAACTTACCGCCTCTCTCTCTCTCACACACACAGTATCCAAAAGCATGCTAGTTTCTAATAGACTGGCTAGTCGAAGAAAACACGATTCACTTGTTAAATAATTTAGCCTAGCACGCAGTAGCCTAGCACGCAGTAGCCTAGCACGCAGACCAAAATGACACATTTCCTAATGAAAGCAGCATTGCAGGTGGACAGGAAACGCCATTAACAGGCGTGTGCTGTGCTGCCACAGCGGGGCGCTCTTTCGCACGGCCACAGACGCGTTGGCTCCCTCTCAGTTCAATGCCCCATGCGCTGCCCATCTCTCTCCCTGTGTTCACTGCTCCGTCACGCGTCTCACTGGTGTGGCGATTCAGCGGCATGATCAGAGACGCCGGGAACGTTTTGTGGCGAGGCGAGACGGGGGGGACGGGGGGTGGTGGCCATGCTAGGCACTCGCTAATTGCCTAAACTTCCTTGCTGCGATGAGAACGGAACATTCTTCCTCCCCCTCCCCTCCACAAGACAGACTGCTGGCTGTTGCGTGAGGATGAGGGGAACCTTTGTTATGCGGAGGAGCAGAAGGAGCTCGCTCAGCGGTGACTTCGGCCCTCGACTGAAACAGAGCTCTCCATTTCCTTCTGTTTCTTCCTCTACACCCCGGCCCCCATCAAAGTGCTTATAGAGAGAGATAGAGAGATAGAGAGATAGATAGATAGATAGATAGATAGATATATATGCTACAGAGAAGTGGGAAAGGCAGGAGGTCCATATGGCACTCTTCATTAAGGTCTTCTCCAGCCGTTCTGTTTCTCTAATTTCACCAAATCGGTGTTTGAATGATAGGGGGGACCGGGGGAGAGAGAGAGAGAGAGAGAGAGAGAGGGGGGGGGGTGGGGGTAGTGAGGGAGAGTGAGACTGTGAGCGGGTGAAGAAGAGAGAGAGGGAAATATAGAGAGAGAGAGAGAGAAAGTGAAAACCTTCCGCCCACTGGACCTAATGACTGTCATTTCTATACCTGGGAGAATGCAGCACTCGCCAATTGATGTCAAGTGAGCACCTTTGCTGTTATTCAAGAAATCCAGGATGCGCTCTCAAGCGCAGAGAGAGGAGAGTGCGGTGGCTTCTTCGACACTTCCCGCGTGTATCTCGGGCCGCTTTGTGAGCCAAGGGTTGTCAAAATGGCAGAGAACGCTTAGCTTAAAGAGGCACAGTGATTGCTCGCTTTTTTTTTTGTTAGTTATCTTATTTCCACTGATCAAACACCATTGGACCAACTCAAATTGTGTTGATTATACATTTCAATGCTAACTTGAGAATATATAAATAAAGTGATTATACATTGAAATGGTTACAGCCTTGGTATAATATATATGAAACACAAGTTCCCATCAAATGTGTGATGTTCCCAATGCAGCCCATCCATTTACCTGTTTAATAGGAATGGCTCGGCCGCTTCCGATGCTGTCTGCTCGGCCCTCTGGGCCTTTCTTCTCTTTGTCTGGGTCGCTGGCCTTCCGAGACTGTGGACAGGACATTGACACTGCTTAGCTACAGTCTAAGTACTATAGGGACTAATGCCATAGATACAATCAGTTCTACCATAGATACCATCAGTTCTAGCATAGATACCATGGGTTCTACCATATATACCATAAGTTCTACCATAGATACCATCAGTTCTACCGTAGATAACATGGGTCTACCATAGACATCATTAACTCTATCATACAGTACTTACTATAAGGTATACACCATAGCTACTCAATTTATTGTTTACTATAGTATTTCTATGGCAACTACAGCAACAGCGAGCACAACGAAAACCAAAAATACTTTGATAAGAACAGATACTGCCCTGGCTGCTCCAATCATTATTACCAATTAAACAACTGTAACATACAGTGTATACTACCACTCCTAAAACACAACCCCCACTACAGCTAATATGGTTAGTACTTCTGTGTGTGTGTGCATGTGCGTGCGTGAGCCTCACGGTGAACAGGTTAGAGCGACGCTTGGACTGCTTGCGGACGGGGGTGGGGGTGTTGGTGTTCTGCGGGACGTCGATGCGGAGCTCCTTCTGGGAGGTGCTGGGAGTGGAGGGCACCGACGAGGAGTAGTCACTGAGACTGCCGCCCCCATTGCTGGTCTGGAGGGGAGGGGATGAGGAGAAGCAATGAGTAATATCTGATCAAAGTCAAAATACATTGGGAAACACAAAATTTATTCGTCAGTTATTCCTTAAAGTTATAGTCAGCTATTGCAAGCTAAATGTAAGCCAATACACTTTTTGTCAAATTCAACAAATATCACCTTGCATTTCGTTCTCTGTGCGTGTTGAAACAATAATAATGATACTTATACACAGCCCTGGCTCCGTAAATAGCAACATAAACAAAGCAGCGAACACCGCTCTTATCACAAAGCCATAGCACTGCGCCATTTTGACGTGTGATGCCGACATTTGTTCTTGAAGTTTTCCTGAAGCTCTAAGGTGGTCACGTGATCGCTGCTAGCATTCTGACTGGAGGATCTCAAAACGTTATCAAAACGGTCTACATAGAAATTCATTGGCTAGTCTCAATTGGAAAGTGGCTGAGCAACATTGCCTGGCAACACTGCTCAAAAAAAGTTGCCCCATGTATCATCACCTTTACTGCAATCTGTGGCTCTCTGTGTGTGTGTGTGTGTGTGTGCGTGCACACGTTTGAGGGGGGAGGGGGATATGTGGGGGGGCTTCGGCTGAAGATAAACAGGGCTCTCAAGGGACGCAGCGCGGCAGGAAGACTGAAGCCGAGCGATGCCTTTTTAATGAGAAATCGAAGTGGGATCGAGCAGCGCGGATCGAAGCGGGAACCCGCGCTGATGAACGCAGCGAGGGGTGGGGGAGGGGGGGGTCACCAGGCACACAGAGAGGTGTGTGTGCGCGTGCGCGCACGTCCTCCTGACCTGGCTGATGTGCACGGTTGACACCTGCGTCGTGCACACGGACGAGTGGCTGGGCGAGTTGGGGAGGGACTTGCACGGCCCGATTGACAGCTGCTGCTTCTTCCTCGTCGCCACGATCTTCTGGGCGACTGCAGAACACACACACAGAAGTTAAGAGTTTTAATCTGTATGTATCGATCTACGATACACGCCTGACAGTCAGGGGCATAATTGAGTGATGGGGCAGAGAGAGAGAGAGAGAGAGAGAGAGAGAGAGAGAGAGAGAGAGAGAGAGAGAGAGAGAGAGAGAGAGAGAGA